>CM052439.1:104082243-104119404 GCA_028533085.1 Varecia variegata | reverse complement strand
AAAAAAAAAAAGCAGTACTGAGGCTAGAATGATAAGTAGATTGAAATTACCAAAGGGATAACTTCAAAAAGTTATTGGACATTCATATAAAAAGAAAAAGATCTTCAAGTGATCTTTCATAAAACAAGTTCTTTCCCAATATCACAAATAATTCTTGAATATTGGTTACTTTCCTTCAGAGACCTAGAAAAGAAAAATCACAGAATAAGCCATGTGGGTATTTATAAAACTGGATTCACTGTGGGCAGTGAGATAAGGGACACTGTGTACACCTTGGAGAATCTAAATTGTTGCAAGTAGAAACTCTACCCTCCAAAACCTGATCTGCCCCCTGGAATTTGCTGTGGGTAGTGGAGTAGGTGATGTTGTATGTGCCTTTGGAATATCAACATTATTATTACAAGTAGAAACTCTCACCTCATTAACTCCCCACATGTCTGACCGCATCTCCCAGGACTCTCCCCCTTGTCTCTGCTCCAGTCAAGGAGGCCTCTTCCCTGGTTTTTGGAGAAGACTCTGGCCTCAGGATGGTGCAATTGCAGTTTCCTCTGTTCTGAATGTCTATTTTTCTCCCAGAAGTCTGCACAGCTTGCCTGCTCACTTCCTTCTAGTCTTCTATCAGATCTCTCTGTCTTGACGTGTACTCTCTTGCTGGCTACGTTATATGAATTGGAACACACCTTCAACACACACACTTTCTGTGTTTCTTCTCTGGGCTTTATTTTTTTCTCAGCATTATCACATCTATCATTGTAAATATTTTATTTATTTATCTTGTTGATTTTTCTTTCCCCTTCACCAGGTGTAAGCTTTGGAGGATGAAGAGTTTTTCTGTTCTGATCACTGCCGTGTCCTCAGCACTGTAATTGTGCCCGAGACGCAGCAGACCCTCAGTAAATATTTATTGAATGAATCAATGAGACCTCAGTGAAAAGGGACAGTTTGTTACCTGGAATTTTGCTCTAATCTGTGTGTATTGGAGAAATAGTACATAATAGAATATGTTAAAGGCAGGGATTTGTTACCAAAAACAATGAGCTTTTTATACCCTCATGGTAGGTGTTAGACTAAAAGTTTAAGCAAAGAAATGAATAACCAAAAAGTCCAGCTTTCACCCACTTTCTTTAAAAGTCTTGCTGAAATGATCTAGCACCTTTCTTTGGAGGGTAGGACCACTTTTCCCTGTGGTTTTGGGGGAAATTGAGGTAGAAAATTCCATTTTATATTCTGTTGAATTAGCATTGACATATTTTAAAATTCATTCTAACCAGCATCACTGGTATTAAACTGGTTAAAACAGTAAAAACAAAGTTATAGGGAATGTTGCTCCCAAATATATTCTAAAGCAAATAGGAAAGATAAATGCAGAGAGCCTCAGTGCGTGTATGTCTGCATGTATGACAAACACTGTTTATCTATAGATGTACAAATTTTTATATAGGTCCGTGCACAGCAGTCATTCAAAAAAGCTCAGTGCTTTAATCTGACTACTCTAGCTACACCAAGTAGCTCAGAGAGTTTGGCCTGAGTCTGGGACAAACTTCAAACTATGGTAAATGAACAAACTTAATTTTCTGGGTCAAAAATAAAATGTGAACATCTAAAAGTAAATAGAATACCTTTATGGTTTCCCAGGCAGGATTCTTAAAAATGACAAATTCAAATCCTGTCTAATACACTTTACTTTTATTTTTATAAAATTAAGGAAATAGGTATGGATGCGAATACAGATAATTTTTAACCTCTAATACCTTGGTTTTTAGACAAGCATAGAGTCTAATGTTTCATAATTATTTCAAATTGTTTTGATGGAGCTTAGCAACATGCATTGAATTGACTGAAGGATCATAAAGAAAGCATAATTGTCAATAGTAAAACCATCAAATGCCATAGAAAGTAGTCTTAGTTAAGGTCTTGCTTAATGTCTTTATGCTATAGTAGGTAGGAGAAATGGCTTGCTAGAGAAATTAACACAAACTGGTGCATTTTGCAACATGAATAAGTATCAGAATTGACCATAACTGCAGAAGGTCAGACTTAATTTATGATCAGACTATTCTAAAAGATACTTCCAGACATGAGCACTGATGCATCATTGTAGAAAGGCAGCAGTTAATACCTGTCCTCCTTCCCTTTCCCTCCCTCCCACCAATCAAGTGATGCGATATAAACAGGATTATTGAGTGAGGTAAACACTAAAACAAACAGTGCAAAGACTAGTAGATAGTTAACTCTGGGGAGTTGGCGATGGTGGAGGGCAGATCTACAAAAGACTAATAGTTTTCATTATAAGACTTTTAGAATAATTTAACACTTAAAACTCTGTATATCATTGATTAAAAAATTAAAAACAGAAAGAAATAGCATGGGATTGGGAATAAGACAAAACTGTTTCAATCACAAGTCTGTTGTTTTCTTATTATGTGACTTAAACCTCTCTGAGCCTTTTCTTTCTTCATAAGGAAAAGCATGACTAAATGTGATAGTTGTTATAAAGCACTTAATTATGTTAAATGTGGCTCTTACCTAAGCTCTAGTAAGGGGTAGGCATTAAACTTGGTTTTATGTATATTCTGAGCCTCTAATAAGGAAGCTTAGGGTTAGTGAGGTTCAATAATTTTTCAAAATCACACAGCTAAACAGCCTAAAGGCTACACTTGACTCAAGGAGTCTGAGTTCTAATTCTACATTTAACCCCATATTGCCCTCTCTTTCCTGCTATTACTTGTAGGTAGAAACTCCTTCTTTCTTCTTTATCTGAAATATCTAGTAGAGTGTCAGACTCATAACAGGCAATCAATCAATATTTGAATGAGCATTGTTAGACTGTGAGTTAAATAGTCCCCTCAGCTCAATTTAATCTTGGCTCTTATCATGCACAGGTCATGATGTTCACTTGTTTTAGTTTACATACTAGAGATAAAAATGTCTGCGATGTGTATTGCAATACACTTTATTTTTTAAAATAAGTAATAGTCAACCCATCCCAAGCTTGTAAACATATACCAAAAGTATTTCTTAAAACTCTATGGCAATTCTTGTTCAGAAAGGGATTCAGAATGGGTTGACCCCCATTCCTCTATTCCTTCCCTAAGTATATATAGTCCTTCACATGCACGTCACAGAGGGAGGGTATAGTAGATACTCGATACATAATCTTAAGTAGTGTTCGCTTGAAATAAACCCATCACATAGACACTATCATGTGTGAGAAAGTTACCAAAAAGTACCTAAGAGAAAATTAAATAAAGCACTTTGCATAGCATTATGAAGCCTAAATATGATAATTTGTTCTATATACAAAAGTAGCATGGCATAGGATAGGGTGGCAATAATTCTTATCTAAGGCTTGGAGAAGTGCAGCATAGTAAGTACTGTTAAGTTCTGACTGCCTCAATAGCTCTGGAAATCTAAAAGGACTCAAAGTAGCAACAAGAATCATAAATAGCTGGCAAAATGTTTTATGAAAAAAACTAAACAAGAATAACTTGGATAAATCATGACAAGGAACATAATATTATATATATGAAAAATAGAAACATTAGAAGAAAAATTGGGATTAGGACGATAGGAAGACCAATTACAATGCCAATACACAAGTTTTCGTTTTTTAAATTAGTTGCTATAAATGATATATGGAAACATGAAAGAATATTTTAAACAGAATAAAGTTAATCTTATAAAGAATAGAATTTTAGGAAAATAATTTAAATAACTTATCTAACTTAGATATCTACAAGCTGGTCAAAATTTGCAGTAATCTTTCCAGTTTACTTTTGTTACTATTAATATTTTTCACCAGAAATGGAGAACATCTTAGACCAGCCATTGAAATTCTGCTGTTTATTGTTAAAAAACAGATTGACAATGAATCCAGTGAATGTTCTGTTGTTTAAATTTATTTAAAGGAATGTTGTTAATGTATTCTAAATCCCTAGAGAATATTCCCTAAGTATATTTGTTGTCTTTCGGCAGTTAATATTTTATCTATGACAAAATACAACAAAGATTCTGAGCTCTAGGAGGGCAGGGCACATGTCCGTTTTATTCACCATCATATTTCCAGCATTTAGCACAATGCTTGGTACCTAGAGCGGTTCAATATTTTTGAGTAAATGAACGAGTTATATGTTTCTATACTTGACATTCCATCTTTGTACATTTTTATCAGTAGATGTAACCCAAATGTTTGTACCCCCATAAAAATTTTGAAAAAAAAATAAATAAAAATTTAATTTAAAAAAAGCCAGGAAAAGTTTCATTAGGCTTGTACATATTTCTCCTTCCAATTGAGTGATCATAGATTTAGTAACTGTTGCAGAATCCCAATTGCTGTTTGCAACTAGAAGTGTTTGTATTTTGTCCTCGAATATTTAATAATGTTATTATTAACTTGATCTATTCATCCAAGCCACCTCCATTTAGAGCAGTGGTTCTCTCAAATGTGAATGAGCAACTTTAAGATATGCTGATACCCATTTCCACTCTATAGTGAAACAGAATCTCTGGGTGTGGAAACTACGAATCTATAAAGATGGGAGGAGAAGGAGGTGGGGTAAGATGAAAGTTACATCGATGAGGCTAAAGCAAAGGCAAAAATGAGAAAAAATGGGTTAGAAGGTACCAATTTTCTGTTTTCTCTTTAGATTTTCCTTTATGAACTTTGATTTGCTGGAAGTGTTGCTTATTTGATTTCTGGTCACACATGACAGTTGACCTAGTGCTAAGGAGTGTTCCAAAAGTAAAGGAAATAAATACTGTGGTTTCTACATCAGAAGTTATGCCTGGCACAATATATTTTATATGCCTTTCTTGAGTAATTGTGCTGCTGTATTAATACTTGAGATGTAGTTATACAACATCCCATAGTAGAAAGCAGCATAGTTAGTAACTAATCCTTTTACATGGCAACTTCTCTGTTATTTGATTTTTAACCTGTCAGTTTCTTTCTTACCTGGCTAGAATACCTGTTAAATATTTTTCAAGAGGACATGTGGATAGTGTTTTTTCTGTGTTCTTTGCTTATTTGAGAATTTTGTGTTGTTTTTTTCATGTTGTCAACAGAAATAAAACTAACTCTGTAAAATAATTTTAAAGACATTTATTCTCAGCCAAATTTGAAGACCGTGACCCAGAGCCATGCCCAGGAAGCCTTGAGCGGGTGGACTGGCTGTGACTGGGTTACAGTTTGGTTTTATACATTTCAGGGAGACAGGGGTTACAGGTAAAGTCATAAATCAATACGTGGAAAGCATACTTTGATTTGGCCCCAAAAGGGGCCATCTTGAAGCAGGGACTTACAGGTTAGAGGTTGGTTTAAAAATTCTTTGACATGTAATTGGTTAAAGACATGGAGCTTTGTCTAAAGGCTTGGAATGTTTTAAGGTAAGGAGCTGTTAATCAGAATTAAGCCATGGGACATATATTTGTTGTGTAAATTGAGGGCTGTGTTGCATCTCTTTCTACAACTTGTACCCACCTGCTGTTTCTGATCTGTTTGCCTCAGAAAGATACTTTGGAATAATAGTAATATCTATTATTATATGGAAATAATTAATCTCTAAAAGATAACTTGAGCAATTTGATTCAAATATTTAAGTCATTATTTATACAAATGCACTTAGCGTCTTACCACCTAAATTTAGATAATAATTTCTAGTTTGATTAACAAGCAAAATGACTCAAGGGAAAATTTTTTTCCCAAATAATTCAAATTCTTCTGTACATTGATATTGATTTGTGAGCATTTTAGAATTAGAATTTGTTTTTTTCTGTGTACTTATCAATGGTTTAAAAAAAAAAACAGAAAATGTTTTGATTCCTACAGATTAATCTGTTGCAAAAAGCTACTGTCATCTTCATTGTTATTATTTTTAGTGTCTCAAAAATCAGTAAAATTTTATTCACTTCCATTTTTTTGCCTTTAATAGAAAAGTAGAGAAAGTAAAAATGTTTTGTGTTTACAAAGATAAATGGCCTCTTTACCCAGAGAAGAGCCAAACCTCAAGGACAACAGGGAAGACAAAAGTGCCCTCTCCACACTTCCTGAGCTGACCCTGTCGGCCTACAAAAAGCCTTCAGTCCACTGGCCAGAGGCCCTGTATGTGTCCAATTCAAGACGAGGGTCAAGAAGTCATACAGACCCACTGGTTCTCATGATATAAAGTCAAACAGAAGCAACACCAAGGGTCAAGTACCTGTATTTTACAGGACACAGGAACCAGACAGCTACTTATAAAAAAACAAACAAACAAAACAAGATTCTTTTTGGGCACAACTTTTTGTTTTGTTTTTAAATTATCTTCAATATTTTTTAAAACCAAGTATCCATGAGAAACTTCCAAGTATAAAACAGATCTGTTACACTTGGGTAGAGTTGAGAAGAAATGGTTCTTCTTTTGCCGCTCTCTTTCTGGTAATAGAATCACAGAGCTTAAAGGACCTTGGAATTAATCCTGTTACTCATGTTTTGATTTTAGAAAAATGAGTTAAAGAAAAATTAACTGGCAACAGTCAGGGACAAAGCCCAGCTACCACCCTGACCCCTCCTTTACTCCAGTGTGTGTTCACTCCACCCTCCTGTACTCCTGCTCCTTCCCTCCAGCTCCAAGGGACGGCAAAGACAGTGTGGTGAAAAGAGTCAGAAAGTCCCTTGTGGGGTTGGATTGCTTTTCCTATCCATAGCAGTTTCTTTTTCCCCTTCCTTTCTTCCTTCCCTTCTTTTCTTTTCTTTCCTTTCCCTTCCCCTTTCCCTTTTCTCTTTTCTTTTCCTTCCCTCCCTCCCTTCCTCTCTTTCTCTTTCTCCCCTTCCTCTCCTTCCTTTCCTTTCTTTCTTTTTAAAATTTCAACTACAACAAAGAAAAATATAAAAAGAGAGAAGTGTCCTGAAAAAAAAAATTGGTCAATTCAGTGAACAACCCAATCAAATTGAGCATATAATAATACATAGACACCCTTTCCTCCAAATAAAACCTTGCTGAAACTTTTTTACCTCTCAACTGGTGGGAAAGTTTTCCTAGAGTCACTGCCTCATCTGCTGCTGACACAGACTTAGGGTTTGAAGTCAGGTGGGAAGATGTATTTCCAATTAGTTATCCAGGTGTTTGACTTTGAAATGGTGAGGCTGTCTAGAAAAATAAACTCTCTGCATGGTACTATAGGGAACATGCTCTCTCTTTATCATATTTCTCAGTTATTAAATAAATAGGAAATGAAAATACTAATGTTTGTGTTCATGCATTGTTAGTATGGCAACTTCATAGATAAAAATGAGGAAATTAAAATGTTCTCAGAGCAGTAAGATAGTGAAAGATAAATTATGTTGTGTTTTTACTCATGTGGAGCTAATACTCATTTTTCAGTTTATGCATTTCTTCTTAAATATTAAAAAAGATATTAAAACTAGAAAGTCAAAGCTCAGATGTTACAGATGAGAATAAATGCTTTGGCATAGGAATGACAATGTCTCAGTTATAGTTCCAATTACCATTTTGTTTCTGCTACATTAATTTAGATTCCAATTGCTTTAGGGAAAACGTTACCCCTCTTTTTGTAAAAGTGATGTTTTAGGATTCAGAAAAATATTAATAAGATATGAAAAATATTTGGAGAGCAAAGCTTTATTTCAGCACAGTGAACACTTAAAAGTTATTTTATCTAACCTTACACTATTCTTGAAAGTATTTCTCTGGTTATTTTCCCCTCTTGTTAAAAATCACCAAATAGCTCATTAAAAAAATTCTCTTACCTAACATTATGTTTAGTTATTTGCACACGTAAATATTTATTAGTCTAGAAGCACCTGTACAGTGGGTGTGCCCTTCACTCTTGTTTTTTTTTTTTTTTTTTTTGATACAGAGTCTCGCTCTGTTGCCCGGGCTAGAGTGAGTGCCGTGGCGTCAGCCTAGCTCACAGCAACCTCAAACTCCTGGGCTCAAGCGATCCTACTGCCTCAGCATCCCGAGTAGCTGGGACTACAGGCATGTGCCACCATGCCCGGCTAATGTTTTCTATATATATATTTTTTAGTTGGCCAGATAATTTCTTTCTATTTTTAGTAGAGACGGGGGTCTCGCTCTTGCTCAGGCTGGTCTCGAACTCCTGACCTCGAGCGATCCACCCGCCTCGGCCTCCCAGAGTGCTAGGATTACAGGCGTGAGCCACCTCGCCTGGCCTTTCACTCGTGTTTTGATTTTGGAAACTGACTTAAAGAAAGATTAACTGGCGACAGGTCAGGGACAAACCCCAGCTACCACCCCGACCCCTCCTTTACTCCATCATTACCTCTGCTCTCAAGATACGCAGACAGGCAAAACACTCATGGAGCATTCTCCCGAGAATCCCCAGAAAGAGATCATGGGTGTGAGGAGTGTGTGGTCAAATGCATTTCTTTCCCTCCTTTGTAGGTTGTCTAGGTCATCTTGTGTCCCTCAGTAGAAGTTCACTGCTTCTTTCAAGGTGATTTTCTTTTTTAAAAAAATTGATACGTATTTTACATATTTATGGGGGACATGTGATATTTTATTACATACACAGAATGTATAATGATCAAGTCAGGGTATTTGAGGTATCCATCACTTTGAGTATTTATCATTTCTAAGTGTTGGGGACAATTAAAGTCTTCTCTTAAAGCTACTTTGAAATATACAATATGTTGTTAACTATAATCATTCTACTCTGCTGTCAAATGATAGAACTTACCCCTTTTATCTAACTGTATCTTTGTTCTCATTAACGTAGTTCTCTTTGTTCCTCTCCCTCCCCCCATACACACTCCCCAGTCTCTGATACCTATCACTCTACTCTCTGCCTTTATGTGACCAACTTCTTTAGTTCCCACATATCAGTGAGAACATGTGATATTTGTCTTTCCATGCCTGGGTTATTTCACTTAACATAATGACCTCAGTTCCATCCATGTTGCTGTAAATGACATAATTTCATTTTTTTATGGAGTGAAATATACACAATGGAATACTATTCCATTGTGTATATATACCACATTTTCTTTATCCAATCTAGTGATGGGCAATTAGGTTGATTCCCTATCTTTGCTATTGTGAATAGTGCTGCGGTAAACATGTGAGTGCAGGTATCCTTTTGATATGCTGATTTCTTTTCTATTGGATAAACAACCAATTGCTGGATTGTATGGTAGCTCTATTTTTAGTTTTTTAAGAAATGTCCATACTGTTTCTCATAGTGGTTATACTAATTTACATTCCCATCCACAGTGTATAATAGTTTCCTTTTCTCCCTGTCCTCACCAGCATCAGTTATTTTTTGTCTTTTTAATCATAGCCCTTCTAACTGGGGTAAGATGATATGTCACTGTGGTTTTGATTTGCATTTTCCTGATGATTAGTGATGTTGAGAATTTTTTCATATACCTATTGGCCATCTGCATGTCTTCTTTTAAAAAATGTCTATTCATGTCCTTTGCCCACTTTTAATGGGTTTTTATTGTTGAGAATTCCTTGCATATTATGGATATTATTATAGTTCCATAAGATGAATAGTTTGCAAATATTTTCTACTATTCAACAGGTTGTCTCTTCACTCTGTTGGTTGTTTCCTTTGCTGTGCAGAAGCTTTTTAGTTTAATATAGTTTCACATGTCTATTTTTGTTTTAGTTGTCTATGCTTTTGAGGTCTTAGCCATAAAATCTTTGCCTAGACCAATGTCCTGAAGTGTTTTCCCTATGTTTTCTCCCTTTTCCTTTGCTTTCCTTTCCTAACAGGGTCTCACTCCATCCCCAGGCTGGAGTACAGTGGCCAATCAGAGCTCACTACAACCTCAAACTCTGGGGCTCGGGCAATCCTCCCGCCTCAGCCTCCTGAGTAGCTGAGACTACAGGTGTGCATCCCCATGCCTGGCTAATCTTTCTATTTTTTGTAGAGATGGCGGTTTTGCTTTTTCTTAGGCTGGTCTCAAACTCCTGGCCCTTAAGTGATCCTCCCACTTCAGCTTCCCAAAGTGCTAGGATTATAGGTGCAAGCCACTGTGCCTGGCCACTATGTTTTCTTCTAGTAGTTTTATAGTTTGGGTCTTACATTTAAGTCTTTAATTCTTCTTCAGGTAATTTTTGAGTCCTGTTTTATTCTTTTGTGCATGGATATCCAAATTTCCTAGCACCATTTATTGAAGAAGGTATACTTCCCTCAGTGTATGTTCTTGGCATCTTTATCAGAAATCAGTTGGCTACAAATATGTGTATTTACCTCTGGGTTCTCTATTCTGTTCCATTGGTCTATGTGTCTATTTTTATGCCAATACCATGCTGTTTTGGTTACTATAGTTTTGTAATATAAATATTACAATATATATATATTTAATATATACATTTTTGTTTCTCTTTTTATTATGTCAAAATATTAAAGGGGGACAAATGTTTTTGTTACATGGATACCTTATATGAAGCTTAAGTCAGGGCTTTTGGTGTGTCCATCACCCACCCCCCCTTCTTGGTTTCTCATGTCCTTTATATCGCTTTGTGCATGTGTGTACTTTGTATTAGTTCCCACTTTTTAGTGAGAACATATGGTGTTTGGTTTTCCATTCCTGAGCTACTTCACTTAGGATAATGGTTTCCAGTTCACTGCACATTGCTGCATATGACCTTAGTTCATCCTTTTTATGGCTGAGTAGCACTCCATGGTGTGTATACACACACACACACCCCAAATTTTCTTTATCCGCTCATTAATTGAAGGGCAGTTAGGCTGATTGTACATCTTTGTCCTTGTGAATTGTGGTGTGATAAACATTTGAGCACAGGTGTCTTTTTGATTAAATGACTTCATTTCCTTTGGGTAGATACCCAGGAGTGGGATGGCTGGATCGAATGATAGGTCTACATTTATTTCTTTGAGGAATCTGCATGCTGTTTTCATAGGTTGTACTAATTTGCAGTCCCACCAACAGTGTATAAGCATTCTTTCTCTGCATCCACGTCACTATCCATTGTTTTTTTGACTTTTTAATGCCATTCTGATAAGGGTAAGGGGGTATCTCCTTGTAGTTTTAATTTGCATTTCCCTGATGATTAGTGATGTTGAGCATTTTTTCATGTTGGCCATTTGTCTATCTTCTTTTGAAGAACTTCTGTTCATGTCATTTGCCCACTTTTTGATGGAGTTGTTTGGTTTTTTTTTGATCATTTATTTGAGTTCTTTGTAGATTCTGGATGTCAGTCCTTTGTTGGATGTATAGTTTGCAAATATTTTCTCTCATTCTGTAGGTTGTGTATTCACTCTATTGATTATTTCTTTAATTTAATTAAGTCCCATTTATTTATTTTTGTTGTTGCTATATTTGCCTTTGTGGTCTTAGTCATAAATTCTTTGCCTAGCCTAGGCTGATGTCTAAAGGAGTTTTTCCTCCATTTTCTTCCAGAATTTTCATCATTTCATGCCTTACAGTTAAGTCTTTAATCCCTCTTGAATTAAGTTTTGTATATGGTGAGAGATAGGGATCCTGTTTCATTCTTCAACATGTGGCCATCCAGTTTTCCCAGTACCATTTATTGAATAAGGTGTCCTTTTCCCAGTGTATATTATTGTTTGATTTTGTGAAGATCAGTTGGCTGTAGGTAGATGGTTTTATTTCTGGGTTCTCTGTTCTGTTTCATTGGTCTATGTCTCTATTTTTGTACCAATACCATGCTGTTTTGGTTACTATAGCCTTATAGTATAATTTGAAGTCAGGTAATGTGATGCCTCCATACTTTTTCTTTTTACTTAAGATTTCTTTGGCTATTCAGGCTCTTTTTTGGTTCCAAATAAAGCTCAGGCTTATTTTTTCTAGATCTGTAGAATATGACACTGGTATTTTGATGGGATTGCATTGAATATGTAAATCACTTTGGACAATATGAACATTTTAACAATGTTGATTCTGCCAATCCATGAGCAGGGATGTTTTTCCATTTGTTTGTGTCATGTGCGATTTCTTTCATCAGTGTTTTGTAGGAGGTCTTTAACCTCCTTTGTTAAGTGTATTCCTTTGTATTTTATTTTCTTTGTAGCTATTGTGAATGGTATTGAGTCTTTGATTTGACTCTCCACTTGACTGTTATTAGAATATAGAAATGCTACAGATTTGTATACATTGATTTTGTAACCTGAGACTTTGCTGAATTTATTTATCAGATTCAGCAAAGGACGAGTCTTCTGGTAGAGTCTTTAGGGTTTTCTAGATACAAGTTCATATCATCAGCAAACAGGGATAGTTTGACCTCCTCTTTCCTGATTTGGATACCCTTTATTTTTTTCTCTTGCCTTATTGCTCTTGCTTATTGTGTGACAGTGTGCATGCTTGTTCCAATTCTTAGGGGGAATGTTTTCAACTTTTCTCCATTCAGTATGATGTTGGCTGTTGGTTTGTCCTATATGGCTTTTATCATTTTGAGGTATGTTCCTTCTATGCCTAGTTTTTTGAGGGTTTTTATCATGAGGGCATGCTGGATTTTACCAAATGCTTTTTCTGCATCTATTGAGATGATTATGTGGTCTTTGTTTTTGTTTCTGTTTAGGTAGTGAATCATGTTTATTGATTTATGTATGTTAAACCAAACTTGCATCCCTGGCATGAAACACACTTGATCATGGTGGATTATCTTTTTGATGTGCTATTGAATTTTGTTTGCTAGTATTTTCTTGAGTATTTTTGCATCTGTGTTCATAAGGGATATTGATTGGTCTGTAGTTTTCTTTTGTGTTGTGTCCTTTCCTGGCTTTTGTATCAGGGTGATGCTGGCTTCACAGAATGAGTTATGAATAGTTAACATTCTTTCTCAATGTTATAGAATAGTTTCTTTAGGATAGGTGTTCATTATTATTTGTAGCTCTGGTAGAATTCAGCTGTGAGTTTATTTTTTGGGAGATTTTTTATTACTGCTTAAATCTCACTGCTCATTATTGATGTGATCAGTGTTTCTAATGATTCAGGCTTGTGAGATTGTGTGTTTCCCACAATTTATCCATTTCCTCTAGGTTTTCTAGTTTGTTTGCATAGAGGTTTTTATAATATTCACAGATCATATTTTGTATTTCTGTGGTAGCACTTGTAATGCCTCCTTTTTCATTTCTCATTGAGGTTATTTGAGTCCTTTTTCTTCTGTTTCTGGTTAATCTGACTAGTGGTCTACCAATTTTATTTATCTTTTCAAAGGAACAAACTTCTTGTTTCATTGATCTTTGTATTTTTTTTTTTTTTTTGGATTCTGTTTCATTTAGTTCTACTCTGCTCTTTATTTCTTTTCTTCTGCTGGCTTTGGGTTTGGTTTGTTCTTTTTCTAGTTCCTTTAGGTGTGGCATTAAGTTGTTAATTTGTGATATTTCTGTCTTTTTTATGTAAGCATTTGAGGCTATGAATTTTCTGCTTAGGACTGCTTTTGCTGTGTCCAAAAGATTTTAAAAGCTTGTGTTCCCTTTGTAATTCAGTTCAAGGAATTTTTTTATTTTCATCTTAATTTCTTCATTGACCCATGGATTGTTCGTCAGTAGGTTGTTTAATTTCCATGACTTTGTGTAGAATTGAGTGTTTCTCTTTGAATTGACTTCTAGTTTTATTTCACTGTGGTCTGAGAAGATACATGGTATGATTTTGATTTTTTTTTTTTGAATTTTCTCAGACTTGATTTGTGGCCTATGATATGATCAATATTGGAAAATGTCCCATGTACTGATGAAAACAATTTATATTTAGTAGTTTTGTGTAGAATGTTCTGTAAATGTCAGGTCCATGTGTTCGAGAGTCTTGTTTAAGTCTAGTTTTTCTTTATTCATTTTCTGCCTCAGTGATCTATTCAGTTCTGTCAGTGTAGTAGTATTGAAGTACCTGGCGAATAAGATACTACTGTTTATGTCTTTGTTTAGATCTTATAGAATTTGCTTTATTAATCTTGGAGCTCCTGTGTTAGGTGCATATATAGGATTGTTGTCTTCTTGTTGAATTGCTTCCTTTACCATTATATGACCCTTATAATGACCATCTCTGTCTTTTTTTTTTTTTTTTTTTACCATTGCTGATTTAAGGTCTATTTTAACTGATAAAAGAATGGCTACACTTGGTCTCTTTAGGTTTCCATTCATGTGGAATATTTTTTTCCATCCCTTAAGTCTGTGTGAGTCCTGTGTGTTAAATGTGTTTCCTGAAGACTGTAGATACTTGGGTTGTGTTTTTTCATCCATTCATTCAGTCTATGTCATTTAAGTGGGCATTCAGACTGTTTGTGTTGAGTGTTAGTATTAACATGTGGGATGCTGTTCTGTTCATCATGTTATATTATTGTTTTATTATTATTGTTTTATTTTCCCTTTTGTGCTGTTGTTTTATAAGAGGATTGAGCGTTAATTTTTGGATGTTTTTACTCTGGTTGTTATCTATTGTGCTGTTCCACATATAATGCACTTTTAAGTATTTCCTGTAGGTCAGATCTAGTAGTGACAAATTTCCTTAATGTTTGCTTGTCTGGAAAAGTATTTATTTCTCCATCACTTATGCAGGATACAAAATTCTTGGCTGACAGTTGTTCTGTTTAAGAAGACTTAAAAGGGGCCCCCAATCCCTTTTGGCTTTTAAGGTCTCCACTAGGAAGTCTGCTGTTAGCCTAATGGGTTTTCATTTGTAGAGTAGTTGTTGCTTTCATTTTGCAGTTTGTAGAATTTTCTACTTCATTTTGACTTTGGCCAGGCTGATGATTATGTGTCTTGGAGATGTCCTATTTGCTATGAATCTTCCTGGAGTTCAATGACCATCTTGTATCTAGATATCTGAATCTCTGGCAATTCCAGAGGAGCTCTCCTCAATAATTTCCTTGAATAGGTTTTCCATGCTGTTTGCTTTTTCTTCTTTTCTTTCTGGGATACTTATATGTATATTGGCTCATTTCACCTAGTCCCACATTTCTCTCAGTGATGGTTCTTTCTTCTTTATTCTTTTTCCTGTGTCTTTGACTGGCTGGGTTAGTTTGAAGGCTGTGTCTTCAAGCTCTGAGATTCATTCTTGTCTTTGGTCTAGTCTGCTGTTAAAGCTTTCTGCTGTATTTTAAAATTCCCTAAATGACTCTTTCATTTCTGTTATATCCTTTTTATGATGTCTGTCTCTTTAGTGAGTTTTTCATATTTTTCACTCATGTCCTGAAATATTTTTTTGGTCTATTTGTTTTGGTTTTCAGCCTTCTCTTCAATTTTGTTCATCTTGTTTGCCATCCACATTCTGAATTACATTTCTGACATTTCAAAAATTTCCTTTTGGTTGGGGTCCATTGCTGTAGCTATATTAATATTATGACCCTTTAGGTGTATCAAACTAGCTTATTTTTCATGTTACCAGAGTTGTTTTGCTGGTTCCTTCTCATCTGAAATCTCTCCTCTTAGTGCGGGGCTGATAGGTTTGCAGCACACCTGTTCTCCTTTGCTGGGAACTTTCCTATTTAATGAGATGGAGTAGAAATCCCTATAAAGTGCTTTTGTGTCCTACTCTGGAGGATCACTCCAGCAGGAGAGGGTTGAATGCACTGAGAACGTGTAACACAGCTGTTCTCCTACATTGTCCTGTTCCCCTGTGGTTGTCACAGTCCACACTGGTGCTGGAGAATATTAATTTGGATTAGTGAGTTGGTCCCCGGCTGCTGTTGAAAGCTTGGGTAGGGGGCTGGGCAAATCCCTGTCTATTTAGGTGGGTGGCATGACCTTGGCCTATACCTGATGTGTCACAGGGCCTTGGCAGGTGCCTTGGCATTTGCAGGACTTTGGCCAGTGCCTGGGCAGGTCACAGGAACTTGGCGGGCTCCCAGACAGGTCTGGGGTCTTAGCCAGTGCCTGGGTGGGTTGTGGGACTGCAGCCTATGCAGGGCTAGGCCACCCATGTTTGGTGGGGCTGGGAGATGCTCAGCACCCCGCTGGGGTGTCACAGTGACTGGAACCCTCCCTCCACCCATTTATGACTGTGGCAGCAGCTGCGGTGCTACTCAGGTGGCAGGGGCAGTGCTATGGAGATGGCAAGGTGGCAGCAGCAGATGCTGAGGGCTGATGGGTGCCTGCTCTGCTTGGATCCCCAGGAAACAGCCAGTGAGGGGGTTTGGAGGCATGGCACACACAGTCAGGGTGAGAGTGCCCGCCCTCCCTGCTCCCTCCTTGACCCGGAAAGGGTAATGGGGAGGCAGCTGCTATGGAGCTGACCCATCTGCAGACCAGGTGCTCTGGGGCTGAGAGCACAGACTGGCCTCTGTTGCAGGGATCTGGGAGCAGAAGTTGGTGGGATCTCACTGTGCCCACTCTCCTGTGCAATGCTGGTACACAGTCTCCAAGCAGCTCCCTGATCAGTTCGGAGGCCTGCTGTGGTGGGGGAGCCCCCTCGCAGCTCAGATTTCAGTGTCTACTGGGGGAGTTCGGAGCTCCAGGGATCTCTCCCCTAACCCTTCCTTACGTGCAGTGTGGACACTTCCCCCAGGTACCTTCAGATTTTGCTATGTGGATCACTCTGCCTCTCTCTTCCCCACTTTGGGTGTCTGTGGATGCATCTCTGATGATTCACAATGCTCTTTCTGAGACAGTCCATATACAGGTAAACCTCTACTCATAACCTTTGTTCCTCTCCTTGAGAGCAGCAAGTGCAGGCTGCTTCTAGTCCACCATCCTGGCTCCCTTTTCCTCTATTATATTTTGAAATTAATTAGTATGATACGTCATACCTCCAGTTTTGTTCTTTTTACTCAGAATTGCTTTGGCTATTCAGGCTTTTTTGTGGTTACATACAAATTTTAGGATTGTCTTTTCGATTTCTGTGAAAAATGACATTGATATTTTGACAGGGATTGCATTGACTTTGTATGTTGCTTTGGTTATTTTAACAACATTAATTCCTCTAATGCACAAGCTGGATGTCTTTCCATTTATTTGTGTCCTCTTTGTTGTGGTATGTCTTACAACTTCTGATCATCAGTGTTTTGTAATTTTATCAAGGTAATTTTCTATATAACCCCCTCCTAAGTTTTAGTCATAAGTCTCTCTCCTTGTCCAGTGGGTCTAGAGATGGTGATAGCTCCTCCTTTGCCCAAGCCCTACCTTACTGGACTATTACACAAAGTTCCCTCACATTATGTCCACTTCTTTATAAATAGCGTCTTTTTTTTTTTTTTTTTGAGACAGAGTCTCACTCTGTTGCCTGGACTAGAGTGCCGTGGCATCAGGCTAGCTCACAGCAACCTCAAAATCCTGGGCTCAAGCAATCCTTCTGCCTCAGCCTCCCGAGTAGCTGGGACTACAGGCATGTACCACCATGCCCGGCTAATTTTTTCTATATACTTTTAGCTGTCCAGATCATTTCTTTCTATTTTTTTAGTAGAGACGGGGTCTCGCTCTTGCTCAGGCTAGTCTCGAACTCCTGACCTCGAGCAATCCACCCACCTCGGGCCCCCAGAGTGCTAGGATTACAGGCGTGAGCCACCACGCCCGGCCCTATAAATAGTGTCTTTTTAATACACCCTTTATGGTTTACTGTCTTGAGTGTGCCACCTATTTCCCGTTGGGACCCAGACTGATACCAAGTCATGGGAGTGGCCGAGATGGCAATGGGAGGCAGTGAGGAGCGGGAAGACCCTGAGAGGTGCCAGTATCATGGTAAGTGCAGAGAAACTGAACCACGAAGGAGATTTCAGTGATCACAAAAATTTGCCTTTTAGAGATTGTAGTATAGCCTTCCTCTGGAGAGTTTTGACATAGAAGCCATTTCAGGGGTCTGTGTGAGGTGGGGAGTGTGCAGTAAAGTGTGGGTGGCACTAGAGGACCATCAGCGGAATGGAAGACTTAGGTTTCTGTGTTGATTTTGTTACTCACCTTACCAGCTCAGAAATTTGATTTTGCTAGCATACTGCAAGTATGTCTGTTTCTAGAAATGCTGGAATTGCCCATTTACTTATTTTTAGAGAGAAATACTACTGTCATCTAGGTGAAATATATAAATCATCATATTCTACTTGTAGGCATGTTTCTGGGTCACCAAAAGTTGCTATTTCGGGTTGCTTGTTAAACAAGATGTTTCCTAAGCCAGGCTTCTATGAGCTGGTGATCCATTTCTACTCTCTGGCTCTCATTTAAACATGATGTCTTTATACCACCTCTCCTTCTGATCATCAAACAGTTTTTTTTAGATACATTACTACGATTGATCAGCTTATGGCTGTGTTCTTATTTTTCCTGCTCTTGGCTATAGGAATATTTTGCTCTAGGGAATATTCTTATACATTGGTTTCATGTCCATTTTGTGTGGACTCTACTATTTACTGCTTTCACTGTTGTGAAACAACAGCCAGGGTGTTAGGGAGTTTGTTTCCTCTTGCCCTTCCTGGTGGTCCTGGTGTGCATCTCCTGCTAGCATGGGGAGGCAGGATGTGTATCCTCTCATGCACACAGTTCATCATGGCTACGAGACTACCTATGTGAAGGTCAAAGGCGAAGAGACATACAAAGTGTTTTACAAAGACATGGTATCATTCTGCTGCTAGGGTATTAATTAGAAGTTGGCAATTATTTTCTGGCTCTTTTTCAGGATGTTTTTATCTTAGTTATGGGCATAGAATATTGAGATCAGAAGAAGATATTTTCATTATCCAAGGCGTGTGGGGGGAGGGGGTCCTATCTTCTTTTGAAACTCATGAAATGAAACTGATTCTTAGAATGAGTGAATTCCCAATTTCTAATGAATTGTGGTATGTCTTACAAGAAGGATTACAGAAGTATTCAAAAGGGTACCTGGGCCCTACTCTCCTGTGAAATCTAATATAATTATAATAAATCCAACTTTTAAGTAAGATATACTTAGAACAAATTAGCAGCCCAAGAATCACCATTAGTTAGGAAATCTGTTTTTAATGTGCATCATTTGGACTAGAATCATCCAAAACTAAGGTAAGAAGTATTTGTACCATCTGGTATTAAGAGAAGAACTAATACATCTTTTAACTGCATTAATACAATTTATTTTTACCTTAACCATAAAGAGTTTAGATTTAGCTTTTCATTTTAACCTAAAACTAAGTAGTTCAGTCATTTCCATCAAAAAATTCTTGATAAACAGAATTGATTATATCCTTTCCATATGGTTGCTAATTTCAATAGTCAGGAATATTGGAAACTAAACATCTTAGACAGCCTATTGAGGTCACATGTGAATGGCATGGAATCAGGAAGTATCAGCCTTGGAAATTTACCAAATTCAGGTTATCCAAGAATAGTATTATTGTATCTAAGAAAAATCAAGTACAACAAATCTTAATGAAAGGCCAGAATGTGCCCATTAAAACTGGAATTCTGTGACTGGAATTGAGTACCTGAGATTGTGAATGCACATTTGCGATGTACATATTTAAATTTAGTAATGAAAGGAGTCTACAAGCGTAGAATAAGTGATCTTCTTTTTTATTAAGCACAAGCTGTATAGCTAATTTATTATCATAATTACATAAGGCATCAAATTAAGGCTTTTTATGCCAAGATTTATTTGGACCTTTTCTAATACTAATCATAGCACTTATTTTTACTATTAGGCAGGCACTGTTTTAAGTGTTTTACATATAACAAGTAACTTAATGTTCCTAATGATCCCATAAGGAAGGTACTATTATCTCATTTTACAGATGAGAAAACCGAGGCACAGCAAGTCTAAGTAACTTGTTTAAGGTCACACAGCAAGTCAAGTGGTAACAATCAGATACAAGTCTGGGTAGTCTGGTTTCAGGATCTGTGCTCTTAACCACCATTGTATACAGTGAACTCTTGAACAAAATGGGTTTGAACTACACAGGTCCACTTACATGCTGATTTTTTTTCAATAAAAGTTACCCCAGTATGCCTGTCTCTCCTGCCTCCTCCACCTCTTCTGCCTGTGCCATCCCTGAGACAGCAAGACCAACCCATCCTTTTCCTCCTCCCTCAGAGCCTACTCAACATGCAGGCAATGAGGATGAAGACCGTTATGATTATACACTTTCACTTTATGAATACTAAATATATTTTCTCTTCCTTATGATTTTCTTGATAACATCTTCTGTCTAGCTTATTTTATTATCAGAATACAGTATATACTACATATAACATACAAAATATGTGTTAATTGACTTTATGTTATTGGTAAGTTTTCTGGTCAACAGTAGGCTACCAGTAATTAAGTTTGTGAAGATTCAAAAGTTATACATGCATTTTTGGCTGCATGGGGATTGGTGCCACCATTCCCCATGTTGTTCAAAGGTCAACTCAACTTGCTCTGATTCTTGTCAATGTTTTTTTCTTATTAGCTTTGCTAGTTGATAAGAATAAGCAGCCTGTGTATTGTCTCACCATCTATAAATCCACATTAAAAAATTCCTTCTTATGCAACTTAATTCTGTGACTCAAAAACTCTTGCTAGTATACTCCAAATTCTTTTTTCTCTCTGTCTTTTGCATTTGGAAAAGGCTTACTCTTGATGAGCCTGTTTGTTTTCTTGGTATTTACTCTGTAACAACAAAGAAACCCTGATTAAGTCACATAGTAAATCAAATGTTTCTACTGTATATTAGATATCTTCAACCTCAGGGGGAATCTTATGATCTTGTAAGCTGCAAGGAAGTATGTCTCTGATCAACTCATACTCCCATGTATAGTAGCTTTTACAAACTTTCTTTGGCCAATTGTATTTTTCCAAAGATGGCCACAACAACATCCCACTTGCTGATAAAACAGTGTAACTTTGCTATTTCTTCCATTAGAGAGGTGATGCCTACATTACTTCCCTTTGAATCTAGGTTGGGATGTTATTAAAGAAGTGGCTTTCAAGGAGGTTATAAAATGTGATACCGTTTCCACCTGGTTCTCTTGGGAGGCTTTCTTCTGCAGTCCAGGTACCATGTTGTGAGGAAGCCCAAGCAGCTTTCTGGAAAGCCTCAGAAATCTTGTAGATGTTTGCGTTGGACTGAATGTTTGTGTTTTCTCCAAATTCATAAGCTGAAATCATAACCCCTGATATGATGGTATTAGGAGGTAGGGCCTTTGGGAGGTCATGAGGGTGAAGCCCTAATGAATGGGAAGAGATGTGGGAGCTTGTACATGTGTTCTCTCTGTGTCTGCTTTTCACTATGTGAAGATACAAATAGAAGATGGCTATCTGAAGACAAGGCATTGGTCCCTGACTAGATACTGGATTTACCAGCAGCCTAATCTTAGACTTCCCAGAAGTCCCCAGAACTATGAGAAATAAACTTATGTTGCTTAAGCCACCCAGTCTATGGTATTCTGTAATAGCAGCCCAAACTAAGACAATATTCCAGCCAAAGGCCTCAGATGAGATTCTTACTGGTAGCCAGTGCCAACCTCCAGATGTGCGAGAGAGTGAACCTTCAGATGATTTTAAGTCCCAGCCATTGAGTTACCTCCAGCCTTTAGGTCTTCTCAGCTGAGGCCCTACATAGTTTTTAGTAGAAATACACCATCCCTTCATTGCCCTCTCCAAATTCTGACATATAGGTTTCTTAAGCATAGTAAAATGGTTATTATTTTATGTCACTAAGTTGAGTTTATTGTGCAGCAATAGTAACAGAAATGCCTTCTCTGTTATTTGTTAAACTTCCCTTCTCCCCTCTTCGCTTTGAGCAGGTAATCTTGCCATCAAATTCAGAGCAAGTAGAAGTGATCAGATGAGAATGCCTTTTTATTTTCACTATCAAACATACAAACCTACCTGTATATACATACCCTCATTCTCTTCTTTTCTTTTGTTACTTTAGAAGAGTAGTTTCTCCTACTTGAGGCTAATAGTCTCTACTTGTTCTCTGTAACCCATCCCACCTTGCCAATAAAATGATAATAGTTATCTCTTCTATTCTATTTTGAACCTCCTTCCTTTGAAATAGACATGCCCCATTAAAAAGTTGAGGCATAATTTGAGTATAATAAACCCACATACTGAAAGTGTACAAATTGATTAGATTTGACTTACTCATTCACCAGAGAAACCATCACCACAATCAAAATAGTGAACGTTTAACTCCATAAGTTTCCTAATGCCGATTTGCAGTTCATCTCATACTGCACCTCAATTCTCAAGCAACCACTGACATTCTTTCTGTCACTGTAGGTTAGTTTGTTCTAAAATTTTATGTAAATGGAATCACAAAGTAGGTACTCTTGCCTGGACTCTACTTAGCATATTGATTTTGAGATTCATTCATGTTTTTATAAATATCAGTTGCTTTTTACTTTTTATTGTGACTAGTATGTCATTGTATCTATTCCCTGATTTATATTCACTTATTGATGGACTTTTGGGTTGTTTCCAGTTTTTTATTTTATATATGTATGATTATATATATTATCACATATATGTGATTTTGTATGTCTATGAAATCTGCATAGTATGATAAATGCTTACACACAGACACAGTTTCCACATATACATGAGTCTGATTATAGGTTCTCTATTCAGTTTCAATGGCTTATTTATCTTTCTCTGTGCTAATACCATGTTTTATTTTAATAAGGCAAGTCCCCCATCCTTAATCAAATACTTCAACATGGTCTGGGTTAGTTTTGCCTAAAAGACACTACTTTATCTCCTCAAAATTGTAAATCTCCAGTTGGTTGAGCATTTCTTCCAGTGACTAAGCCAGTTCCATCCTTGAGAAATCCTAAGCCTGTTTCTCAGGATAATATATTCTTCATGAAGAATAGTCATTAGTTATGTCAGCTTGCTCCAGATTCCCTCGTAATAAATTTTGTTGAGAACAAACTAAAAGTATTTATAGTTTTTATTTATATTTGCTTTGTATTTTATTCTGTAGACAGGAATATTTTACTGGCTAAGTTCTCTGTCCTCAGCTTCAATGGATTGGCACAATGATGTGTTGTGGTCAATTACGGAGTATGTAACAAAAACAAGTTTCTATCTCACACTTGCTGAAATTATGCCAAATATTTACAATTAGAGTCAGATCTTAATGATATATGGCCAACGGCCCCAAGAATTATGGCCTTCTACACCACCACCATCTCTCCTTACTCCCCACAATATTTCCAGGGGAAATGTATATAGAGGTACAAGGAACAATGCCCTGTCATTGTTAAAAAGAACTTCTCATTGAAACTCAGGTCACTTGGGTTGGAAGACAAAGATTACCTAGAGGTTAAGAGTGGAACTCTGCAACTCTGTCAGACAAAATTCTAAGCCAACATGGAAGCATGAGACCAAGAATGGGAGAGAGTAGTATAGGATGTATGAAAAAGAATGCTGAATTTACCATATGCAAAAAGACATCTTGGGTGCAAAGGATGAAGCAGAGACAAGTGGGATAAATGAGTGGACATGATCTGGGGATTACATCCTAGATCTCTTATGTCCTCTGAAGCTTGGGTATAAGATAGGAAGAATGCCAGAGAGCCATATCATGTGCTCTATCCCTTAATGCAGCAGTCCCCAACCTTTTTGGTACCAGGGACCAGTTTCATGAAGACAATTTTTCCATGGACTAGGGGGAGGTGGAGCTCAGGCTGTGATGCGAGTGATGGGGCTAAAAATATGATGAAGCTTGGCTAGCTGGACTGCTCACTCCTGCTGTGCAGCCCCAATTTTCTAAGTTTCATGGGAGATACTTTTTCTATGGATGGGGGTTGGGGTTGGGGGTGCGGCGGAGCTCTGTGGCCAGGTCCCTAACAGGCTACAGACCGGTACCAGTCCGTGGCCCAGGGCTTGGGGGCTGCAGTTTTAATGCACTCTAACCTCTCTTCCTTGCAGTATGGCCTGGTAAGGGTCTTGGAACCTGACCAGTTTCATGCTCACCCCACTTGGTGAGAAGTGAGGTAGAAAGAGATGTTAAACAAGTACATAGATGTTCTCTTTTTCCCTGTCCTGGGGATAGCTGGGTTAAGTTACAGGAGCTTAATGTAGATTCCAGGTTATTGATTTTCTTATAGAACCCACTACTTAATATGTCAAAGAAGACAAAGATTGATGAAATTGTTTCAGATAAGATAATAATTCTGATTGGTGTGAAACAAGAATATAGTTTAGGCCCCCTTCTTATTAACCAGCACATAATGAATGACTTAAATTTTTTCAGAATTGGTTTGATGAGCACTCTCCTGTTACTGTGAAAAGAAAGATGATTATTCTTCTTTCCTACTTAGTATATTATATTGTCAGTTCCTAGGAATCACCTCAATAGATAATTGATTGTTATTTAGTAGTTGTCAAAAATTTTCCCTTGTGCTCAACTATCCTGATTCAAAAGCATCATTTTCAGCAATTATTCTTCATCACTCAATTAACTTATATGTAACACTCTTACAGAGAAGGTTGAATCATTCATTTACCTGGCAATACTTTTTATAACTAAACGATTTTGAAAGATTCACCAAGAAGCTCCTTTGTATAAAATGAGATCTTATATGGGTTTTATTGAAAATTTATTAAGGCAATAGTGGAATAATGTTAATGGTCATATTGAAATTTTCCCATAATAAAATCACTTTGGCTAAGCTCTGTGGTATGGAACACTGAGCCTTATTTCGTCTGTCTGCTGGAACAGACCAGAACTTTTTTCAAAGGACTGACTTAGTCCTATCTGCAGATGCCTGTGTGTCACAACTCTGCATAAAGCTGGGAGCCACATCTTAAAAGAAGATGCCAACAGTATCCAACTGGCCATGTGTTAAACATTGAAACTTAGGGTTCCTTTCTCAACTGAGAATTAATTTGTTTTTTAAATATAGGTACTGTATTTTACTTTTTGTTTCAGCCTAGGAAGGTCAAAGTCATATTTGTTACTCAGCTTTACCAGTTGAATAAGATTTGTGGTCTAACTTTTGAGTCCTGAATTCCATTCTAATGTTTCATTGGCCTCTAAATTTTCATTTTTTAAAATTTAATATTCTTATATGCATCAGTGACCATGTCTAAAAGTATCAAAGAAAAAGCCATTTTGGGAAAGAAGTAAGCACTCTAGTAGTTTTGGCTTCAGCTGGGAAGCTATATCAGGTATTAAAAAATATCAGCAACGACACAAGAAAACCTTTCACAGTTCTCTTATAAATGACACTCACCCCACAGGGGAAATGACCTCTGAATGGAAACAGAAACACCCAAATAGTTGGTACTTCAATTTGTTTCTTATTGCCTTGGAAAAATATCAGTGTTGTTCCTTTGACTAAAATATTTTAGAAAATCAGTGGAGAAATTCAATGAGATTTAATAATTATTCAATTAATTTCTTTCAAAGACAGCATTCAATTTCCCCTTCACCTCTCCTTCACCTTGGGGGCAGAGCACAAACCTACAGTATACATTTAGGTCTTTAACACTCTCCTCATTGTATATATGGGGATACACTATTACCACCTTATAGGCTTACCTCTCTTTAAATAAAAATTTAAACTTATCTAAAATTGTGGAATTCCAGAGTCTTGGTCTTCTTATATGCTTCTTTTTAGAACCATGTTCTCTCTACTTTCATATTTTTTCCTTGATGCCTGACTCTAAGTATGAATCGATGCCTCGAGGGCTACTCACTAATGATTTTGCGTGGTGATTATAAATGTACTCTCTGACCTGGAGAATGTCATTTCATGGCTGCTTGACCCTGTCTTTATGACTTTGAACTCATGTAGTCAGAAAGTGAGCTAAATTGTGTTTGTGTGTGGGTGGGAATTTATCAATATAATCATCTCAATTTTCAGGGTGTATAGTGATGGCACCTCTAGTTGTGGTAAAATAGTAAAGATGAAAAACATGGAAATCTGATCTGGGTTTTAGGAACTCAGGAACTTTTATTGAACATATGATGCTTTCTCATGCCAAGCCTGACCAAAGGAATGGAACTTTTTACAAAGGCATTGAATGTGAGCCCTTGGAGATGACCATGTGGTTTTTCTAAATGATTGTCAATTTTGCACAACTCTTACTTTCACCCCAACATAATAATTTATACCACAAAGTGAACTACCAGCACTGTTCATTAATTCAACAAATGTTTATTTAGTGTCTATTACAGGCAAGATATCATGCAAAGCTCTTAATAAATAGTAACAAGGCAGGTAGGAGAGGTATTTCCATTTCTGGAGTTCTTATCTTATTTTTGAAATTCTAAGACTTACAATGTTACCTGTCAACAACATCTTCAACCATTCCAACTTCTCATCCCCCACCAACATATTTTAATTCTGAATTCTCCCAATAAGCAATATCTATTCATCAAAACCCACAAATTACAAAGGTTATTATAGAACAGAAAGAGTAGGCTGTACTCCCTCCCCTCTATTTTATTTATCACTGGAATGTTCACAAGTTCTTAACAATTAGGAAAAGACCCTGGGCTTCTGGAGATTAGGAAAAGTATAGTGTGCGGGTAAGTTATATTCCATCATTGCAACTTTCAAGTGGGAAAATATAGAGGGCTGATTCATAATAGTTCCATATATATTATACACACAAGTATATTACATATACATAACATAGATATATTACATATATATCACATATCACACATATTACCCATATAACACATGTATAGCATATATAATGCATATATCACATATATATTACATATATACACACAGTGTGTGTGTGTGTGTATAATTTCCCACTTAGTAATTTCACTTTAGTACATAATAAGATTTTTCTGTGTTGGTACATGTGACTTTACTTAGGCCCTTTACGTGGCTGTTTCAATGACTTTCCAGTTTCTGGTTGTCATCTATTTAAATGTTTTCCTATTATCATTTGAATTATTTCTATTATTTCTATTGCAAATAGTGCTGCAATTGACAGCTTATACATTCTCTTAGTGAACATGTGCAAAGACATTTCCAGGACCTACAGGTTGAATCAGAAGATTGAAGGCCCATCTATACATACCCTATTTTGTATGAATTTCTTCAGATCTTGCACTGACTGGTCTCTGAAATTACAGAATAATGACTTTCAGAGATTGGTATTTCATATGCCACAAATTCAAAATAGGGACTTTGAAGAATTCCAATGAAAACATTGTCACCTTCACATAGGAGAGATTTTTCTTTTCTTTGTGTTACCTTCAGATAGTAACACTTTACCTTATATGGATTGATGAGTGCTCAAAATGTTATAGAATATTTTTATTAAATTATTCTTCGTTTTCCATCAATGACCATGTTAAAAAATACCAAAGCAGAAAATGTCTAAGAAAATCGTATGATGGCAGATTCAATAAAAATTTAGTTATAAAATATTTCTTATCGTGACTCTTCTGAAATGTCTCCATGACAAAGTATGATAACTAAAGAGCACTCACGTATCTAATTTTCACAAATTATAAATGGGTATTTTTCCTAAACTGCCTTTTTGGTGAAATGTTTCTTACGATGCAAATATGATTCTTAATCTCAAGTGGCTCAAAATTAATTACAGTTGAAATAAAACTGTTGACAAGAAAATGAATTTAGAAAACCCAAGGACAGCTGGCAAATTTTATATTCAATATAACCTGTTGGTAGTGGTCATGGCTGCACAAGATTTATGGACTCTTTTGGAGAGTTTCTGCTATCTTAGAAAACAACACATAAAATGTTTCTGAAGAATTGCCTTCTACAGTAAGCTTGCTTTTTGGCTAAGCAGTGACATAAAAAGACCTACTACAGATGTGTAATGGTTGCCCTATGGGGTTTAGTATTAGTTTAGACATGAGCATTTAGGGTAGATCATGGAAACTGACCTGCCTATTGTCTCATTTTAACTTTGTAAAGCATACGGTTTTCTAGTATTGCTTATTTCACTTCTGAACTGAACTTTGCCTGAAATGGAAGATCCTCTATCCCACATGACTGGAAGAATTTATTCTATGTTCCATGTGCTTTGATGTATATTTCAAAGATTTCAGTTACAGTAAGATATGTTGTGTTTGCTCAGGTGCAAGGGAAAACCTCCGCGTTTGGCATACCATTGTAGATGAATTTGTCTATTTTCCTTCACAATGAAACCGCATTTCATGAAATTTAATTCCTGATTAATTCCAAAACCCCTGCTTCCTCAGGTTATGGATTAAAATATGATATTCTATCCTCGGGATAGTTTTCGATGCCCTAACAGCTGCAAAATGTCAATTAAATTAACTGGATTCTCTGTCCAAGGCAAGGCAGGAAATGGGAAGTTATCATTTGAGCCCTCAGTATATGTGAAATCAAAGCTGCCTCCAATAGGCTATATGAGCTGTGCTATGTCCTCACTTCAAGAAATAACTAAAATCCTCAGGAAATAATTAGAATCCTCAGTCTCTGTAACACTGCTTCACTTTTAACCTCTGATACTATTTATTTGCTGGGGACTTTTTCTTTTTATTCTTGGCACATAATGTCAGCTTGGGCATGTTTAGTGAGAGGTAAACTATAAGTTATAGTTTTAGAAGTGTTTTTCTAAAAAGATTAGAATTATTAGTACTGCAATGTTAACAATTGCTATCTCTTTAGGCTAGGCTTATGAGGAATTCTTACCTTTAATATTCTTCTAACCCATAAAGAAAATGTTATAACCTGATACTTATCTGTATTACAAAGTTTCTTTCCAAGTGTTGGAGGTCTATTTCTGCCAATAACTACTTATACAGACTTTGAATCTCTGAAACATTAAGTTGTGCTTTCTCTGAACATAGAGACTTTTGTTTGCTCTCTTTAAAATAATGTACTCATAAATCTCTGAATAGATTCATGTACATCAGGTGTAGATATTAAAGGCGAATAACATTTATAATCAGATATGGTGGGATCTGCATCATTTTAGAAGGGTGATGATTTTGTTGGTACACTCAAAGAGAAAGGCCTGGTAAAATTCTTTTGAAGAATAAAACCCTGAAAAAATAGCTATATTAATAGTTCTATAAGTGAAAAAATTTCTGAAATTCTAATAATAAATGATGGCGACATAATGTATAGGCATACGCAAGGATACATATTTTTCAGGGGGAAAATTGTGTAAAATTTCAGATAATTACCAAAAATGAAATTAAATCTATGAAATGTTTCATTTCTTTTGAGAGATAACATAGCCCATAAAACTAGTGGCAGTTGCCTGTTAGTTGAATTGCTATATAATTTGCCATTTTGCCAATGTTGTTGTGAAAAATGAATTTTATATTCTTAATGTTCTACATCAATTCTGAAATGAATTGCAAGTTATATACCTGAAAATAGTAAATTTCAAAGGTAATTGCTATACTATTATCTCTTAGGCTAAAATAGTATTCTCATACATATTTTTTATTGGAGAGAACATTTCATCTATAATTGTCTTCCTCCTTGTTTTTGCCTGATAATTCCTTAACTTACATTTCTTTGTTACTGGAGACCAGTGTTTCTTGACTTTAGCACTAGAGACATTGAAGCTGGATTGGGCCTGTCACATGCAATGTAGGATCTTTACCAGCATCCTTGGTCTCTAGCCACAAGATACCAGTAGCACCCTCCCTGTAGTAGTGGCAATCAAAAATATCTTCAAACATTGCCAGATGTCCCCTGGAGGGAAAACTTGATCCTGGTTGAGAATCTCTGCAGACAAAGCTATAACACTATTTCTGATCCAATTTTTTTTGTATTCCATCTTTAATTCTTTGTTTATTTGCAAAAAATCAATTATTCACTCATGTCAACGAAACTATAAAATATACATTGAGCCTGCTTTTTCCAGGGCTCAAGAGAGTTACTAAGGTTGAACATCTAAGTTTATAAAGCATTTTACCCATAGGCCAGAGTTCATCAAATACTTCACATTCTAATATCATTAAGATAACATCATAAGAATGACTGAGAGGAATGGAATTGCTTTTGATGATACATTAATAAGGGATGCTATTATCATTATTACTGGAGGCCATTAGTAATTAGTCATGATTCTCATGCAAATATAAAATAAACACATGTCAAAGATTTTATTCTATACATTAGTTAATGAGGGGGTCAGTAAAATGTTAAACTGCTCCAAAGAGCATTTGAGAAGCTAGGTATTCATAGGGAATTTAATAAAGGGGTAGTAGACACAGAACTGGTTCATACTTAATGAGGGCAATAAATAATAACTTTTGGGGATTTACTTTTTGTCAAATGAAATTATTTTCATCTCTACAAGATAAAAATGTATGAGTTAACATAGAATTTTATTAAGTCTTGGACTATTAATTGACATCTTTTATACTATTTAAACCTCTCCTGTTCATAGAGGTATTTTATCCTTTTTAAGGTAAACCCTTCACTTCCAGCACATCTCTCTCACCAATGTACAATCTCTTCTTCACTTTTTCTTTCTTCTGCCTTCAAGGAGAAACAGGTTTTTTTTGAACCATGATTCTCTACCCATCTCTGAAAAACTCACTGAGTAAATGGTCTATAATCACAGCATTCATTTTTTAACATCATCTTTTTTTAAAAAAATCAGGCATCCAACATCTTTTATTTAATACTAGATATCAAGTGACAGTAATGACAGTAACACTGCTAACATTCTGTTTGGTATGTTGCAGATCACACAAGCAAATCAATATGTATTATATTTTTACCAGGCTTGGGGAACTCATGTAAAATAATCACATACTATTGTTGGTGACCTAAGGTAAAATTTGGTAAGTTAATTAGTTTATATGAAATATGCCACATAAAATATTAACATAGTCCCTGAAACATAGTCATTTAATAAATATAACATATTTACAATAAAGATAATGGCATTTTTTTCATAGAGTGCTTTAATTAAAATTGTACTAACTCTGTGAACACCTAGAATTACTTCCAAAGTTAAAGTATGAAGTAATTAATCAAGACAGCAATCCTAGCATTCTGTTTTAATACTTTATTTAAAATATTCTCTTCTAAATTAAGAAAAAGAGGGAACAACAACAACAACAACAAAAAACACTAAAATTAGCCGGGCATGGTGGCGCATGCCTGTAGTCCCAGCTACTCGGCAGGCTGAGGCAGTAGGATCGCTTAAGCCCAGGAGTTTGAGGTTGCTGTGAGCTAGGCGGACGCCAGGGCACTCACTGTAGCCTGGGCAACAAAGCGAGACTCTGTCTCAAAAAAAAAAAAAAAAAAAAAGAAAAAGAGGGAAGACAAGAAAAGGAAAGAAACAATTCTGATAAATTAGACATTGGATTAAATCAAATAAAATAGAAATAGATTTGAGGTCTTTGGAAAACAGCACATGTTATGACCCAGATTCAGAAACCTGTTAATGTTAGATGAGCTTGTCTTAAACTGCCTGTGCAGTTTTAATGCATGACATTGTTTTTCGTTCAGTCACGAAAGACAATAAATCTCTCCTTAAATGTGACTTCTTTTGTATGCTTCCTCTTCACTACCCATTCCCCTCTACCTAGGAAGAAAATGAAGGTAATAAACATGCTAAGATAAATCAGTAAAATGCTGTTTATATTTTCATCAGTATTTAAATAAGAAATACATGGACGTTTTGCTGTGTCTTCTGACTTCTATTGAGGCTCAACTTTTCCCACAACTTGAAAATTATAATAAATAGATGGAAAGAGGCCAAATGACAGTTCCATAAACTATTTGCCATCTGGTAGTTGCTTTCCACTTTGGTCTGATTTGCTTCATCTGGTGTCTATCTGAAGATAAATTCACGCACAGCACAGCTATTTAATCATATTACACTTCAGGAGAAACTGTGTGTGGTCAGGCTTGTTAAAGATAGTTTCTATGGAAGTACAAAAATTTTCAAATCTGTTGATTATTAGAAACTGTAGGTCACAAATGCCAGATACAATTACCCTTTCCTCCTCCAAAGCCTGATCTGTTTATTTCCCTTGCAGTAGGAACTTCTCCAATGCATAATCTTCCTCTTCCAAGTTATTTAGCCTTTTAGTGGGGTTCCTCTTGAGGTTTTTTTTTTTATTATTTATTTATTTTTTTATTTCAGGATATTATGGGGGTACCAATGTTATTTTATATGTATTGCCTTTGCCTCTTGGTTTTATGTAACACTATTATTTAGATATTTTTAAGTGCTTCTTTTTAACAGTTCTGGGAATCCAGCAGTTAATTTCCCATTGCACTTTATCTCACTCTAAAATTTAGGTTAGTTGAGTTAGGGTTTCATTTGTCATTTTGCTAAGGAGGCCACTTCATGTGGCTCTATTCAATTTAGGTTGTACTTTGATGTCTGGGTTGACATATTTTCTCAGTTAAGACCGGAAATACTTAGCAGGTGAATTATCTTTTCTGTGACCTTCCATCTTCTCTAATTCTGGTAATGGTTTAAGAGGGACAATGGATATAATTAGCCTTGGAGATTTCGAATGCAAAGACGATAGCATCAGTAGGCTTATAGAGATTCCTCCGAGAGAATTCATTCCATGAAACACAGCTTGGGGACTGTATTATTTATCCATTGCTATGCAACATATTGGCCCCAAACTCAGCAGCTTAAAAACACAAGCATTTATCATCTTACAGTTTTTTAGGGTCAGCAATATGGGCATGGCCTGACTAGATGGTTCTGGCTCAGGTTCTCTCACAAGGCTTGAGTTAAGCTGTAGGCTGGGGCTGCATTCTTGTCGAGGCTTAACTGGAGCTAGAGGATCTATCTGTAGGCTCACTCAGGTGGTGGTTCTCATGCCTCTGCTCTGTGCTGGCTTTGGCTTCAGTTTCCTTTCATGAGTGCTTCTCTGTAGGGCTGATAACCACTTGGGAGCTTGCTTCCCCCAGAGAGAAACGAGAGAAGAGAGGAGAGAACATGTCCAAGACAGGAGCTAGGGTCTTCTATAACCTAATACCACAAGAGACATACCGTGATTTCTGCCACATGACATTGGTCACACAGACTGACCCTTGTACAATGTAGATGGGGACTACACAAGGGCCCTTTGACTTGGACTGAAAATATTATGGCTGTCATTTATTGAATGCCTCCTAAGTGTTCAGTGAAAGTATCTCCTCCTTTCCTTCCCATGATGCTTTCAAGCAGAGATGATTATCTCTATTTAGAAAATAGAGGCACAGAGAAGATCGATAACCATGAGCCTGAGTTCACAGAGCCAGTCAGTGGGCAAAGAGCCTATGCTCCTTGCATTATACTCTACTTTCTTTACCTTGGGAATCTGCCCTGTCTACTTTTAGACGAGCATTGGGACTTCTGAAAGAAAATGTCAAACATTTTTCTCTAAAGCTTTTTTTGGCTTATTTTTACCACCCGTGGCACAATCATCACTCCTACAGCAACACTAGCCACCCATTTCCGCGCAGTAGAGCATTTAAAACCTTAAAATAAGGCTCAGCCACATAGTAGTTTTTAAAATTTTCATCTTAATTAAACACATTTTTGAAATCAAATACCACATTCTCACACTGTGGTAGAGACTGTGCAAAGAAATAGAAAGTATGGATTTTATCTTCAAGGAGCTTAAAATATTTCAAGAGATAAAACACAAGAAACAGTTATAGCCATTCACATTTGTTCATTTTATTAAGCCAAGGTTACCCCCTTTCCTTCAACCTATATTAAATATATTTTTTAAGAAGACTGAATACGACTTCTACAGGTCAGAGCATACTGGCCGTATGTCCCTTCCCTAAAGCACCAGGGCGGGTGTACTCTGTGGACAAATATAACGAGACCAAATGGAATATAAGTTAAATGTTGACTAAGAAGTGGCAAGATAGTTTGAGTTGACAAATTCATCATACTTATGCCAGTGTTCCCACCTCCCAAACCCATATGGCCCCGTTTTCCCCTTTGGATTTCAATTTGAGCTCATGATCTTCTCTACACAGAACTCCGGTCAGTCACTACTACGCAGGTCATTTTGTGTACAACTGAAACTTTGCTATATTTAAGATTTAATCTATTCCCTTATTGTCAGAATTACAGCTGGTAGTACATTTTAGACAATATTTGTAGCCCTAACAAATATATTCCTCCTTAAATTCCTTGCTTCTATGTTTATGGCTAACACTATGAAAGCACTGAATTTTGGTTGCTTTGCTATTAATCAAATTCTTGTGTTATTTTAATAAAAATTTAAAAAAGAAAAATATAAGAATTCTCATTCTAACTTTTTCAATAAAAGCTGTTTCATGCAAAAAATCCTTTTTTATAAGTTATTACTGTATTAATGTCAAAGGACAATTTGGCTATGTATATACATATATATGTTGTATATATAATGTACACAGGCATAGTTCATTTTATTGCCTTTCGCTTTATTGTACTTTGCAGATACTGTGTTTTTTGATAAATTGAAGGTTTCTGGCAACCCTGCATTGAGCAAGTCTATTGGTGTCATTTTTCCAATAGCATGGGCTTACTTTGTGTCTGTGCCACATTTTAGTAATTCTCATAATATTTCAAACTTTGTTATTATTATACTTGTTATGGGGATCTGTAATCAGTGATCTTTGATGTTACTATTGTAATTGTTTTGGGTTGCCACGAACTGTGCCCATACAAAATGGCAAACTTAATCGATAAAGTTGTGTATGCTCTGACTGCTCCACCGACCTGCCTTCCACTCTCTCTCTCCCTCTCCTTGGGCCTCCCTCCTATTCCTTGAGACACAACAATATTGAAATGAGGCCAATTAATATCCCTACAATGGCCTCTAAACATTCAGGTGAAAGGAAGAGCCATAAAGTGAGAGATGTGGGATTTCAACTGAATTTTTAATGTTTTATTTCTGAAATTGAATAATGGGTATATGGACCTTCATCATTATACTTTATATCTTTATATGTGATGGAAATATTACATAATAAATTGAAATATATATTACTTAGAGCAATATGTATAGCCATTGTTTTTGTTTTTAAATAAGAATGTGTGATAAATTTTGTTAAATGTCCTTTTAATGAAAAACAAACAAAAAATAGAAATGATTAAGCTTAGTGAAGAAGGCATGTCAGAAGCTAAGGTAGGCCAAAAGTTAGGCTTCTTGCACCAGTTAGACACATTATGAATGCAAAAGAAAAGTTCTTGAAGGAAAGTTAACATATGAATGATAAGAAAGCAAAACAGCCTTATTGCTACAATGGACAGAGTTTGCGTGGTCTGGATAGAAGATCGAATCAGCCACAACATTTCCTTAAGCCAAAGCCTGATCCCGAGCAAGGCCCTATCTCTCCTTAATTCTATGAAGCTGCACAAGAAAAGTGTGAAGCTAGCAGAAACTGCTCGATGAGGTTGAAGGAAAGCAGAAGTCTCCATAACATAAAAGTGCAAGGTGAAGCAGCAAGTGCTGAAGGAGAAGCTGCAGCAGGTTATCCAGAAGATGTAGCTAAGATCAGCCGTGAAGGTGGCTGCACTAAACAGTAGATTTTCAATGTAGTTGAAACAGCCTTCTTTTGGAAGAAAATGTCATTTGGTACTTTTGTAGCTAGAGAGAAGTCAATGCCTGGCTTCAGAGGACAGGCTGACTGTCTTGTTAGGGGCTAATGCAGCTGATGACTTTAAGTTGAAGCCAAATTAATTGACCATTCTGAAAATCCTAGGGTCCTTAAGAATTATGCTAAATCTACTCTGCCTGTGCTCTAAAAAAACCTGGATGATGGCAAAACTGTTTACAGTATGTTTTACTGACTCTTTTCAGCCCACTGTTGAGACCTACTAAGAAAAAAAGATTTCTTTCAAAATACTACTACTCATTGGCAATGCATCTGGTTAACCAAGGGCTCTTATGGAGATGGACAAGGAGTTGCTGTTTTCATGCCTGCTAACACAACATCCATTCTGTAGCCCAGGGATCAAGGAATAATTTTGAATTTCAGTTCTTATTACTTAAGAAATACGTTTTGTAAGGCTATAGCTGCCATAGATAGCGATTCCTTTGATGGATCTGGGCAAAATAAATTGAAAACCTTCTGGAGAGGATTCACCATTCAAAATGCCATTAAGGACATTTGTGATTCATGGGAGGAGGTCAAAATAGCAACATGAACAGGAGTTTGGTAGAAGTTGATTCCAACACTTCTGGATGACTTTCAGGGATTCAAGACATCAGTGGAGGAAGTAACTGCAGATGTAGAAATAGCAAGACAACTAGAATTAGAGGTGAAGCCTCAAGATGTGACTGAATTGCTGTACTCTTGTGATAAAACTTGAATGGGTCAGGAATTGCTTCTCGTGGATGAGCAAAGAATGTAGTTTCTTGAGGTGGAATCTACTCATAATGAAGATGCCATGAACATTGTTAAAATGACAAGAAAGGATTAAGAGTAGTACATAAGCTTAGTTGCTAAAGCAGCAACAGGGTTTGAGAGGATTGACTCCAATTTTTAAGGAAGTTCTGCATGTAAAATGCTATCAAACAGCATCATATGCTACAGAGAAATCTTTTATGGAAGTAAAAGTCCATCAGTGTGGCAAATTGCATTGTTGTCTGTCTTATTTTACAAAATTGTCACAGCCAGCTCAATCTTCAGCAGTCACCATCCTGATCAGTCAGCAGCCATCAGTGTCAAGACAAGACCCTCTATCAGCAAAAAGAGTATGATTCACTGAAGGCTCAGATGATCATTAGCATTTTTTAGCAATAAAGTTTTTTTAATTAAGGTATGTACATTGACATAAGACTATTGCACACTTACTAGACTATAAGTGTACACATAACTTTTATATGTATTAGGAAACCAACAAATTTGTGTGACTCACTTTATTGTGATAATAGCAGTATTGCAGTGACCTGGAACCAAACCTGCAGTATCTCTGAGGTATGTCTGTATATTTATGTGGCCTCCATCAAAGTTGGAAGGGACAAATCTGTGAGGCAAACATAGTAAACAGATTACTTGGATTTGAATCCATCTTTATCATTAATCATTCCTGAAAAAATACTATTGGAGTTTCGGACTAAGAGAAAGATCAGGTTTGAAGTTTTGTTGCAATTGAGAGTCTTTACAGAAAAGTCCTTTGGTATTTACACTTTCCTCATGCCCCTTAGATCGATCCCTTACTGTTGTTTTAATTTATTTTTTATTTTTTTCCTTTATTTTTTTTTATTCTTATTTCAGCATATTGTGGGGGTACAAAAGTTTAGGTTACGTATATTGCCCTTGCCCCCCACCCCCGTGAGTCAGAGCTTCAAGCGTGTCCATCCCCCAGACGTTGCGCATGGCATTCATTATGTATGTATACACCCATCCCCTCCCCCACCCACATCTGCC
>CM052439.1:104069838-104082143 GCA_028533085.1 Varecia variegata | reverse complement strand
TGCTCTTAGGTGATGATCAGTGAAACCAATTTGATGGTGAGTACATGTGCTGCTTATTTTTCCATTCTTGGGATACTTCACGTAGTAGAATGGGTTCCAGCTCTATCCAGGAAAATACAAGAGGTGCTATATCACCATTGTTTCTTATAGCTGAATAGTACTCCATGGTATACATATACCACATTTTATTAATCCATTCATGTATTGATGGGCACTTGGGTTGTTTCCACATCTTTGCAATTGTGAATTGTGCTGCTATAAACATTTGGGTGCAGACATCTTTGTTATAGAATGTCTTTTGTTCTTTTGGGTAGATGCCCAATAATGGGATTGCTGGATCAAATGGAAGGTCTACTTGAATCTGTTTAAGGACTCTCCATATTGCTTTCCACAGGGGTTGCACTAGTTTGCAGTCCCACCAGCAGCCTTACCGTTGTTTTTAAATGGCTCTCAAGGTTTTTATGATTTTCTTTTCCAGCTGTTCATACTCCTAGGTTGAATGATCAGTAAAATGAGTTAACTAATTGTATAGGATAAATTTTATTCACTCTTCTTTATAAAAGTGTTCAGAACTCATTAAACAGTATGTGATAGTAGAAAAATTAACATAAATTATAAGCATATAAAATGAACAATTTAAAGCTTTGGGTTCCTAAAAGCCTAAGAGGGTGACAGCAGGATGGTCTGTATGTAGCCAGAGGCCACCTGGTCATTTTCTGGGGAGTCTGTGCTGAGGCACACAGAGATGATTGGTATCTGTCCAAATGTGCATGTAGAAATAATAATAAAAGTCTCTTTAATTGATTAGTCTTTGGACAATTTGCTTAGTATTTTGGATCAAATCATAAATTGTTATTAAAATTATTACACTCAAAAAATTATTGCACTCCTTGGCTATAGTTAATGTTAGAACATTTTATACAATTTTAATGAATTTGACACAGATAAATCTCTGGAAGGGATTGCTAAATAGAGTAGAACAAAGTTGCTACCAACAGGAATAATTTCTCCATTAATGGTAAAGAAGTTACAAAGAGTTTGCTTTAAGTTCTAAATATATATACCAGCATCTCTAGATAAAAGAGTAATAATGAGAATATATTCCATCATTATGAGGGAAACATTGTCATGATAAAATATGATCATTATAATACTAAAATTAATATAAATTACTTTATTAATAGAAAATGGAAATTAGAACTATCATTTTGTTCTAGTCAAAAAGTAAGTTATAGCAAATTTTAATTTCCAGTTTTTGTTTTTTCCTTTTTATAGATGATGCAAACCTTAGTGTTAACTATATTTCTTGATATTTCTGTAATTAATGTTGAAATATTGTTAGCTGCTAGATAACATTTGGAAAGAGAGAGGGACAAGTGAATGTACCTTCCAGATTTGAAATAGCTTTACATACTTGAGTTTTCTTAAAAAGCCTAAAAATTATATGTTATATTTTCCCCATCTTCAGTTTTACCTGACTGCTAGGCACACTACTGTTATACTTAGGAAATATGACAATGTAGATATTCTTTTTGAAACATGACATGGAATAACTAGAAAATAATATGTTTAAGAGGCTTTTTGAATCAATGAAGGAAAAAACAAATTTTTAAATCTTTTTACAAAATGTTTTCTATTTCCTTGAAGAAATCAACTTAAATAAAATGTTTTATTGTAATTGTTAGAATAAATTTCCTTATATATGTGAATAAAATAGAGAAATGAGAAATGTTGAAAAATGTTGGATAAGATGTGTGTGTGTATGTGTGTGTGTATGTGTGTATGTATGTGTATGTGTATATATATATACATATATATATATATAATAAAAGCTTTCACACATATAGAATGAAAGTCTTTCCATAAATATGTCTTAATTAAATTTACAGATTGAGTTTGAAAACTGCAGCTGGGGATGAGGTAAAGCTGATCAGGAAGCTCTGAGAAAACTGTGTGAGAGTGATGCCTTTCAAATAGTCAAGTTTTCACATTCATTATTTTATTAAATGGGTATTTATTTTTGAGATAAAATCCATTTACATTGCAATGCACAAATATTAGCTTTACAGTTTTAACAAATGGATTCACCCCATTCATTTTCTTTATGGCATCTTTAGATGAGAAGTTTTTAAATTGGTGAATATGATTTATGATTTTCTTCTTTTATGGTTATTACTTCCTGTGTTTTGACTAGGAAATGTTTTCCTACTTCTAGTTTTCATTTAAAGGCTGTATAGGCTTAGTTTTCTCACTTAAGCCTATTATGCACCATGAATTAATATTTTGTGATGGTGTGAGGTAGGGATCAAGGTTAGTTTTTTATCCATATGTATTCCAGTTGTTCCTATATCATTTGTTCAAAGGACTTTGCTTTGGCCCTTTACTATTAAGTGCATGTATTTCTGCACTCTGCTGTTTCATTGATCTTTTTGTCACTCATTATATAACTATCTCACTTCTTGATTATTGGCACTTTATAGAAAGTTTTGAATTTCAAACTGTAAAAATCCTCCAGTTTTGTTTTTCTTTTCAAGATTATTTTTAACTTTTTATATCCCTTGAATTTCTATATCCATTTTGAACCAGCTTGTTAATTTCTATAGAAAATATCTGCTGGGGTATTGATTGGGAGGAGTTACATCTGAATAGCATCGAATTTGCCAAGCCATGAACATAATGTATTTCTCCATTTATTTATGTCTTCTTTAATTTTTTAACAATGTGTAGAGGTATTGCATTGCTTTGTTAAATTTATTTCTAAGTATTTTATGTTTTTGATGCTATTCTAAATGGAATGTATTTCTAACTTTATTTGTTAATTGTTGCTAGCATGTAGACATACTACTGATTTTTGTACAGTGACCTTATATCCTGTGAATTTTCTACATTCACTTATTTGTTGTATGTTTTTGTAGAGTTCTTAGGATTATCTACATATGTGATCATGTCTTATAAAAATAAAAAAAAAATATTTCTGCAATTATTTTTATGTTGACATGATGTTAAAATTATAATATAATAGAAAAAAAAGAAGAACCTGTGTGAAACATACTTTCAAAAAACAGGCACACTATAAGATACTTAAATAAAAAAGTAAGAGGTGGTATTTTTATAAAAGGCTAGGGTTCTAATTAATCAATAGAAGTAAGAGCCTCTGCCTCTCATCCCTTTGTTTATGCCAGTTGGCCCTGATCTTCCAATGTAAGATTTTGGGGCCGAAGATGGAGAAGCATAATTGGCCTAGAGTGGTTCACAGAATATATCTTGAATCCTGAAAGAAATGGAGATTGGTTTGCTCAGGCTTGGCATGAACTGTGAAATTCCTCTACTCCAGCCAGGTTGACTATTCTTCCCTTGGGCCTTGAAACTAAAGACATCTCACTGTGGGGTCGGAAGAAGCTAAGGAACATTGACTGGTCTTAGAACTGGCCATAAGATCAGGGAAACATCACAGATGCTTGTCTATGACCCTGAAGAGGTAATTTAATGACTTTTGGCAACTGGGATTGCTGCAGGAAAAGGCCTTAGTACTGTGATGATTATGGCTGATGGTGGGTAGGACAGAGTCATCGCAGCCAAAAGGGAAGAATTTTATTGTTGGAATAATTCTTGGAGTAACACTTTTGTAGCCTATCTTAGGCTATCCTAGAAAGAGACTGTAAAAGAGACTGTGAGATGGAGATTTACATCCATATTTACATATTTACCTAAGCACATTTACAGTATTGCTTGGGAGCAACGGTTTTAAAGGAGTGAGAGAAGGACTAGGCAGAGGGTGAAGTTGAACTTAGATGCAGCTATAACAGAAGCCAAGCCATCAAGGAGGGGGCACTAATCTGAGATGACCTTTCAGAATTGTGTCTAATTTAAGCAAGGTGATGAATTTTGTATTCCATCATCAATCATTGAATGCCATGCAAAATAAATATTTGACATGTAATTTCTAATGATGCCACTACTGCTTAAAATATTTCACCAAAACTAATGATTTACTGCCTTCTTATTTTTATATAGAAATAATAAGACCTTAACTTTGATGGAAATGTTCTGGACAGAGATCCATTTCATTTTTCTATTTCAAAGTGTCTGGTTTTTAAACTACTCCTATCCTTTGCATCCTTTTCAATAAAGTCATTGTATTCCCAAAATATTGTGATTGTTGTTCTCTAAAAAGGCCATTGGGTTATTATCTAGCATCATTCTTTGTTTTATACTCTGAAATATTATCTGCAGAATTTGTGGAACCCAAATGACTGCATGTGGGTCATTGATATTTAAATGGAGAAAATAGAATATGTGAACAGGGCTGAAAAATTGAAATTAATATCTGTGCATTTTGAAAGCTGACATCTCTTAATAATTAATGTTACTGTAAATCTTTTGAAGAAAAATTATACTAGGAGATGAAAGAGTTCTTGAAAATTTATCAAATTCATCACTATACCTTCTAAGTACATCTTAACTATTTTATTCAAGATTCTCTCTTTTTTTTTTTTTTTGAGACAGAGTCTCGCTTTGTTGCCTGGGCTAGAGTGAGTGCTGTGGTGTCAGCCTAACTCACAGCAACCTCAAACTCCTGGGCTCAAGCAATCCTCCTGCCTCAGCCTCCCAAGAAGCTGGGACTACAGGCATGCGCCACCATGCCCAGCTAATTTTTTCTATATATATTTTTAGTTGGCCAGATAATTTCTTTCTATTTTTTTTTAGTAGAGACGGGGTCTCGCTCTTGCTCAGGCTGGTCTCGAACTCCTGACCTCGAGCAATCCACCCGCCTCGGCCTCCCAGAGTGCTAGGATTACAGGCATGAGCCCCCGTGCCCGGCCAAGATTCTCTTAAAATTTTTTCAAACATAGATAAAAATTGACTTTTTTCAGTGAAAACACATTTATTATAAAATTATAATTATACCACCTTTATCATATAACTACCCATCTATCCGTATTTCAATATGTCCATCAGTCTAATATATAAAGTAAATGCAGACCTCAGCACACCCCCACCACCATACTTCAGTGTGTTTATTGATATCTTGTCATGGTTCTTTTTTTCTGAAGGTTAAGTTTACATACAATTAAGTGCACAAAGCTTAAGAGTAGCAAATGTACATAGTTTAAATGTAGTTTAAATGTAGTATTAAATAATGTACCTCTGCCACCCAAATCCCTAGTAAGATACAGAATAGTGCTATCACCCCAGAAAGTTCCCTCAGGCCCCCTCCCAGTCAGTTCTCCCACAAACTTTTCAGAGATAGCCACTGATCTGATTTTGTCCTACTCCTCTTACCTAGAACTTCCTATCAATGGAGTCACAATATCTACTGTTGTGTAATGCTCCTCACTCAGCATAATGTTTTTAAGATTCATACATGTTGCTTGTATCAGTAGCTGGTTTTGTTTTATTCCCAAGTAGTATTCCATTGTGTGACTTTATCAGTTTATCTAATTTTTTATTAATAGATCCCTTGGCTGTTTCCAGTTTTGGATTCTATGAATAAACTTGCTAGGAATACTTTCACTGAAGTCTTCTTGTGGACAAATGTTTTCTTTTCTCTTGGGCAAATACTTAGTGCTGAAATTGCTTGGTCATAAGATAGATATATGTTTAGTTTTCCAGAAACTGCCAACCATTTCTCCAAAGTGGTTGTACCATTTGTATGACAGTTATAGGTGATCCACTTCCTTGTTAACATTTAATATTGTGAGTCTTTAATTTTAGACATTCTGCTTGTATGTGTTGGTATCTCCTTGTGGTTTTAATTTGCATTTCTCTGACGGATAAAGATACTGAGTACTTTTTAATGTGTTTATTACCTATTTATATATCTTCCTTTGTGAAGTCTTTCAAATAATTTTTTGTTAGATTGGTTATCTATTATTGAGTTATTATTGAGTTCTTTTACATTCTGGATAGCAGTCCTTTGTGCATTAATTTCCCCTCAGTGTGTGTATTCATTTTCCTTATGATACCTTTTGCTGAGTCAGTTTTTAATTTTGTTAAAATATAATTTATCAATTTTTCTTTTACGATTATTCTCTACCTCTATTTAAGAAATCTTTGCCCAACTCTTAGCTGCAAAGATATTCTTCCATGTTTTCTTGTAAATATTTTATTGTTTTAACTTTTATATTTAAGTCTGTTATCTACCTCAAATTAATTTTGTATGTGTGTGTGGTGTGGCATAGAATTCATATATTTTTTTAAAAATACGGATATCCATTTGTTTCAAGATCCTTTACTGAAGACTTTGTTTTCCTCCATTGAACTACTTTGGAATCATTGTTGAAAATCAAATGACCTTAGAAGTATGGGACTGCTTCTAGGTTCTCTACTTTGGTCCATTGATCTATTAATTGATCCTATCTATTGATTTGTCTTTATTACTCTAGCTTTATAGTAAGCCTGAAAATCAGGTAGTGTAAGTCGTTGAACTTTATTTGTCTTTTTAAATGTGGCTATGATATTTATAGTCCTTTACATTTACATACAGATTTCAAAATCATGTCTTCCATTTTATAAAAATAGCCATAAAATTATCATGGGGATTGCATTGACACTATAGAGAGGGAATTATATCTTAACAATATTGAGGCTTCCAACCACTAACATTATATATTTCTTCATTTATTTGTTTCTATATTAATTTCTTCCAGAAATATTATGTAGTTTTTAGTGTAGAGAATTTTAATGTTCTCCCTTAAAATTATTACTAAATATTGTATGTGTTTTTGCAAAATTATAAATGGAATTGTTTTTCAAATTTTATATTCCAACTGTAGCTGCTATTGTATAACAATACAATTTATTTTTATATATTAGCCTGGTATCTTCCATGCTTCTAAATTCATTTATTAGTTTCTAGTAGTTTTTAAATTCTGTAGAATTTTCTTTGTAAACAATTATACTGTATATACTGACAGTTTTACCTCTTTATTTCTGATTGTTATGCTTTTTATTACTTTTTCTTACCTTATTGCAATGGATACAACTTTCAGTACAATGTTGGATAGATGTTTTAAGAGTGGATATCATTGCCTAAGTTCCATAACTTAGGAGGAAAGCATTAATATGACACCATTAAATATGATGTTAGCTGTAGGTTTTTTTGTAGATGCCTTAATCACATTGAGGAACTTACTTTCTATTCTTAGTTTATTGAGAATATTTTATTTTTAATCATGAATAGATGATGAATTTGGTGAGATATTTTTTCTCTATTGAAATGATCATAAAGTTTTTATCCTTTATAATCTTAATAGAGTGAATCATATGGATTTATTTTTAAGTGTTACATCCCTCTGGTATTTCTGGAATAAACCTCACTTGACATGATGTCTTATTTTTATATATGCTAATATCTTCATCTTCGAGACTTTATCACTAAGTTCATGAGTGTTATTGGTCTGTAGTTTTTGGAGTAAATTTGTCACTTTTTAGTATTGGGATTATGTTGCCTTTATAAACTAAATTTGGAAATGTTCCCTCCTTCCTTGTTTTATGAGAGTATTTGTAACATTGTTAGTCTCTTTTTTTAAATATTTGAGAAAATTATTGAGTAAAATTTTTTGGCATGTAGTTTTTCTTCTGTGGAAAAGTTTTTAACTCTGAACCCAATTTTATGATAGATATAAAAATATGCAGATTTTCTGCTTCATCTTTTGTCAATTTTAGTAAGTTGTAGTTTTGAATAATCTGTCCATTTCATCTAAGTGTTGAATTTGCTGTATAAAATGGTTCAGAATATACTCTTATGTTATTTCCTGTAGGATTTGGAGTGATAATGTCTTTCATTATTGATGTTGGTAATTTGTGCTTCCCTTTTTTTATTTGATCAGACTAGCTGGGAATTTAGAATTTTGGTAGTCTTTTCAAAGAAGCAACTTTTAAGTTTTTAAATATTTTCTGTCATTTTCTTATTTTTAATTTTATTGATTTTTTTCCTGATTTTTATTATTTTCTTCCTCCTATCTATTTTGAATTGACTTTACTCTTCCTTTTGTAGATTCTAAGAGGGGAAAGTCAAGGTCATTGATTTTAAGGATTAAGTCCTAGAAAAGTAAAATAACATGCCAAAGAGCATACACCTTGATAATGAGAGAGTTAGGACTTGGACATATGCCTAATAGCTTTGTGCCTTTCACAGGATCATTTTGTCCACTTCTTCCCTATTCTTTTCAACATCATTCTGACTTACTTAGGTTTTTAGTTTGCTCCTAAGGATTTTGAAAGGTGAAGTGTTTATCTTAACTATTACTTAAGGACTCAGTAACATAGTTTTCTCAGAAAAAATGCCTAGTTGATTAATCAGTGCTGTAAGTGATTAAGACTGCCCTAGAGCCCTGGAAATGCTTTGATTGATGAAGAATCCAAACTGGAGTCCACAACTTAAAACCCAAAAATGTTATTAGATTGGCAGCAATGTTCATAAATTCCTGGCAGTGTTGGACAAATAAAGTGACTTAGATCAAAATATCATAAATAGATATATACAAAGAAAAATGGAACTAAAAGATGTTTTAATTGCAAATGCTACAATGAATAGACAAACTATATGCCATTTCTTCATAATTATTAATAAAAATTCATCATGCCCATTATGAGTTATACATTAGTACATTATTATAACATGGCCCTCTGCTATGACAGTTCATCAAATTGGCCTGTGGCTATAATGTTAAGAATGCTTGCCCACATTTACGAAAATATGCTGATGTTTTAAAACTTCAGTCAGAAAAGCAAACTAGTAAAGTTATAGTAATTCTCTTTTATTTTAGAATTAACTGAGATAAATGATGCAAAATGTGTACCACTGTCCTGGCACAATGTAGGCATTCAAGAAATGTTAGTTAATTACTCCCTTTCTCCTTACCATGTTAACCTTATTTCTGAGGTTTCAATTATCCCTAAGATAAATCCTTTTGGATTTGATTTTATAAGAGGCATAATATTCATTGGGTATACATTTGTTCTGTTTTTGTATCATGTCTGTACATCATTTAGCAGTAATCATTTTAGCTCTCTTGTTTACAACAAAGTTTTTAATTATAAGGAACCATAAATCTACTCAATTCTAGCAAGGTTTTTTTTGATGTTTAAATTAAGTGCTGCAGTGTAAGACTTTATTTCAGTTTTTAGAAAGATTAATGATTGTCAATGAATAAGTATAGCTCTTAACTCTCTTGAGCAAGTTGTAATGTCTTCTAGGTGATTCAGAATGCTAAGTTTAAAAAGATAAAATGGAAAGAAGGGAAAACATGACACAGCGGGAAAAGTGTAGGACTAGGAGTGTGTAGAACTGAGTTCAAGGTCTGCTCTGTAATTGTCTGGATGTATGTGTCTTAGTGCAAAGTATTTAACCTTTCTTGGCTTATGTTTCCTCTTCTAAAAAAAGTTAAGCAGAATTTGTCAGATCTAAGATTCTATCTATCCTTATATAGAAATACTGTTATAGAACTTATGAAAATCTTGAAATATAATAAGTGATTTAGTAGAAAAGTAAAACTTGTATTTTATCCATCAACAAAATTTGGATGATTGTTCAGAATTTGAGGAATTTGACTAATGACAAGAAGGAGCCAAAGCAAAGGGATCATGTTAACAAATGTTTATCAGCTGATTTGATTAAAACATCTGGTTTGATCTGGTTGAACACCATTGTGGGGGAACAGGCTAAAATGTAATGGTCATTGGATTAAGAGGACAACTGAAAATTTTGATTTGTGTGTTATAGTCCAGATGAACTCTGTAGGTGAGGACTAAGTTTGTAAAGCAGAATGTGTGCAATCTGATTTATGTTGCTTATTTCTCTTTTATGTTGTTGATATTCAACTCCTAGCAAATGTAATGTAAGTTTCCTTCCTCCTGCCTTTGACTGAGGAATTGCAGAATTTCTGCAGTCTTAAACATTGTCTCTTAGTAGAAAATTATAGTTTAATTCTACACCCAGTTATACAAAATAAGTACATATTTATAAACATTTTTTGCCTAACAATTTGGTAGCATCAGATAATCCTGGTAACTTGGGTGCAGTATGGCAACCTTAGCATATCCAGATGTAAAATTGTTGGACTGTACTTGATAGTACTTAGAAAGGTATTTTCTCACATTAGCTCATCAGAAATTAGAATAAAAAGCTGAGAAAAAGTGCTAAAAAAGAGTCATTGTAGAAAAATGAGATGCAGTTTTCTAGTCAATAAAGAAGGATAAGCTGTTACAAGAAATATCATGTTTCACACATATTAGAGGCTGGATAAAATTGAATGAATGAATGAATGAATGAATAAATAATGCTGAGCTCAAAAGCACAAAATGAAAGATCCTAGATACAAAACTTAATGCAAAGAGAAGAAGGTGCCTATGTGCTGAAGTTAGAAGTTCACAAGAATAATCATACTCTCTACATACTACTCTAAAACTTTATGACAACAATTTTGAAAGCATAACTGAAATGGACCATTTATTTGGAAATTATACATGATAAAAATTGACTTAAAAAATTTTGAACCAGTTGCCCTTTCAGCTCCTCCATCAAGACATCAGGCTTAGGTGGTGTTACATAATATATTAAACAATCCTTCAATGGAGAGATGAAATTTATTTTGTACAAACTGACCCACAGAAGGAAGCTAAAGTTACCTAACCATTTATAAAGACAGTATAATCTTAATACCAAACTTGATAGACTACAGAAGTAAAATCATAAGACAATCTCCATATGAACATGGGTAAAGAAGTCCTAAACATAATGTTGGTACATCACCCCAGAAATGTTTCAGATTAAATATTAAGGCTTATATTGGAAAGACAAAAGTGATAGAACATTAGAAAAATCTATTAATGTGGTGGATTTTTAATATTAATGCTTATTAAAATTTTATCCTAAATGGTCAATGAAGTATTCTGGATGAGATTTATTATTAATTACCTTGTAGCAAATAATAAGGGCATTCCCCATGCCCACTTTTGCCCCAGGCCTTACCCCAGGGGTGACGAAGTTAAAGCCAGTTGGAAAAAGCTCCTACTTGAGTATGTAGTCAAGGGATGGAGAACAATGGATTTTTTTCTTTTTATTTATAGGAAAGAGATAGCCACCCTCTTCAAATGCCTGGCCACCCTGTCACCCAGTCAAATGAATACATAAAATTAAGCATCACGAAAGCTAACTTGTATATTTTACAATATGTATTATTACCAGGCACTGTTCTAAGCACTTTGTATATGTTAGTTTATTTAGTTCTCATAGCAACCTATGAAATAGGTATTATTTTATCTTCATTCTACAAATGGAATGGAGCCTCAATGAGAACCTAAACATTTATAATAATGACATAGAACAGAGAGCACAGAAAGATACCTACACATACCTGAAATCTTGGGCTATGATCAAGATACCATTGCCAGTCGGTTGGGGATGAAATGGTCTTGGGATAATTGCTTATCCAAATTAAAAAAGCTAATATTTTACCTCATAGCACAAACCAAAATAAATTCCAGATGAATTAAAGATCTCAAAGTAAAAAGTAAAGGTTCAAAAACTTTTAGCAAACGAAAAAGAAAATGTAGGAGAATATCTTTATAACATCATAGTAGGGAAGACTTCTGTAAAACAAGATTAAAAATGGAAAAGACAGATAATTTGACTTCATCAAAATATAAAATATTTGTAGACACCACACCTCAAATGTTTATTAGGTACTTGCTCCCTGCCACACATTGCTGATCACTTTAATATATTAATGTAGTTAATCCTCACTAAAGACACTGAAGATATACATACTTTGTTACTCTTCTAGGGTAGATATGTTAGAGAAATTCTTGCATATCTTCACTGCTGTTATAATAGCCAAAATGGAAAGCAACCTAAATTTACCAACAGAAATCTAATTAATGAATAGATGATAGTGGCATATTCATATAAAGGAATATTATACATCTTTAAAATTAATAAATTTAATCTATATGATTCAGCATAGATATAACCCCCAAAATAATGTTGAGTGGAAAAAAGCAAGTTTTAGAGCCATACATATGGTATAATATTTATTTACATTTATAAACACACAAAACTATTTAGTATATAGTTTATTAATATGTACATTTTTAAAAGGATAAAAATATGAAAAAATGTAAAATAATATAGTATCTTCAGTATATTTTTTTAAATGAAACTAAATATGATCAAATTTTAATGTTTGTTAATTCTGGGAGATGTGTTTATAGATTTAAAAAGTATAATCTTTTATGTATAGTTTTGAAATGTTTAATAATAATTGCAATCAAATAAAAAAAGATTTGTACCAACACAAAGA
>CM052439.1:104021850-104069338 GCA_028533085.1 Varecia variegata | reverse complement strand
AAAAATATGAAAAAATGTAAAATAATATAGTATCTTCAGTATATTTTTTTAAATGAAACTAAATATGATCAAATTTTAATGTTTGTTAATTCTGGGAGATGTGTTTATAGATTTAAAAAGTATAATCTTTTATGTATAGTTTTGAAATGTTTAATAATAATTGCAATCAAATAAAAAAAGATTTGTACCAACACAAAGAGAATAGTCATATTTTTACATGATTGCAGTGATTTTGATTAGATATTGATTACAAAAAGGTGATAAGTTAAGAACCTGTAATTCTCCATAGCCTCCTTCCACACTCTTAAAACCTAAGGTTATTGACTCTCAAAGTAGATTATTAGACTATTTTGGAATGGGATTACAAAACTAAGAACACAGTCCTCATGGAGATTACAGGGTGGAGCTGAAATGGTCTAAACACATCTATGGTGACAGTTCTTGACTCTTTGAGTGTGAATGTGTCAAGACAGAGATGTAAAGAACTTAGTAGAGTATCTGCCACATTATAAATATTCAATAAATGTTAGTAATTATTAGTATGTGAGTTATTGGTAAATGTGAACTTTATTTTGTCAGTAGTGTATATAAGGTATAAAGCTTCCTTAAGCCTTTGGAGGTTCGGTGAGGGGTGAAGATCAAGAGTTAGAAAATTTAGAAACTACTGTTGGAGATGTTTACCTCTCTGCCAGCAGCAATCTGTTGTTTAAGAGGCATTTATTCTTTCACCCAAAGCATTCCCATATCTTATTTATGTCTTGGCATGTCTGCCTGAAATAATTGGAGAACTTAAGCATCTAAAATCAAAAATACTTGTCTAACTCTTCTCTGATGCCCTGCTGTTGCAACTTTGTAGTTTTTGACAAGAGCCATTCACAAAAGGTCTGCTCGGAACCAGACAGAAGCTTTTATGTAGCATAAGGTGTGTGGGAGGAAGTGGTTCATTTAAGTAATCAAAAAATATATAAGCCATGAGCATTTACAAATGAAGCAGAGATGGGGCTATGGATAATCTGTGTTTAGTGTTGGGCCAGTACAGCCGTCAGAACACTAGAATATTAATTCTAGATCCTGAGTATTGGGTAATCCATATTGGACATGCTGCTGGCCAAAAATGGAGGGGCATTGGGCAATGTTATATAAAGACCATGTTATGTGAATGTAGGGGTGATTTTGGCCTGGGCACTCTGCATTTCCATTCGGAGGAGGTAGGCAATGAACCCAGACACATTGCCCTGGAAAGGCTGCCTAGTTGTCTGGACTGGTGGCCAGAGGCTTCCCTGGAGCCATTTACCACAGCCCAGAGGCTGGCCTTCAGCAGTCCAGACTGAGAAGCCTGATTGGTTTATTAATATGGTGGGTGTGAATGTTCCTCGTACAGATGGCCCCACATTTGACCAAGCCCACAGGACCTACTATATTCAAGCCAGAATGTAGGCTAGTGATTAACCAGCACATTTGCACCCTTTCCACAAGGCTTATGGAGAAAAATTTACTAGCCAAATAAATTATAATGCTTCTGTCTGCTTAGCCAAGATATACAGTTTTAGGACACTGCTCTGACGGACGTGGCCAGCTTTTCCTTTTGAATGTATTTATTCAGGCATCCATGTTTGACAATTGCATTATATTTATATCACTAAATCACATTAACATTCCACGTCTACTTCCTTGAGGTCTTACCCACAACACTTTGAGTTCTTTTGGCCACTCCCTAATGCTTCAGTGACACATCATAAGCCATGTCTTGTTTTACTACCCTTAGTGACAAATCACTCTGACTTAGAGTAGAATTTGCTAGTTTAAGAACATCCACCCTTATTTCCAAGTTCTTGGGGACAACTCAGTCTCCACATTTGCATGGGCAATGCTAGCTTTTCCTTTTCTCATTCTCTTGTTATTTTTGCGAAACTTCAGCTGGCAATGGAAGTATCATTTCTCTTCTGTTTCTTTGAGGAAAATTTCATGGAATAGCTGGATTAGAGATACCTCAGGGTCCTCAGGGGTGGGTATATGGAACATTATGCTTTTGAGGAGTCCACCAAAACGTGTCATAATTTTGGAGTCCCTGAAGGGAACACGTTCTTGCAACTATTACACATGATCATATGTCAGCCTGGGAATAATCTTCATATGGCTCAGGAAGGTTCTTAAATGTTTGTATCATGAGACATGAAATGTAAAGAAGTCAAATCTCATAATCTTCCTATAGTGGATATGTATTTTTAATGATTGCTTTACCTGAAGCTACACAACTGAGCTACCAAATCCTCTAAACAGCTTCTGTGGGCCCTTCTACCCTTTCCCCTAGCCTTTCTCTTCTTGGAGACTCTCCCTCCCTTGGAAACTCTCTGTCTCTTCTCTCTTCTTTTTATCTTCCAGATTTTGTTTTAACTAACTTTGGCCATTGGGTTAGAGTTGCCCTTAGCAAAAACAAAAACAAATAAAGATACAAATTTAGCAAATAGAAATACATTTCGTAAAATATTTGGGACATACTTATACTAAAAAAAATGTTTGTGGTTTATGTGAAATTCCAGTTTAACTGGGAGTCCTGTCTTATCTGGCAAACCTATTTTGGATCCTTCCCCCTTCATCCAGCTTTCAAATTTCTCCCCTACATGACTAACCACATTTTCTGAGATTCTGTGCTCTAGTTCAGCTTAGTATGTGGCCGTTGATCCCCTGGAAGAGGGAACTGGACTGTTTTGCTCCAATCGTGCCTTGATGTTTTGCTCTAACATGAATTGTCTCTGGACAAAGAGAAACAGGCTATGAAGAATGCATCCCGAATACCAAGACACTCAGATACTTAGCACCTACGCTCCTCATCTGTTTTCTTTTGCCCCGAAGTCCTCAACTCACCCCACTCTGCAGAGTAAGAGCCCAGGCGTTCAGACAGATAATTGTGTTCCAGCATAACAAGGCAATCCTTTTAGTTAGTGCTGTTCAGATTCCTCTCTTAACAGCATCCCCCGGCTGATTAAAAAGAGTGATATAAAGTATTTTGAGATTCTTCCAAACCAAAGCTGTAGCCAAGGAACTTTCTTCTGAAATATGTGGTGTTGTCATTGATTTTTGTTTGTTTGTTGTTTGTGTCTGTAGTGGAGGAAAATGAGCTTATTCCATTGAAGATGTACATTATCAGTCCCTAAATGTTGAAAACCTAATTCTCCCTCCAGCAACTAGCCTTTCTATTTCAGATCTGCCCCTGTCCTGGGATCTAAGATCTAGAAACACAGTGATGAGAGAAGATATTTTGTTTTCAGGGGTGAGTTGCAGCATGTGTGTGTGTGTTTAATTTCTTTATAAGATTTTGAACAGCTCTGTTGAGATATAATTTACATGCTGTACAATTCACCTGTTTAAAGCGTAAAATTCAATGTTTTCAGTATATCCACAGGGTTGTGCAACTGTCACCACAACATAATTTTAGATCATTTTCATCTCCCCTAAAAGAAACCTGTATCTATTAGCAGTCACTCACCTTATCTCCCTTTCTCCCCCTTCCCCTGCTCTAGGCAACCACTAATTTACTTTCTGTCTCTATGGATTTGTCTATTCCCAGTATTTCAATGTGAATGTGTGGCCTTTTGTAACTGGCTCCTTTCCCTTGGCATAATGTTTTCAAGTTGCATCTATGTTGTAGCATATACGAGCACTTCATTCCTTTATATGGCCAAATAATATTCCATTATATGACTATACCACACTTATTCATTCATCTGTTGATGGTTATTTGGGTGTTTCTACTTTTAGTTTATATGAATAATACTGCTTTGAGGATTCATGCACAAATTTTTGTGTAGACTTCTGTTTTCATTTCTCTTGGCTTGATACCTAGGAATAGAATGGCTCAGGCTTATAGTAACTCTCTGTTTAATCATTTGAGGACCTGCTAAACTGTTTACCAAAATGTCTATATCATTTTACACTCCAAACAGCAATGTAGAAGATTCCTGTTTCTCCACATTTTTACCAATCCTTAGTGTTGTCTGTCTTTTCTATTATAGCCCTCCTAGTGAAGTGGTATCTCAATGTAGTTTTGATTTGCATTTCTCTGATGATGAATGATGTTGAACATTGTTTCATGTTTAAATGTTGCTGGATTCACTTTGTTATTAGTATTTAGGTTTGGATTTTGACATTTGTATTCCTAAGGGATATTGTTCTACAGTTTTCATTTCTTGTGATGTCTTTTATGTCAGAGCATCATAGAATGAGTTGGGAAGTGTTTCCTCCCAGTTTTTGGAATAGTTTATAAAGGATTGGTATTTTTTTTTTTTTTTTTAATGTTTAGTGGAATTCACCAATGGGCCAAATGAGTGTGGACTTTTTTTTGTGGGAAGTTTACAAATTATTAATTCTGCCTTTTAATTTATTATTGGCCTATTAAGAAAATCTCTTTTTTCTTGAGCCATTTTTGAGAAATTTGTCTTTCTAGGAATTTTTCCATTTCATCTAAGTTATCTAATTTGTTGTCATACACCTATTCATTGTATTCCCTTATAATCCTTTGTGTTTCTGTAAGGTCTGTAGCAACATCCTGGTTTCCTTTTAAATTTTAGCAATTTGCATTTGCTCTCTTTTTTTCTTCATCCCTCTGAAAGATTTGTCAATTTCGTTGATATTTTCAAAGGACCAACTTTTGGTTTTATTGATGTTCACTATTGTTATTCTCTATGTCATTTATTTCTGCTCTAATCTCTATTATTCCCTTCCTTCTGCTTGCTTTGTGTTTTTTTTTTCCTAGTTTCTTAAAAGGAAGGTAAAGTTATTGACTGAGACCTTTCGTCTTTTTTAATAGAGGCATTTACAGTTATAAATTTTACTCTGAGCATTGATTTAGCTGCATCCCATAGTTTTGTTACATTCTATTTCCATTTTCATTCATTGTGAAATATTTTCTAATATCCCTTATGATTTCTTCTTTGACCAATTGGCTATTAATGTGTTTCCACTATTTCCAGATATTTGTCTATTTCCCAATTTCCTTCAGTTATTGATTTCTAATTTATTTCCTATGTGGCCTTAAAGCATCCTTTCCATTATTTCAATTATTTTAGATGTATTGAGACTTGTTTTACGGCTTAGCATATTGTCTACCCTGAGAATGTTTCTTGTGTTCTTGAGAAGAATGTATATTCTAGTTTTGTTTAATGGAGTGTTCTAGAGATATTTATTAGTTCTAGTTGATTTATAGAATTATTCAAATCTCTTTCCTTGTGGATCTTCTGCCAGGTTGTTGCAAGTGGGATATTGAAGTCTCCAATTATCATTGTTGAATTGTCCATTTCTCCCTTTAATTCTGTCAGTTTTGCTTCTTCTCACCTTGCCCCTCTCAGTGCGAAACTTACATCCTTTGAGTGAGTTGGGGCAGGAGCCATCAGGGCCCAGTATTTTCAGCCTTCAGCACCTGGGGTAGAGCTTTCTCCCTAAAGTGGCAACTGGGTGGGTGACTACAAATGTGGTCTTTTTGGTTTCACCTGCCTGGAATAGAACTTCTGCAGCATGGGGCTGGGTGGCAGAGGAGGGAGGGGGTGAGAAATGCCAGCAGCCTACCCTTCCTGGGGTGAAACTGTAGCTTCAAACTGGGAGCTGGAGCGAGAGGGGCCTCCTGTCTTCTTGCCTGAGCATGTCTGGGGTAGATCTGGGAAGCAGATGTGATGGACTGAGTCATGGCTCAAGTGCCACAGACTCTCACTCTTTTTACTGAGATTTAGTAGATTTTCTTGAATGAATGTTCCTTCATTTGCTGTGTGTATATAGGACAATGTCCAGAGAATGTGAGTGATTAATGATCATTTTTTATAATTTCATCTAAATTCTTATTTTGCTTGGAAGAGGGTCTGCTAAGCTCCTTCTTCCTTCATTCCCAAAGTCCTGCTCCTTCTTCCCCCTTTTTTAAGATCCTGAAATACAATGACTTTTTTATAGTTTTTTACTCTGTAGGATCTGCAGGTGACATTTCTTAAGTAGTCTATAAATACAGATGGCTTCATTGAGATTTATGTTGAATCTGATAAAAATGTTAGGTAACATAATACTTTAGTCTACTCTGGTTCCTATATAATATTAATATACTACCCTCTATGGGCTTCCTTAGACAGCACTTTGGGAACAGAATCTTGAAACTTTATTCAGGCAAACCATGGCATCCTTTGGTATGCTTGTGCAATGTCTTATTAGTATTAAGTTTCAGCAAACCTAATACTGGCTTCTGATTCTTACCTGGATTTAATACTGGAGCTAAGGAATCAGCCTTAATCCAGACATAGCTTTATAATAGTAGTAACTAACCAATTATATTTCCCTCTAGTAAACATGCCCTCTATGGTCCTGACATAATTAAAATTAAGGCAGAAATCATTCGCATGACAGATTTGATTTCACTGGATGGAGGCTTCCCCTATATCATGGGAGTCAAGTAATGACCAGGCTAATTATGCCTCAGGAAAAAGATATTCTCAACTATTTTATAAACTTCCAAATTAAGACAATGTTCTGGGTCTTTACTATTAATTCCAGTCATTTTTGACACAAGGCTTTACATACGTACATCCATATTATGTCAGTAGACGTGGTTGAGGGTAGAAACCTAACCAAGAGAAAGAGCTGAATGGAACCCCTTTTCTGTTTTATCCTGAGAGTTCTATAGAATCAGCTTGTCACTGTGAGTCCTTGGTATTTTGTGATGTTCAGTTCCAACCCTAAAGCGCTGAAGAATCTTGGTTTTATTAAACATTGTAGCACTTCATGCCTGGTATTAAGAAAGCATAAATATCAGATGTATATCAAACAAGGAAGATACAGTATTCACTTTTCCTATTTATTTTCAGAGAGCTCTAATTGGGTCCAAACTCTGGAATCACCTTTGCTTAACAGAGGAATTCTAATTTTAGCAGGAAAGGAAAGCCATTACGCGTTTGCCTTGCCATTCGGGGTTATTTTGCCGGTGGGAGATGATCCAGAGCCGTGAATGGAGGAGGGAGGAAAGTTTGAAAATTTTTGGCTCTTTTGCATTTAATGCCCAATTCTATTTTCATATTAGACCTTTTTGCTTATTATTGTAATTCAGTTCGTATGGTGAAACTCACTATCTAAAGTCTACTGAACTTTGCATGACAGGATAAAATTCCAATGTCCTAATGTTCCTTGTGGGAAACCCACAATCTCATCTAAATTTCTCATTTTGCATATTCAGACCCAGAAAAGCCAAGTGACTCATTCAAAATCAGACATATTTCTTGCCTGGTGATCTTTTTAGCTCACACTGCTGCCTCTTAGGAGAAGTAACTTCCCCTGACCTAAAGACAGTGTGTGGTGTTCACCTCTCCTTTTCCTCTTCCTGCATTTCCCAGACTCCTTTGCCAAGCAAATAGAAGCGAAAATGAGGGTGAGAGTTCTTCATGTTCTACCTTCCTTGATGCAGCGTACCCCGTAGCCACTGTTTTTTTTTTTAAAGGCAGTGTCAGGTCAGGTGCGGTAGGTAGCTCACTGCTATAATCCCAGCACTGTGGGAGGCCGAGGAGGAAGGATTTTTTGAGGCCAGGAGTTTGAGACTAGCCTGGGCAACACAGTGAGACCACAGAGACCACATCTCTATGGAAAAAAAAGACGAAACAAACAAACAAAAATTAGCTGAGTGTGGTGGTGCACTCCTATACTCCCAGCTACTGGGGAGGTTAAGGCAGGAGGATTGCTTGAGCCCAGGAGTTTGAGGCTGCAGTGAGCTATAATGGCAGCACTGCACTCCAGCCTGGGCAACAGAGCAAGACCTTATTCCAAGAAAAAAAAAAAATGGTGGAGTCACATGTGTCACATTATGGTGTGGAGCCTCCAAAAACCTGAGTGACTTTGTGGAGCAGAGAGCTGAGCTGGCCGATTTTAGACATATAGGGTGAGAAAGATATACTTTGTTGTGTTAATCCACTGAGATTTGGGGATCAATTTGTTACCACAGCATAACATACCATTTTCTTATTAATGTAATTTCCAAAACTCGGCATAAGAGGTCCATCAAGAGATTATAGCATTAAAGACTCACTTTGCAAATGATTTGCTAAATGGGTAATGAGAACTGAGAAAGACATAGTATGTGTTCAGCCAGCTGATGAATAATAATAAGAAGCAAGCTTAAATAAAGTAAAATCATTGGGAAGATTCTTCAGTTTTTTTCCTCCTAATTCAATAAGTCACCCCTGTGTTTTGGTCAAACACTGTCCATCCTTGTGTATGCATAAAATTGCCTAAATCCTAGTTGCTATGTAACACAAAAAGCTAATAGAACATCCATTTAAACTTGAGGTTCCATCTTTTTAAAAAATATTTTAAAATGTTTTTGCAAATAGTCTGAAAAAATCACACAGTGTGAAAAACACTGAGGATATTAAGTTTGCTGGACTACTTTATGGTGGATTCTAATGACACCAAAGTATTTATCAGTGATCTGATTTCTTTAATATGCTGACTGTCATTTTTATGTTACATTAACTTTATTTTGTCTTTTTTGGATCATTCGCATGCTGCTTAGAGTGCACTGGGTTGTGCACTGCCTTATTATGCAGAATTAAATAACCTATAAAAAAGAATAGAAGTGTGAATTAAAAAGAATGGGCCTTGGCCACCATAGGTGGTATAGGAGAGAAAAACAATAGAATCATGACAAATGGAAATGAAATATTAAGCAGAACATGCTGCTAGTATGAAGACCTTTCAGAAGATTTTTTTCCCCTAAAGAAACCAAAAAAAAAAAAAAAAAAAAAAAAGGACCAATGGGCGCTTATTTAAATACAAATGCAGTGAATAATCAAATATAAATTTCCACTTAAGGGTAATACAACAATCTCTATTTTGCAAATAATACTTCTTTCTCACTATTTTTACACCTGATTTAAAATGTGCAGACCCTAACTGTTCTCAGTAGAATATTAAAAATCATAAGTGATAAAATCTTTTAAAAAATTACCTAAGTCATTCCTTTTCAAAGACATCTGCTTCCTACTATAAGATAGGAGAGGGTGTGCAAAGTATAAGTTTATCCTGTTATTTTTTGAAAGTAGGATAGTTAATGTGTTACATAGTACTAAATAGTAATTTCCCACTGTAACTGTTCTTTATGTTCCATTCAAGGGAAGACTTCAAGTCCAAAGCTCATAAAAACTGACATAGTTCTCATAAATCCTAGTTAGCTGGGTTTTTTTTTTTTCTTCTCCTTTTTTTCGATTGTGGTTTTTCTGTTTGGTTGCTTTTTATTTTTTTTTCATTTTTACAAAGTAAAACAACTCTGAAAAACTACTTAAATTCAATCTGAAGTGGGAATATTCTTATTATATTTATTTGCTAAACTACCTAAGCAAGCTACCTGTTTCTGTGACTCCAGCTGTCAGCTCCAAATACTTGAACTCCCATCTCATGTATAGAGTTCTTAAACTTTTCCTCCTTCCTCTAAAATTGTTCTTAATCTCTATTTCCCCTCTGAGTGTTTCCATTTGCTGGATAAGAGGCACCTAAATTCCATGTGTCTTAAAACATGATTCCTCAGTAGTAGCTCCTGAATGCATAATTTCGGTCAGTGACACCATCTTTCATTACTGTTTCAGGCTCTGAATCTCCAAATCACTTTTTATTCCTCCCTTTCCTTTACCTACTTTTATCCCCATATTTTTTCAGCACCAAATCCAGGTCATTCTTCCCTTTGAATTTCTCTCGAATGCATCCTTCCTTCTCTTCCTGAGATCACTCTCCCCCGCCGTTTCAGACCCTCATGAGAGCTCCCAACACTGGGGTAGCGGCTCCTTCACTGGTCTGCTGGTCTCCCCCTCCTGACTCCAGTTCCTCCTCCAGCCAGCCAGAGCAGCCCGCCCTAAACACTCCTCTCATCACGGTCTTCACCTGTGTAATGCCCAGTGTCTCTCTTTTGCCCACAGGGTAGACTAAAATGGTCACAGCTTCAGGCCCAAGGATTTCCATAGTTCTAGCTACATTCCTTGTTTTCACACTCACCTTGTATTACTTCTTAGCAAAAGTCTCTCGTCTTCAGCCAAGCTAATCTGTTGACTAGCCAGGAAAATCGTATTTCCTCTTTCTGATTTTAATCCTTTTCTTCCTTATTTCTCATGCTTAGAATTCCCTACTCCCTGCCCACCTAGATAGGTCTTAGTGAGTATTGACCACACTCCTCTCTTTTCACAGACTCTCTCCTTTAGTCAGCATGTATTTTGTGGACATCTGCAATGGATCATATCTGTGAGGCTGCCTTGAAGGGAGCTGAGGGAAATGTCTTTGTGCCCAACTCCCTCGTGACTAGTTCCTGCTTTATGGTGTTCTAGAAAGAACACTGGACTGTGAGGTGCTCTCTCATCATAACTGCTCTCTGAGCATATAGAGAACCTCATGTTGTTCATTTTTCCCCCTCTGACAGTGTCTCTAGATAAAATAGATTTCCTGTTATATTTTTATTGATGAGTAAACTGTGCCTTGGACAAGATCTTATCCTTCCCAAGACACGGTATCCTCATTTGGGAAAGGAAGATCAGAGAACAGTGTATCACTGAGGAAATTTCACGATTCAGTCATTGTACACATGCGTTTTCTTTGGCCATGCATTGTTGGCTAGCTTTCTATACATATACCTTTTATAAGACATGTTTGCAGAGAGACCTGTAAGTTCTCACTAGATGTTTTCATTATAGATCTTGTTTGAGGGAATTACTGTCTACCATCTACCACCCCCTTGAACATTGTAGGAACTTTTCCTTGTCCTTGAGATAAAGGCAATTGGGAGCATTTCTGATACATTGCATCTGTCTCAGGATGACTTTCAGGCACATTAAGTTTGCTTATGTGTACCTCTTGAGGACAGTTTTAGGAAAGAAAACATTAGACTCTTTCTTAAATGTTATTCATCTCTCCAGTGATACTCAGTCCACCAAAGTTACCCATCCCAGCCGTTTGTATGCTGAGAGGCATGCTGACAGAGTGGGAATGTCTCATCACAGACAAAGTGATAGCAAATCTGGTCATTGAACTAAACGTCCCATCTCAGCCACAAGTGACTTAAATATACATAAACCCGGAAGAAGCTGTTGTGTAGGGAGTGCGTTCAGAACCAAATACCATGGTGGGAACACACTAGGCTGGGACTGGCGTTGTGTCCCAGGCCTTTTTATGCTACTTACTGAGTCTCTGCAGATTGGCATCACACCATGGGCTTAGGCATTAAAACAAAAATAAGAATGAATTCTCAATTTTGTGGCAAGATAAATCATATGCATTTCTCTCATCTATGACAAAACCAAAAATATATGTAAATAAGTGCTGCTACAGATTCAAGCTTTCTAACTTCATCTGGGTCCTCAAATCAGACGGAGTGTGTACGTGTGTTAACCTCATCTCCCATTCTCTGTGGTAATCAGTCCAGACCCTCGTGTCTTTCCTAAGTTTCCCTCTATTCCTCACTCTCAGTGGATGATTTCAGTTTTAAATTAACAGAGAGAAAAATAGGCCACTTATGTGGCAATTCCCTTAAATTCCAGCGTTCCGTCCACGCCATGCTGACGTCTTTCACTCCTGTTTAAATGACTGAGGGTGGCGCCCAAGGCCAGGTTTGCTGGTCGGCCCTGCAGTGTATATGCCAGCCCCTCTGCCTCTCTAGAACTGTGGGTCTTACCCTGCCTGCACGTTACAAGGACCTGCAATGTTTTTACAAAACTGACGCTCAGGCCCAACCTCTGGCCAATGAAGTCAGAATCCCTGAGGGCAACACTTGGGTATCAATACTTTTGAGAAGCTGCCCAGGTGTTTCTATGAGAAAACAGGTGTACAAGCCTGTTCTTTTTTTTTTTTTTGAGACAGAGTCTCGATTTGTTGCCCGGGCTAGAGTGAGTGCCATGGCGTCAGCCTAGCTCACAGCAACCTCACACTCCTGGGCTTAAGCGATCCTCCTGCCTCAGCCTCCCGAGTAGCTGGGACTACAGGCATGCGCCACCATGCCCGGCTAATTTTTTCTATATATATATATACATATATATATTTTTTTTTTTTTAGTTGGCCAGATAATTTCTTTCTATTTTTAATAGAGACGGGGTCTCACTCTTGCTCAGGCTGATCTCAAACTCCTGACCTCGAGCGATCCACCCGCCTCAGCCTCCCAAAGTGCTAGGATTACAGGCGTGAGCCACCGCGCCCGGCCTCAAGCCTGTTCTTAGTCTAAAACCTCCACAGGGGCAAGCATCTCGTGTGTGCATGCAAAACTGTTCCACTTCAGTACTCTGCAGAGCACCTGACTCAGAGTAGATGCCTGATATATATATTTTTATCTGGCTGTATCACCAACCCCTCCTCCTCTACTGACTTTTTATCCTCAGAGTGTTTGTAGGGTCTCTCTCAACATCATCTTCTCTCTCTCCTTCCCTCTGCGGTCTCACCAGTCGTTATTTCCTGTTTGAAACCTGGCTTGGGCTCTCACTGATTTGGGACTGCTCCCACTGAGTCACCTGTGACCACTTTCACTCCGTACCTTTTTAACCTTTGGCTGCACTGCAACACTGCTGGTGACTTCTGCCCTGGAAAACTCTCCTGCTCCCTTGAATTCAGAGTCATCACTGGATTTGCTCCCTCCTCCTGTCTCCTCTAGTTTCCGTTCCTCTGCTTGCTCCTTAAATGTTTCTATTCCTTGAATTCCATTTCCTTTTCTTCTTACTCTTCACCTCCTTTTAAAAGCATTTTTATTGGTTCCTGAGCTCTTTTGAAAATATAGGGAAATCCATGGGCCCTTTCGCCAGGGAAATCAAATTTGGATAGAAGCATAAAAGTTGGCACACAATTTCAGTAGGTTTGTGGACTCCTGTTGTCCTCTATGTTTATGAACAGGACACATATGTAAATAAACCGAAGAAAACTGGAAAAAGTTATAGGATTACTGGCAAAATTTCCTGAGGAATGGGGATGTGGGTTTAAGAAAATTCTTGAAGTTATAATTGTATGAAGATGTTATATTTATCAAATCAAATGTAGGAACTTTATATCCGGGATTCCAAAAAAGCTAAACTTCTAAAATCTCTGTTCAGCTTTCTTTCTCCTAAAATTACAAGATTTTCCTATAATTCCCAGTTGGTTATTGCTGAAATATGAAATGCCACATCTAATTTCTTATCTTGTGTGGACTCATTCTCTAATTTAACTACATTGAATTTTCATTACTCACAGATTCCTTATTTGCACATTTGCCTACTCACTAAAATTTTTGTTATCCTAAAATCATTTCTTTCAGTGCTTTCACAGTTGTTCACAGACAGGTGGAAATCAGGAAAAAATTGAGCTCACCTGATGTGAGTGTTTCTAGCCGAGGTCAAACAAGGTGATGCTCTGCTTCCTTTTTTTTCAGCCGTCATACTATAAATAAGTGATCATTTCACAGTATAGTTAGTGCCATGTTTTTCATATATTTTTGTTTTTGTTGGTGATTTTGCTGTCTAAAGCAGCCTACAAGCATACTGTGTAATATTCCTAAGGGCTAGAAGGCTGCAATATGCCTTATGGAGAAAATGCATGTATTGGATGTGCTCCGTTCAGGCATGAGTTATAGTGCTATTTGCCTTGCATTCAAAGCTAATCAACAATATTTATTAAATGTCTTTAAACAGAAACACACATAACACAAGGTATGTGTTGGTTGATTGAAGAAAATGTGACCAGAGGTTTGCAGGAACCTAACTCTGTATTTCCTCTAGAAGAAGTGCTTTCATATTCGCTAATTCAACATTCATGGTGACTTTATAGAACATACCTACTGAAAATAATGAGAAACAATTGCATGTAAAAGCTTGTCAGATTGGTTTTTATGGAAAGCTAACCTTTATACAAGTAATAATCACTGTACAATTCTTCTTTTCACATACGTACCATTATGATTGTACCTGGCTTGAATGAATTTTGCTATGCATATAACCAAAGGGAAAAATTAATCTATAAATACTATAGTAATTTTTAAATTTAGACTATAGAGAAGCATCCAAATACCCACCAAACCAAATTGTAGTTATCAGTTATGTTGAAAAGCACAAAGAGGTAAAACTTTTTGCCTTAATTTTTAGAATTGAATTATTAGAATTGATATGTTGACTATTTCTCTGGTGTCTACTTGACCTCAGGAGTTTTAACCATTTCTCATTCAGAAACCTGGAAGCCCAGTGCTTTGTTCACTGAATGTGAGGGTCCCCTGTGCCCTGGCAAAACTGGAAATGTTTCAGGTGTTGCAATGATGGGCACATGGAAAGGTGACTTTAATGAGAATATTATTTTCTATCCTTACCACTTCTGTCAGGGCTCAATACTTCTCCATATTAATAACTCCATCTGTGGTTTGTTTCATGAACTACTTCATGTTTTAATTTAATTAAATTTTGAATTTGTATTAAAAAATATTAAAATGTTTATTTTATGTTAAAGAATAAAACACTCTATATTGTTAAAATATTAAAATTATTATATTAATATATTACATGTTTATAAACTTGTTAAATATATTCTATATTATATATACCTTATACTTGACATGATAACCATGTCAGTTATAATGCCAGTGAAGACAAAAAATTAGCAAAACCATTTAAAAAACATTTTGGCAGCTGTTATTTCATTTAAATATTAACCTTTTTTATCTTATTCTAAATGTATAATGAAATAGTATTTAGCCATAAAAAGAGATGTACTGATACATGTAATAACACTGCTTAAACCTTGTGCTAAGTGAAAGAAACCAGTCACAAAAGATTTATAATATATAATTCCATTTATATGAAATGCCCATAATAGGGAAATCTGTAGAAACAGAAAGTAAATTAGTGTTTGCCTAGGGCTGGAAGGATTGGGATGAAAGTGTAGTGATGCTAAGGGGGTGGAGTTTTATTTTTGTGGTAATGTAAATGTTCTAAGATTGATAGTGGTGATGGTTACACAGTCTTGGGAATTTACTAAAAACCAACTGATTTTATATATTAAAGGAGTAAATTGTATTGTATGTGAATTATAGATCGATAAAGCTGTTATAAAAAGTTTTTTAATAAGAAAAGAAAATAGGAATCACATTTTGTCTTCAGTCTACCTGAACTTCCAGTGTTAAGCCTGAAAAGAACTCCCATGACCGTGCAAAAAGACTCATGTTGCTTTTATGAGCTCTTCCTACAAAATCTAGACAAGGGCTTCAGAAGACCAAAATGAATAGAGACATCAGTGTAGGGCCAGATGATACGCATTTAATATATATTTACATTTAGACTAAGTGATTATTATAAAAAAGATGATCATATATACAATTTGCCAATAGAGTCCAGTTGATATGTCTTGTCTTGGCCTAATTAATACTGGCCCCTTTCACTCTCAAAACTTTTCTGATTTAGACAATAAATTATGTGCATGTTTTTGTAGCAGCATGTGTAAAGGCTACATCTTCTAACAGTGTAGAAATAATGCAACTAATTAATAGAAGGAGGAGAATTGGACAAGTTTACAAAAAGTAGTAAAAGCCTAATAGTTGCCTTTGAGATGGGGTTGGGAGTAAAAGGATACCTCTTTAAATTGGAGGTAGGGGAGAGAACAGGAGGGAGAAGAAAAGATTACTGACTAATTTGAGACTAGGAAACTTGTAGAAAATTTATCAGTGTTTGGGTCCTCTAGCTTCTAAGGCCATCAGAAATATCTTTGTCTCCACTGTTGACAACATTCAGGTTTTGCTGTCTCAGTGGTTCTTCCTCACCTGCTCATATTTCATGATGTCAGGGGATATATTGTCACCAAGTTTTAGAGATGTTGTTGTCCATGAGTTTTGTTTAATTTATCCTATTTGCTTTTTCTTTGGGGAGAATTAAAAGAGATGCAAAATCTATACTGCAAATGCCACCTTTTCCCCAGAATTCCTCCAGATAACACATCTCCCTCTTTCTTGGTTTGCTACTTCTTCTTTCTTCTTCCTCCTTCCTCCCTTCCCTCCCCCTCCTCCTCTTCGTCTTCCCATAAATTGTCAAGAAAGAGTTTATGGAGATTTTTGTTTTGTTTTTATGATTTATAATTTGCATTCCTGAAATGTCTTTATTTTACCCTCACATTTAGTTGATAGTTTGGCTAAGTAGAGAATTCTGGTTAAAAATCCATTTCCTTCAAAATATTGAAAGCATTTTTTCATTTCTTTTTAACTCCTAGCATCTCTTAAGTCTGTTGTTGTTATGATACGTAACTTTTCCTATTATTACTGTTGGTCTTGCTGTTCTCTGAAATCTTTAAGGATTTCTTTTTTGTCTCCATGGTAGTTTTCATTATTCCTGTTACAGAGAGATGAAAATAAAAGTTCAATAACTTTCATAAGATAGGACAAGTAGTCACCATGGATTAAACCCATATTCGAAGCTCTTGTTCTCTGTACTGAACTGTTTCACAAGAAAGAGTTCAAATTGATAGCTTCAAAAAAGACATCACCCCCCTGCAGACTAACATTTATTGAGTGTTTACCCAGAGCCCTGTGCCAAGTGCTTCACATGCGTTATCTAATTTCATCCTCAGGAAAACCCTATGAGATGGGTTCTATTTCTATCCCTAATTTACAGATGAGAGAGCTGAACCATGGAAAAATCACACAGAAAGTAAGAGAAAGTCCAAAATAAATAGTGTCAGGACTCTAGTCCAAGGTCAGTGAACTTTTTCCTAAAAGAGACAATTAGTAAATATCTTAAGCTTTGTATGTCGCACAGTCTCTGTTGCAATTACTCAAATCGGCCATTGCAGCGTGAAAACAGCCATAGACAGTGTGTCAAGAATAAGGATGGTTACATTCCAAAAAACCTTTGTTTACAAAAGTGGTTGATGGGCTGGATTTGGCCTGTGGACCACAGTTTGCCCACCCCTACCTTAGATAATATTTTTTTTAAAAACCCTCAGAAATAATGAACACCTGGTAATAAAGCTAAGTTCTGCTCCAGCCAGGTAGATTATTGTAATAATCTCTTGGTACTAGGCACACTCAGCAAAAGCACAGGCATTTCAAAGCCTCAGAGGATGTAGTTAGGTATAGAAAGTTGACTAAGGAAGAAAAAAATGACAAAGGTAAGGGTAGATTTTAGTAGCACTGGTGCTTGAAGAAGAGGTGGGGGCCTCTCCACAGCTCCTGAGGTTTCTTCCTGTGCTCGTTACATTTTGGGCTCTCCCATGTGGCTTAAATGCCTGCTTTCAAAGAACTAAAGCATGAGAAAGGATTAAGGGCACCGAAAATCAATAGTTGTGATTTGGACAAGGTAAAGCTACAACCTGAGTTGCCTCTCAATCCTCCAATACCTTAAAATAAAAAATCGTTTTTCTGAGGGAACATTTTAAAAGCAACCTCAGTGTCAACCAAAAGAGGTAATTCAGTAAAGCCATCTGTGACTAACTTTTAGGGTACAGCCACATGGTTCTGGTAACAAGAAACAGGTGGTATCATTGGTTCCAAATGAATAATATGGTTTCCTATTATTCACTTGGAAGCAAGATCAGAGAAAACATTTGCTTATCACCTCCATATAACAGGGCTTAGGAGGGAGGAGGAATATACTGGTTTGGTGACAGAAAGATTTTGCTTTGCCAAGAGTATAACTTGGATAAACTTAATGACATACTTTCATTTTTCAAAAGGACTTGGTTCACAGTTTGTCTTTGTATTGTATAAGAAGCCAGCAAGATAGCAATCATTTAAGATTTTATTCCTACTAGAATATAGACTTGTCAGCTGTAACCAGCATCTGAGGCTCAGGATAGAAACTATAATCACTTTTTATCTTCTCTGCCACAGTGAATAAGAAGAAAATTTCTAAAGGGTGATTTTAAAGTGGAAAATGTACTTTATATTCAGCTGGGAGAAAGAAACTGGAAAGCTAGATAAAAAATTACAAAGGATAGTTACTTTTCTTCATTGTGAAACATATTCCTGATACTTGGCAACACAAAACCCTTTCAGCACGATTATGGGCTAACACGCTAATGCAGGAAGGGATAATGTGTGTCTCCAGGCTTTAAAAATAGTTCAGTCTCTTTGCTACAGTTAAATCAATAAATCAGTTTAGAACCCAAGACACAAAATTATGTTTCAAGTCAGATCTCCCTTTGCATTCCCTCCCTGAAGCACTCCCTGTACACGCCAACATTTTCACCATGTGTTTCTGCATCGATTAGTCCGTGGATCAGTGCCTCTGGGGATAGACAAGATGGCAAGAATGGATTGTGCTCTCGTCACCCGTTGAAAGTCACCAGTAGCCTTCACATTATTTGTGGATTATCTCTGTAAAGAATTTTAGAAGCTCTTTTGCACCTTTATGTTAGCAAGTTGACATAAATTTGCCCATTAAAATTTCTATATTGGCCAAAAATTTATCAGCAGTTTTTACTTCCTAGAATAAAATTAAGAGGTAAGTAATGTTCAAGAACTCCACCACCTGGAATTGGAAGCATTTTTGTTAACTAGCCAGTTATCCAAACTGTCCTCAGGTCCAAATGTGGTGCTTTTTTTTTCTAATTCTAATGTAGAACTCACTTATTTTACTGAAAAGAATGTTAGGTTTGGTCTGATAATTTCAAATGCAATTCTCCTCTCTATGGTTTTCAAATGTTTTTGATTTAATAACTCACTTTTTGTCAACCAATAATTTTCTATTCCTCTCATCAGTCCAAAATTACTATAGAAATAAAAATGGTTTGGAATTTCAATAATGTGAGAAAAACAAAAAACAGAAAGTAACTTATTTCTTCATTTTTAGTCTGAAAGAGAAGACTGTGCTTGTATGTGGTATTTGGGTTGGATAACATGGGACATAATTGACATTAGCACAGAGCTCTGCCATCAAATGACAGCTATGGATGCTCACTTGATTTAATCAGATATTAACACTTTGGGAAAACTTAGGTTGGTGGATTTCAAAATGTTGTCCCTGAAAACCAGTAAGTATACCCTTGAACCAGGTATCCTATAGTGTGGTCTTTGGACCATGTGAATCAGAATTGTCTCAGGTTCTTATATAAAAAGTAAATTCCTGAGCTTTACTCAAGATTTTTTTTAAGTAAAATCATTGAGATGGTATCAGTAGATGCAGAAAAAGGATCTGAGTAAGTCCAACACTCATTTATGGTAAAAATTCTCAGTAAACTAGTAATAGAGAGGGTTTTCTCATCTTGATAGAGAATATGTACAAAAAACCTAAAGCTAAAGCAATACTCAAAGCTTTCCCGCTAAGATCAGAAATGAGGCAAGAGTATCTCCTCTCAACATTTCTTTTCAATATTTTAATGGAGGTTCTAGCTAATGCAATAAGAAAAGGAAATAAAAATTATACAAATAGGGGAGAAAGAAATAAAGCTATCTTTGTTCACAGATGACATGATCGTTTGTGCAAAGAATTTTAAAAAGGTCAATTGCTTTCCTGTATACCAGCAATGAACAGGTGGAATTTAAAATTTAAAGTCAATGTCATTTATGTTAGCACCCATAAAATGAAATACTTAGGTATAAATCTAACAAAATATTTATAACACCTATATGAGGAAAACTATAAAACTCTGATGAAAGAAATCAAAGAAGAACTAAATATTAATAAATAGATATTCTATGTTCATGGACAGGAAGACTCAGTATTGCCAATATGTCAGTCAACTTGACCTAGAGATGCAGTGCAATGTTAATCAAAATACCAGCAAGTTATGTTGTGGATATCAACAAACTGATTCTGAAGTTTATATGGAGAGTCAAAAGACCCAAAACAGACAGTACAATACTGAAGAACAGCAAAGTTGGAGGACTTACATTACCTTATTTCAAGACTTATTATAAATCTATAGTAATCGTGACAGTTTAGTATTGGCAAAAGAATAGACAAATAAGTCAATGGAATAGACTAGAGAGCCCCAAAATAGACCCACATAGATATAGTCAACTGATATATTTTTTTTTAATTTCAGCTTATTATGGGGGTACAAAAGTTCTGGTTATATATATTGCCCATGACCCCCCCATCCCCCGAGTCTGAGCTTCAAGCATGTCCATTCCCCAGACAGTGCGCATTGTACTCATCATGTAGGTATACTCCCATCCCCTCCCCCCAGCCCCCATCAACTGATCTTTGACAAAGGAGCAAAGGTAGTATAATGGAGCAAAGATAGTCTTTTCAATAAGTTGTGCTGGAACACCTGGACATTCACAACAAAAAAATGAATCTAGACACAGACCTTATGCTCTTTACCAAAATTACCTAAAAATGAACCACGGGTCTAAATTTAAAGTGCAAAAGTATAAAACCCCTTGAAGATAACATAGAAAAGTGACATGATATTGGGTATGGTGATGGCTTTTTAGGTCTAACACTAAAGGCATTCTCTGTGAAAGAAAGTATTGATAAGCTGGACTTCATTAAAATTAAAAATTTCTGCGCTGTGCAAGACAGTCAAGAGAATAAAAGAAGCAGCTACAGACCAGAAAAAAATATTTGCAAAGACACATCTGGTAAATGACTGTTATCCAAACTATGCAAAGAACACTTAAAACTCAAAATAAAAAAAAAGAATCCAATTAAAAAATGGGCAAAAGACCTGAACAGACACCTCACCAATGAAGATACAGATGGCAAATAAGCATATGAAAAGATGCTGCATATCAGGTATCATAAGGGAAATTGAAACAATGATGAGATACCACTGCACAACCATTAGAACCGTTAAAATCCAGAATGCTGACAACACTCAATGCTGACAGGATGTGGAGCAACAGGAACTCTTATTCATTGCTGTGGGAATGCAAAACGGTACAACTGCTTTGTAAAACCGTGTAGCGGTTTCGTAAAAAACTAAACATAGTCTTACCATGTGATTCAGCAATTGCGCTTCTTGGTATTTACCCAAATGAGTTGAAAACTTCTATTCACACAAAAACCTGTACATGGGTATTTATAGCAGCTTTATTCATGATTGCTAAAATTTGGAAGCAACCAAGATGTCCTTCAGAAGGTGAATAGTAGGTAAGTAAATTGTGATACATCCAGACAATGGAGTACTATTCTGCACTATAAATATTAATAAATGAGCTATCAAACTATGAAAAGGCATAGAGGAAACTTAAGTGTGTATTACTAAATGAAAGAAGCTGATCTTAAAAGGCTGCATCCTGTATAATTCCACCTATGTGACATTATGGAAAAGGCAAAACTATAGCAACAGTAAAAAGGTCAGTGATGTCAGGATTCTGGGAAGGGACAGATGAATGGGCAGACAACAGAGGATTATTAGGGCAGTGACATTACTCTGTTTGATAATGTAATGATGGAGATATGTCATTATACATTTGTCCAAACCCACAGAATGTTCAACGCCAACAGTAAAACTATGGACTTTGTTTCACTTTGTGTGTCCTTGTGTATGCATCTATTAGTGCCCACCTATTAGTGAGAACACGTGGTGTTTGGTTTTCCATTCCTGAGATACTTCACTTAGGATAATGGTCTCCGTTTCCATCCATGTAACTGCAAATGACATTATTTCATTCCTTTTTATGGCTGAGTAGTACTCCATGGTATAGGGGTGATAATGATGTATCAATGTAGGTTCGTCAGTTGTGACTGATGTACCACTCTGGTGTGGGATGTTGATAATGGGGGAGGCCTATGCGTGTGTGGGATGGGGAGTACATGAGAAATCTCCGTACCTTCTTCTCAATTTTTCTGTAAACCTAAAACTACTCCAAAAAAAGAAAGTCTATTGAAAATAATCAGAAAATAATAATCATTCAGGTATCAGCAATTTTTTTCTGTAAGGTAAATATTTTAGGCTTTGCAGGCCACAAATGGTCTCTGTTGCATATTATTCTATTTTATTTTACAATCCTTTAAAATGAGAATACACGTTTTAGTTGACTGATCTTAAAAAAACAGGTAGCAGGTTAGATTAGGCCTCTGGATCATACTTTGCTAATCTCTGGACTGTGTAATTATAAACACTAGTCTTGCAAAAAAAAAGTTCTGAATGCTAACCTTGCAAATCAAACCTATAAAATATTTTTGGGAACTTCTTGGTTTAGCAAATAATACATTAGAAATGTATATTTGCAACTTCTAATCAAAATTGTATTGCTAACTGATGCTGTAATAACTACCTCTTTCCTTGACACCCTCAACATAGCAATGCTGGACAAACTATTTTAAGATATGTATTTAAAATATCTAGATGCTGCCTCACCATGGCACTAAGCAGAAGGAGAGAGGAAAAAAAATCTTAACCAAGAAGATGAAAGCAAAACTTTATAAGATGGCTAATAAACTCAATAAACAGGTGAATTCATCATCCAAAGAAATACAAATACTAAAGTCTTCCAAAACAGAGTTTTGTTTTGTTTTATTTCAGCATATTGTGGGGGTACAAAAGTTTAGGTTCTGTATATTGCCTTTGCCCCCCTACCCCGAGTCAGAGCTTCAAACGTGTCCATCCCCTAGACAGTGTGCATCACACTCATTATGTATGTATACACCCATCCCCTCCCCCCTACACATCTGCCTGACGCACGATTAATGTTATTCCTAAATATGCTCTTAGGTGATGATCAGTGAAACCAATTTGCTGGTGAGTACATGTGGTGCTTATTTTTCCATTCTTGGGATACTTCACTTAGTAGAATAGGTTCCAGCTCCATCCAGGAAAATACAAGAGGTGCTATATCACCATTGTTTCTTATAGCTGAGTAGTACTCCATGGTATACATATACCACATTTTATTAATCCACTCATGTATTCATGGGCACTTGGGTTGTTTCCACATCTTTGCAATTGTGAATTGTGCTGCTATAAACATTCGAGTGCAGGTGCCTTTTTTATAGAATGTCCTTCGTAGTATAGTTTAAAGTCTGGTAAATTAATACCTCCCATTTTGTTCTGATTGCCTAAAGTTGCTTTTGCTAAACAGGGTCTTCTCTGGTTCCATACAAAGCGTAACATTATTTTTTCTATGTTTGTGAAAAATGATGTTGGTAATTTTAATAGGGATTGCATTGAATGTGTGGATCACTTTGGGTAGTGTAGACATTTTAACAATGTTGATTCTTCTGATCCACGAGCATGGTATGGTTTTCCACCTCAAAACAGAGTTTTAAAATGAGTATTTTTGAAACTTCAAAAGGGATATAGAAATAAGTAACACTCATAAAAAAAAAGAAAAAGGAATTATGAAATACAAATAGACAAATGAGACTCAGTAACAGGGGAAACAAAAAAGAACAAATAAGAAATCCTGGCATTGAAAATTATGGTCATTTTTTAAATTAACAGGTGAACATAGCTAAAGAGATAATTAATAAATTGCAATACCCAGAACAAAACACTGAGAACTTAAATAAAAATGAAAGTCAAGTTAAAGACCCAGATCAGAAGACAGGTTGAAAAGTTCCAACATATGCTTAGTGTGTGTTTCAAAAATGAGACAGAGGTGGGGGGAGGGGATGGGTGTATATCTACATGATGAGAGCGAAGCGAACTGTCAGTGGAATGGACATACTTGAAGATCTGACTCGGGGTATTGGGGGTGGGGGAGGGGACGGGTGTATACCTACATGATGAGTGCGATGTGCACTGTTGGGGGAATGGACACCCTTGAGGCTCAGTCTCGGGGGGTTGGGAGGGGCATGGGCAATATACTTAACCAGAACGGTTGTACCCCGATAATAAGCTATAATAAATAAAAAAAAATAATAAAAAAAAATGAGAAATGTAACAATGGGAAAGAGACAAGATTTGAAGAATTAATGAGAGTTTCTTCTGAATTGAAGGAAGATGTGGTCCTCATATGGTGACCCAAGCAGTCGATATGAGAAATAAAAATAAATTCAATGTTACACGCCTTATAATGCCACCACTATACTACATGACACTTTTATGTGAAAAAGGAAACAGTGCCCTCTGACAGATGCTGTCCTTTAATTTCATGACTTCAGTGAGTGGCCCATGGCCTGGTTTTCTGCCCCCACATGCTTCGTTAGCCACATTCCTTTCTACAGAGCAAGAATTATACAACTGTACATGGGGTGGCCCAGGTGAAAAATGAAAGAACTAACTAGGAATTGTTTTCCAGATTTGCTATGAAGTAGCAAGAATTAAGCAGACTGTGGATTTTTTTTTTATTAGTGATAACGTATGCTACAAGGTAATAGAATAAAATTTTTAAGTGCTGAAGCAAAAGAACTGAACCTGAGACTATATGGCACTAAATTATCATTCAACAGTGAGGATGGAACAAAGAAAGTTTTGGACAAAGACTAATAGAATATACCTCTTACAGATTCTTACTGAAAAAATTACAAAAGGATGGACTCCAGCAAGAGGAAAAGTGAATCTAAAGAATGGAGTAGGAGATAAGCAATAGCGGTGAGTAAAAATAGTAGTAAAATATATGCATTTGATTCTAATGTGAAACAGTGATTTTATTGAAAAAAAATGTTGAACTCAAATCAGCAGAATTTACTTCAACTTGACTCTCCCCTCTGCCTATGGTTTTTAACTATTTTCAGTTTAGTGACTCATTCTTTTTAAAGCATTAACTTCCTGTTTCTCTCACTAGCCAACAACTGCTACACTAAGAAAATGTAACAGTTGCTAAAAATTATTTCTTGAGTGAATAAATGTATTCTTACTTAAATGTCAAGAATAATTTCTGATGACAGATGGCATTTTAGTAGGATTAAGTATCAGAAAATATGCCTTTAATCAACCTGTGTTCTGGGACAAAATACTTTAGCTTCTAAAGACTTGGTTTTTCCATCTGAAACTGAGGATGATGATATACACCTTATTAATTCACCAGGAAGTTGAGGTTAAAACAGGATAAAATGCATGGCTAGATAATATTTTTGAAATGTTTATTTATTTTTCCCCTACTTGAGTCTCATCATCTAGTAGCCAGATAAGCATTTAATGCTTCATTGAAAGTATATGCAAGGCAGAATGCAAGAGTAGTTTGCAAAACCTTCTGGATTTCCTTTCAAAAACAAGCAAGGAATTAAAGGGAAGTAGATGAGAGAGACCAGAGAAAATCTAAGGACCCAGGCAGTTGCCTCTCAGCAGGAAGCTGTAAGACCTCAGAAACAACATCTGCAGGGTATCATGTAGGCACACTGTAACAAAGGCAGCCTCAGAAGTATTTTTTTTTACTTGCTTGTCATCTAGAACTAGACCAGAAGGCACCACATAGACAGGCAATGGACCTCAAAGGGAAAATGGGACCAAGTATTTGAGGGCCTTCCCCAGAATGCTTTGGGGCTACATTTGACAAACCATGAATGAAGTCATTGAAATGTGAAGGATAATGCTCAAGGTGGCGCGTGCCTGTAGTCCCAGCTACTCGGGAAGCTGAGGCAGAAGGATCTCTTAAGCCCAGGAGTTTGAGGTTGCTATGAGCTAGGCTGACACCATGGCACTCTAGCCCGGGCAGCAGAGCAAGACTCTGTTTCAAAAAAAAAAAAAAAAATGACAAATTTGATTTCTCTTCTATCTCAGTGTGCAAATAAGTTGATTTTTTGAAAAATTATGAGATATACCATATTCTGGGATAGGGATGTCAATTCTTACTAAATTAATTTATGGGCTCAGCAGAATTCCAGTGCAGAGAATCATATCCTTGGCTTGTTTTTTTTGCTGTTGTTTATTTTTTTTACCAGAAAACAGTGATACTGGACCCCCATAATATGCTGAAATTAAAAAAAGAAAACAGTGATAAAAGAAAAGTTGAGTGAGACATTTATGTTAAAAGCCAGACTTTTGGTGAAAGGTGGTCTTGGTCTCAAAATAGGTATTTACTTGGTATTTCTTAGCAAGTCAGTTATGAAAAAGTCCAGGTTCTGTGTATGTTGTGTTATTTCATCTGGAGTTTTGGGTTATTAAAACCTGTGGTGTGGCTTCTTGCTGAGAGTGAGCTGCCACAGATAGCATGTATTTGGATGTCAAGGTTTAATTGCTTAGGGAAGCAGGATGAATGCCAGGGATCATGATCCATATTGGGGTCTCTTCTGTTTCATACCTCCTATCTTTCCGACTACTAACAGCCAGTAGCAGCAATTAATTTTTTACAAAAATAAATCATAAGCCTAATAAATACCATTTTTTGCTCTATTTTGCTACATATTTAAAAGAAGACATTTATATATAGTTTAAGCCAAGAGTTAAAAAATATAAAGACCTGGGCACAAATATAGCATCCATTGTTTGACATCAACAATTTTGAAAGTCTGGATGTAAAAGTAACCCATAATTAATTAATCTGCTGAGGAAAAAAAAGATTTCTAGAGATACACAGTGAGGAGGCTGGTGCTTTGCAGCTTCAGAAAAACTTGGTTGGAGAAGAATAACATGGAAATGCTTGTATTTACCCTTTCAAAATCATCTTGAACTAACTGCTTTGAAATTATGAGAGAGAAGGGGACCCATGTCCATTTTTCTTTAACCATATTTTAAAACAATTCAGTAAGGAATAGCATTGATCGGGTGTTGGGCAGATGTGGGGGGAGGGGATGGGTGTATACATACATAACGAGTGCGATGCGCACTGTCTAGGGGATGGACGCGTTTGAGGCTCTGACTCTGGGGAGGGGGCAAGGGCAATATACGTAACCTAAACTTTTGTACCCTCACAATATGCTGAAATAAAAATAAAAAATAAAACCAAACATTTCAGTAAAATATATAAATAATAATTTTCACATCTAATAAAATTCATAGCATAATTTTGACAGTAAGACAGGAGTCTCATTGGGCACTCAAAGACAGCCATTATACCTAGGAAAGTGTATTGTTCAGAGTCCAATTAGGAAATAGAAACCACAGCAATTGTTTTAACAGGAGAAGTTAATACAAAGAATTCTCAGCCAGGAACTGGAAACCTGAAAAAGAGCACACTAAGTTTTTCATAGAGTACCCATAGGGCTGAGGGAATAAAAATAAGAGTTTAGGCTTCTTAAACTTTACATGCATGGATGAGGGACTCAAAGAGCTAGGACAACTTCTGCTGTGTTGTATTGCTGCCTCTGGAGTGCCACAGAGGTGCTGCATGGGGCTGGGACCCAATCCTTTAAAGAGGAGCCGCAAGTGGGCTGCAGCTGGGGTTTGTGAGGGGCACAATGATGTTGGCTCTATGAGTGTTGGAAATAAGCAAACTGGAATCAACTGCACTACCGGAACAACCAGCCACTGTGAAGCAGAGTTGGGTGATGCTGGGAACAAGAAACAAAACAGGAACAGGAAACAGACAAGAATTCCTTCCCTCTCCTTTAGCCTTCAAAGCCCTTTCTCTGGTGCCCCCTTTGGTAGAGCATGGAAGGGATCTAGCTGGCAAGAGAATAGTGGTTTTCAGAAACCCAGCCCCAGAATCACAAAAAATGAAGTACGGAAGAATTGATTTGAAACCAAGAGACAATAGCTTAAGGAGTATGTGTGTGTGAGGGAACCAAAAATAAAACTTATTTGTTTTTCTTGCCTTCTATATGATTACTTCATGAAGGATATGTTCAATACTTTTGACTTTCCATATTCTAGAAAAAAGTAAGCATTTTTTAGAAAATATTTTTCTTATTGAATTTAATGGGGTATGAAAAGAAAGTAGTTGAATAAAGATGGTTGGCTAAACACATGCACTTGCCACAACTCTCTTAAAATAGTTTAAAAGGTATTTTTTAAAATAATAAATCTTAATTATATAATAAAATAATAATTCATGGCAGAAAGTAAACAATTAGGGTAAAAAAGAACATGGATTTTCTTCATGCAGTAGGACACTTTAGAAAAGGCACAGCACAAAAGAAAGCAGGAGAAGGCCACTGGCGATGGGGTAGTCAAGTTCAAAGTCAGTGAATTCAAGGAGCAGGTAAGGTTTCTGGGACATTGGGATCAGGAGTAGTGTAACTGTTTTCTTAGCCTGAGAACCAGTCGGTCTCCCCTTTTTGCTTCAGTGATGCTGAGCAGTGGGTGTTAGCAGTTTGCTGTCAAGATAAAGTGATGAGTGTAGGCTATGAGGCTAGCAGAGGTAGTCCCTTGGAAAGCTAGTGATGTCCAGGAGAGGCATGGAGCCAGGGAGCAGAAGACTAGTTACAAACTCACCTGGCTTGCAACATACCCTGCTCTTTCCCCACAAGCACCTGGAGTCATGGTCCAAGAAAGGAACAGGCATTCCAAAGAGTCAAACAGTGACTCAGGAACGTAAAGACCAGACAACGAAGAATTGCTTGAGAAAATTTATCCCCATGAGAAAGAGTCACCAAAGAGTCACCAATAGAAAACTTTATACTCAAAAAAGTTACTTATCTAAATAAATTAAAAAGTTTTATAGAAACTTTAATTGATATTGAACAGAAGATATAATATCTATTAATATAAAAAAGAAACCCATTATAGGAAGAAAATAAATGTCTTTGTAATTAAAATATGATGGTAGAAATTTAAAGATCTCATTAGTTAGATTAATGGCAGAATAGGCACAGCCAATGAATAACAAGTCAAGGGTTTCTCCAATATGGAGAGCAAGCCAGATATTAAAAATGACAGAAAATTTATGTTCTGTAGAAGAAGATGCATCAAGAATGTGCAGTATATCTGTCTTCTAAGCATTCTAAGCATGTAGAACAGAAAAAGGAGGAATAGAAGAGATAGACACAGAAATTATTTATGAAATATTTTCAGAGTGAAGTATAATACGTATTACAAATAGCCAGTAGATTAAATAATAACAGACACATACTTTTGTCTGTTGTGTTCAATAATATATCCCCAGCACACAAAACAGTGCTTGGCACATAGTAGGTGCTCAGTAAATATTTGTCAAATGAATGAATGAATCTGAACATACAAAGGTAGATTTTCAAAACATTAAAGATAAAGAGAAAAATCCAGAGTATCTGCAGAGGAAGGCAAAATCACAGGGATAAGAATCAAATTCCATAATTGACTTATCAACAACAAGAGATTCTAAGTGGGACAAAATTTCAGATGTTAGGGGAAATTGATTTTGGACCTAAATTCTTATAGCCAGCCACATTAGCATTTAAGCATGAGTATAAAATAAAATATTAACATACATGTTAAGACTGAGAAATATCCTCTACAGACTCTGTAAAATAAGTATTAATATTTAAGCTTGTGTTCTGGCAAAACAAGAATTGAAGAGGTACACAAATTGATGAGCAAATAAATCAATAAAGCATGTAGTGAATTCTGTAGAATTATGGTTTATTTAAGAAATAACAATCTGGGACTAAAATCCCCAAAGATCTTACCAGAAGAAATAGTGAGTCAAGAGATTGTGGTAGAGTAGGCTGGGGGATGCCACTAGGAAGAAGAGAAAGCATTCCTGTTTTCTTTGGTAGATGAATACACAAACACATTTAATGTTTTAAAAATATATGTTTTAACATAAGGGAAACCATGGATTAAATGTTTTTAAAATGCAGAGTATATAAGACTCCTTTAGAGTGTTTTAGTTTTAAAAATGTTGGATCAAATAATATGAGCATTCTTAACATTGATATAGATACTGGCAAATTCTCGACAGCGAAGTTTACCAACTTATATTCTAACAACAGTTTTTTGAAGTGACATTTTCTACACCTTCACAACACTGATATAATCGAATTTTTTTCCCCTCAATGTGATCATATTTATGCACACAATTTTTCAGTCTGCTATTTACTCATATTTTAACAATATGTAATGGCTATCTCTTATAGTCAATAAAAATAGGTGTCTAATGTTTCATAGTAGCTGATATTTATTCAGATTAGGCACATTTTGTTGTTGTTGCTATTATTATACTAAAAGTTATTGAACCACTATTGTTATATAGAGAAAGATTGGTGGGTCAAATCATAAATGAGTATCTAATTTTAGCAGACATTATTGGGTTTCTTTCACATTTCTTTCCTGACCACTCAATCCAAAACTCTGTTTTTAATTTACTCATAATTCTTACTACTCCCTGAAAATTTTTGTTCATTTACCTATTTTTCTGATATTTTACTCTGTTCACTGCTAAAGTGTAAGTTCTTTTAGACAGGGACCTTGTCCAACTTGCTTTATGCCCAACATTTATAGCAGTTAATAAGTTAATGAATGAAAGAAAGAAAGGAAGAAAGAATGAATGAATGATCTGTGAATGATAAACATACCGTGTCTTCTTACCTTTGTTTCTGCTATTCCCTCTGCTAAAGATATTACCTATCAAGTTGTAATTACTCTTCAAGACCTAGTTCCAATTCCCTTTTATTCATGAAGCATCCCTAGCCCTCGGAAGTAACTTTCTCCTCATGCCTCAATAGTACTGTAATGCTCTGACTTAAGGCTTGCCCCATTCTGGCTTCCACCAAAATAACATCATTAGATGTCCACACAACTTGTCTCTTCAGTAGATTGTAAACTCCTTGAAGGCAGAGCCCATGTCCATTGATTTTTCTGTCCTCTGGAGCACCATCATTGTGTATTGAACTTGATAGAATTTTTAACTGAATTGAGTAATTAATGTAAGTACCTTAATACTTTTAGTAGTAGGCTTAGTGGAAAAGTAATGAAATTTGAAGCCAGAAAGAAAAGTATGAATCATAGATATTTCACTCTTAGCTGTGTGATACTGTTTTTGAATTAATTTCCATTCTTCACATGTAAAGGAAGATTTTAATCCCTAATTTGCAAGGTTACAGTGAAGAGTAAACATGAAACATATGCATGTGAGGTATACATGAAGAGTATATACAATGCATAGTTCTTGGAACATAGTAGGTAAAGATTTGTTGATCATTCAGTGAACGTTTGAGTACCCACTGTATGCCAGACACATGATAATGATGATGATGATATAATAGTAGTAGTAGTAGTAGTAGTAGTAATAGTTGTACTAGTTTCAAGTAGTAGTCTCAAGCCTTAGTATTATAGAATTCCCATCAATTAATACTTGTAATTTGGAAAAGGATAAAAAAACAAGGACATACATTCTCATTTAAGTGCTTAAAAGAAGGATATATGTTTTCCTTTAAATGATTTGGAGTTCAAGTATATACAGTATGTAGAAACAATAGAATTGCAATCTGGAGATGTTATTTTAATTAGAATCAAATTCTATTTCAATTGAAAAATTAGTAAATATAGAATCCCTTTTTAATATAAGCCTCAACATAAAAAGAATATCTCAATTACTTTTGAGATTCTGTTAGGTGAAGTAAACAAAATAGATTTGTGTAAAGTTTATTAGCACGGAGGGTACAAAAGAAAATCTGAAATACTACATTTACCAAATTAATAAAATGAAACTAAGTTTAGCAACAGTATTTCAAGTTAAAAAATGTTCTCAACCAAACAAATTTAAAAAGTCGGCTTAAAATGTATAACCTTTAACCATCTATCTAATTTCTTGAAATAAAATTGTAATACTGTATTCTGCTTCTGGGAGAAAATGCTGTAACTGTTAGTAGTTGAAAAGAGTTGGAATTTTTTTTTAAATCAGAACACAGACTAAAATGCTGCCTGAAATTGAAACTGCGGTAATTTTCTTTATGTTGCTCTATTTATGGTATGTAAATGGAGCTTTAACACTCAACACCATACTTGGAAAGTATATATATTCATGATTTTCAGACTGTTACTTCTTTATTATTTTATTAGGAATTGAGAAGGTTTAGGATGTTTTCAATCACATACAAGATTTTTTATAAGTGGCTTCTGGGTTCATATGATTTAAAGTTCATATTATATTTTTTCTTTACAAGTGTTTTAATTTTTTACTTTCCAAAATAAAAGACAATAACAACAATAAATTATCAATTTCATGACATATTATCTAATGCCCCTAGTATTTTAAAAACATTAAAATAGATTTTTTCTGAATATAACAGTAAAAGAAAATAGTTCAAAGAGAAATTAATTTCCTTATTTAAATAATTACATTGATTATTTAATTAGGTTAAATTAAATGATGGAAATAGTAAAGCTTCAAAAATGTATGATTGTCCTAAAAATGAAAAAATTGATCCTTTTTTCAGAACTTTAGGCATATTTTCTACTATATTACTTAGGACGCATTTTTATAGAGATTCACAGGATCATGATGATTTCTCTACAGAATTTTGACTTCTGGAAAATGTTTCTATTTCCTGAACTACTAGTTTGCTGTCTTTTATCATCTAGTAAGATCTCTGCAATATTTTTTTGCATTTCTTTTTTTTGCTTTTGTTATCAAGAAGCTCTCAATTTAACTTAATATTCAGATACAACAATTATATCCCCACTGGCAGTTATTTCTTCCATTTTCCTACAAGACCTTTGCTTTTGTCTTTATGTTAACTGTATGTGTGTTCTTAAATTTCACATGTAAGTTCCTGAAGTTCTTTCAAATGATTTAAAATTACAAAAGGTTTTTTCTAAAAAGATTCTATTTGTGATTATTTGATTTAGGAGATGAAGATATGAGAGTACCTGATTCATATGTATATTTAAATATATATTAAATCTATATAATTTTTAGAGAAAGCAAAAATAACCTTGCTTTGTTCAGGTTTAATTATTGGAAACATTCTGATGACTATTGTGGTGCATTAGAAAAACAGAAGCAAGAAACAGGACCCGTGAAAACATGGCAATCTGGTGAAAATGAGACAGAGAGAAATAAGTCCACATTTTAGAGCCAGAAATGAGAATATGCAAGGAGAGGCTGAAGGAGAACTGAGCCTGGAAATGGACTTGAGCCTGTACTAGATGTATCTTCCCAACTGGAACACACCTAACAAAACCCTTTTCTTTTTGCTTGGATTAAATGCCTGGTATATTAGATACACCAAACTGTTGTAATAAATAGACCTAAAAGTGAAAAATGGCTTAAACACACAATAGAAGTTAAGGAGCTAGACTTACAACTAAGAGATGGTATTATTTCTCTTAAGATAGATGGGCAATTAATTTTGTCCTTTAAGTGTATTTATTTATGAAATAGAAATATGAATAGTAGGCTTAGTGCTAAAGTAAGATTCTTCATTTCTGAGAGATATTGAAAATGATAGACACAAGAAGTAGTGGTATCCTTAAAGTTACTTGGAGAAACTGGTTTATTCTTTGATTGTCTTCACATGATGGTAGAAGTCACTACCATGGCAACATTTGTTAGTCTTTTACTTCTAAGATTTTTCTAACCTAAGTGCAAATTAAGTTTGCCAGTTATGGTTTAAAAACCATGACATCCAATTAAGGGAAAATTTAAGCTGTACTGTGTGGCTGAATTTTATATAATTAGGAAAGGTGAATCTTCCAGAACCATGTCCATCACTCGATGACTTAATCACTTCTGTCGTCGTCTTCAATTTGTATCTCCTCATAAAATGCCTTGTTTTTTTCTATGAAAACCTTCTAGTTGGCATTAAGCTGCTACAGACAGACAGATCTGTAGGATAATTGGATTTGAGGCTATTAGCATCTGACTTTGCAAAAATCATTTTAAATGAATTGAGTTCAAAGTATTGAATTCATTTAAAAATATACTTTTAATCTCCTGATTATAATTTTTAAACTTTGGAGACTCATACTGATATTTTAAAGATAAGTAATATTGCAGAAATTGGGGGAATTCCAGTGTCCCTATCCCACTGCTGGGGCCTAAGAATCTATGACTTGGCTGCACTTTTTATTGTTTCGAGTTGAAATAAAACATGACACATAGGAGTGAATTATTAAGGTGAGAGGCTCCGTTGAATAGAGAATTAATGGTCTGATCTGAATTGGAAATAGGATCAGAACACGTCATCAATACTATTTACTCCACAAGTTATTACATGAAATTTAATTCTAAATTAGTGTTATAAAAATGTATAAAAGTTAATGGTCCATCTTAAATCATGCAGTACTTCCTTCTTTCCCTTTCTAAGTTACAAGAATGACATTAAAAAGTGAAAACTTAATAGTCATTGGTAACCATCAATAATCTCTTAAAATTCGCCTGTTGCCTTTTGGTCTGTCCACATGTACTCTAGGCCCCTAACTTCCTAGTTACAGCAGGCCTTTTACGTATTCATGAGAACACATGACTACAATTGTTTCTATTGTATTCACAATAATGAACATTTCACAATAAATCAGGCTTAATCAAAAGTTTTTCTGAATCTTTTTTATTGTCATCTTTCGATGATGTCATTTCTTAAACTTTTAAATAAAGAATTCCCATTGAATTCTTTTCTTTGGGCCATAATCCTCTCTTCTGATCATCTACATGTTTCTACCTTGACTCTTTTATTTCATAATATGGTGCAAAAGTCTGAAGCCAGCTTAGTTTGGGTCCTTTGTGAGAAATCACTTCCTTTTTCCTGAATAGATGTATACAGAATTTTTTAACTTTATTCTTATAGTTCAAAAAAATATAATTTTATCTATTATAGTTCAAAAATTTACCAGGAGTATTTTAATCAATCATGATTAACCACGATGAGAACACAATGAGACTTCCCAATTTGCTCAGAAAATATTGAATGTGGTTTATCTTTGATTGCGTTTGTTCTGATTCTTCTTACCTTTAAGAAGACTACTTGTGTGTGTGTTTCTTCTCTGTTCTCCATCCTCTACATCACTCATCTTCTCTTGCATTATTTTAATATTATCCCATTTTTCTGAATTCTGAGAAACACGTGAGTTTTTTATACACTTCACTAATTTACTTTGTCTTAGAATTGACGCTTCTTGCTATAGCCTCCAACATGAATTTTAACTTTGCTGTAGCATGTTTTATTTTCTAGCAATCCATCCTTATTTATTTATTTTTCCCTCACCTACTTATTTATCACAGTCTCCTTTTATTTCACAGTGACCATGTCTTTTCAACTTTATTGAGGATGTTTAAATAGTTCTGGGAAGTTTTCTTCTGAATCCTACTCTAGATTATTTTCTTACCATTTATCTTCTGAATCTTCCCCTTATTTGACAATATTTTTCATAGGTCACATGTAGTTTTTTCTCCCATCTGATCACCAAACAGTATAAAATCAGCATTTTCAATAAACAGACTAAGAAGACTGACCTTGGTCTTGCTCTTTGTCCACATGTATGATGGAAAGTTTTCCCTCTCAGATGCACAGATTGGACTGAGAGACAAACATGCACAGTTTCCGTGTAATTTCTAAGTTTCTATTAGAATTTCATACAGCATATTCTGCTTTGCTCAGGTGCCATTTTTCTTTGTTCCCCAAGGCCTTGTTATCCCTATTATATTGAAGTAATGCAGTATATCAAACATAACATATTCCAGATGAACTGGGTTATTTCTTTACTCATGAATCCTCAACCCAAGAAGACGTTGATTGTTTGGAGGAACACTGCTCCCCAAATGCGCTGTGCTATCCTTCACAATCACTGAGGATCCATGTTTTCAGATATGTGTGTGTAAGTGGGAGGGTGTCACGGTGGTGGAGGAAAAGGGAGTGAGGTAGAGTGGCCAAAGACAGCATTCTGTTTGCCTTGGGGGGAACATCTAGGGAGCAACCTATTGTGTAGTGGGCCTCCCTGGAACTGACTTAGGCAATGGCCTCTTTTACTCCTTTTGAAGATACTTTTCGTTTTATGAAGCAAGTTCAGGAAATTTTATGAGCTAAAGCTCGGAGGAGATTTTTCTCAATCCATCCCCATGAGCACTCAGTAAATTAAACATATTTATGTCCCATTTTGGAGGCTGTGGGAAAACTTCTCTAATGGTTTCACAGTTAACTTCTCTGTGAACATGGATGCTCTTTTGAAAGCTTTGTTTTCTCATCTTTGCTCACATGAGAGCAAAGGAGGACACACAGGACATCATTTCAAAGTCACCTCTCTTAGCACCTCCCTGCCCCAAGGAAATTGGGCACCCTCTTTCATAAACACATGATTAACCTAACTACCATTCCAAGTAAAGTAGGACAGTTACTCTCCTGAGCATGTTTATAAAATATGCAAATCCAACTTGTCCTTTGCTTCATTATTGCATCCATTATTTAGTTTCATTATAAAACATTTGAGGGTGAGAAAGGATAATTAATGCAATTAAGCTTCCATGGTTTAAAAATTCCCTAATTTTAGTAAACGTTTTAATGGAATTCCAGTGCAAAAAAATGAAGATGAAATTCATTACCTTAATTATAACAGTGCTAGATAAAACAATAACTTTGAAAACTCAAAATATTCTATAAATGAACATTGATAATTTAATAGAAAGCCTATACATTGGTAATCCTTATGTGTAATTTAGACCTATACATTGGTATTGCTTTAGAAACTATACATATAGATTACCAATGCGTATACATTTTCTGTTTCTGAATGAATAGATTTAGGAAAAGGGATAGGAGTGAGGCTGAACTATTCATTTTGGAAGGGCTTCAATTTATTTAATATATTATCTCAATGTAGCTTGCTTTAAACATCACTGAAAATCCATCACAATACTCTTCTTTTCCTTATTATCTTTGAGATTAAAATTCAATCAACATTGTCTAGAAAACTATTAAGTATCAGATTTTGTACTAATATTTTAATTTGTTTCCTAATTCTCACAACTGATGAGGAACAGTATAAAAACTGGTTGGGAGATTTGCTCAAGATTACCCAGCTGGTCAGAGGAGAAAACTAGTCAGTGACAGTATGCTGTGCTAGAGTTGGGGATGTGAAGTGGGAAGTGAGATGCATTTGAAGGCTGCCTAATTTAAACTATTCTGGTTCTGTTTTATCCTTGGGTGAGGAGTATATGAATATATGTATTTGTATATGTATGTGTCAACACACATAACTGAGTGTGTCATATATATTTTTCTCCTTCTTGGTGTGTGGCAGTCCATTGTTATTCTTAAATTGTGCACCATTTGCCATTTGCATTCTTAGTTCTCCTAGAATAGTTTTTCATCTATCTTTCCAAAAGCTACTAATGATATCAGATAGCGGCAGTTTTCCCTTTAATATTTAAACCAAGAGTGGCTAGTTGTGTAGTTGGTGTGCTTTGGAGGGAGAGGGAAACAAGTTTTCCCACCTTTTTTTTTTTTGTTCTGAAATATGTTTGGGTTCTTTAACATCATTTTTTCCTTTAGACCTCAGGCCTAAAATTGAATAAATCCTAATCCTAGGTTTGGATCATAAGTTCATTGTTGGTCCACATCTATCTATCTAAAAATAATGAGCATTTATGAATCCATAACTTAAAGTAGAAGATAAGATCTTAAAAATGATAAATACACATTTAGCCATTTGCCCTTCATCTTACCCTGCTGCTTCCCTTCCTCCATGTTAATATCAGCCTGAATCATGTGTTCATCACTAACCTGTTTTCCTTTCTATATGCGAAATATATATTCATTGCTTATACTTACATTACATATAAACATTTATATGTAAACACATATACACATAATTGTTCCATTTGTTTATAAAAAAGAATATCATGCTATATGTAATCCTCTGGGAATTAATTTTTCACAGTATTACTTTGCTAAGATTCATCATATTTTACATGTCGTTATAGTTTGTTCATTTTAGCTTCTATAAAATGTACCACAGCATAGTCATCAAATCTCCCACTGACAAGCACTGTTCACAGTAGGTTCTTTCTATAGTGAACCATGCTGCTAAAATTTTTCTTGAATGTGAATCCTGCTGTACGTGTTCAACTGTTTCTCTTGGGGGGGATATCGTCCTAGGAGCAGAATTTCTGGATCACAGGAGCCATGTGTGAAAATAATGCAAAACTGAGCATTTTCTGTTTCTATTTTAATTGTTTATTAGTTTCTTGAATAGTTACAAATGTGATGTGTTCTTTGATCCGTATCCAATCAGTGAATATTCACTGAACATCAGCAGTTGGGCAGTGGCTGGACTTCACGCTAGGGGCCGACAAACTATTGTCACAATACTTTCAAAAACATCACAATCTGATAAATTCAAATCTCTTGTCTCCTGATGTGTGTTGAGAAATTTACACACACACACACACACACACACACACACACACAGGATAGCCGTGGTTCTGCTCTTTGTGTGTGAACAAAAACCTAGGCAAGACTTGTAAGCCCTGGAACCTCCGAAAATTGAGGGAGTTGGAGTAGATGAGTATCTTTCAATCTATGTCCTGCAGTGGCCTTACTCTATGCATCTGTGGAGGTGTGGACATTGGAGATTATTTGATACCTGAGGGTGGAGGTAAAGGAGTGGGAGAGACAAGGCTGGGACTCCGCCAACACTAATAACAAAGCAACTTCACTTTTATTTCTAAGTATTTTTTTTTAACAAAAATGAATTAGATTTATTCTAAGATTAAAAAGAGGCTTTAATACTAGGTAATGTCTATGAATGAAAAAATCAGTAGTTAAAATAAGAACATAAATACATTTCAATGAGAGACTCAACGAAATTCAATGTCAGTGTCTTATTTATTTTAGAGTATTACAGGGGTAATAAATATTTTTGATTACATGGATCACTTTTATAATGCTTGAGTCATGTTTATAGGTGTGCCCATCACCCCGATAGTATTCACTGGACCCATTAGATAGGTTTTTGCCCATCCCCCTGTTTCTCCCTCTCACCTGCTTGATTTCTGTTGAGTTTTTCTCTCTGTGCACATGTGTGCTCATCAGCTAGTTCTAATTTAATTGTGAGTACATGTGATGTTTGTTTTTCCATTCTTTAGATACTTGACCTAGGATAATGGTCTCCAGTCCTTTTTTTTTTGTTTGTTTTTGTTTTTGAGACAGAGTCTCACTGTGTTGCCCTGCCCTGAGTAGAGTACCATGGCATCAGCCTCGCTCACAGCAACCTCAAACTCCTGGGCTCAAGCAATCCTCCTGCCTCAGCCTCCTGAGTAGTTAGGACTACAGGTGCACACCATGACACCCTGCTAATTTTTCTATTTTTAGTAGAGATGGGATCTTGCTCTTGCTCAGGCTGGTCTCAAACTCCTGAACTCAAGCAATCCTCCCACCTCAGCCTCCCAGAGTGCTAGGATTACAGGCATGAGCCACCACACCCAGCCCATTGGTCTCTAGTTCTATCCAAATTATTGCAAAAGGCATTAAGTCATCCTTCTTCATGGCTGAGTAGTATTCCATGGTATACATATACCACATTTTGTTAATCCACTCATGAATTGATGGGCACTTGGTTGATTCCACATCTTTGCAATTGTGAATTGTGCCGTTATAAACATTTGAGGGCAGGTGTCTTTTTGATAAAATGACTTTTTCCAGTAGCCAGTAGTGGGATTGGTGGATCAAATCATAGGTCTACTTTTAGTTCTTTGAGGTATTTCCATACTGTTTTCTATAGAGATTGTACTAATTTGCAGTCCCACCAACATTGTAGAAGCATTTCTTTCTCTCTGCGTCCGCACCAGCATTTATTATTTTTAGACTTTAATAAAAGCCATTCTGACAGGGGTAAGGTGATATCTCATTGTGGTTTCAATTTGCATTTCCCTGATGATTACTGATGTTGAGCATTTTTTCTTGTATTTATTGGTCATTTGTCCATCTTCTTTTGAAAAGTTTCTGTTCATATCTTTTGTCCACTTTTTGATGGGGTGGTTTGATTTTTTTCTTGCTGATTTTCTTGAGTTTTTTGTGGGTTCTGGTTATTAGCCCTTTATCCAGATGTATAGCCTGCGAATATTTTCTCCCATTCTGTAGGTTATCTATTTGCTCTGTTGATTATTTCCTTGGCTGTGTAGAAGCTTTTTAATTTAATCAAGTCCCATTTATTTATTTTTGTTGTTGCTGTGACTGCCATTGGGGTCTTTTTCATAAATTCTTTGCCTAGGCTGATATCTAGAGGAGTTTTTGCAACATTTTCTTCTAGTATTCCCATGGTTTCATGGCTCACATTTAAGTCTTTTATCCATCTTGAATTAATTTTTGTGAGTGGTGAGAGGTATGGATTCTGTTTCATTCTTCTGCAATATGAAGAAAGTCTTCCTTTGATAAACCCAATCAAAAGTATGAAACACACTGGAATAGGTGATCTCTCAGATCCGTTTCTGCCCTAATGTTCTGTGATTATGCATTGTATTGTTTAGGATAATTAATGCTAGCTGCTACAACTGATACAGTCCCAAATCTCAGTGACTTAGCCTACAAAGGTTTATTTGTCACCCACACATAGCCTGATGTGGATTGGCAGAGGCTTTCCTTCTTCAGGGGACTCAGGAAACACAATCTGGTGGTGCTGTGCTCTCACCTCATGGCCTCTTAGGTTGTAGCAGCAAAGGAAGAGACGGATGTAGGAAACATACCAGCCTGTATTAGACTTAGCTCAGCTCAGAAGTGACACACACTTGGGCTCATTGCCCATTCATGAGACCAAGTCAGGTGGCCTCCATTGCAAAAGAGGCTGAGGTATGTGGGTGAACACTTTGAATGTTTGGTACACAGTAAATCTCTCTAGCACGTATACCAAGTGCCAGAAGCATAGATCAAATGCAAAAGGGCGGAGTGATCAGAGTGAAGGCAAGATATAGTTAAATATTAATAGCAGAGATTTTGTAAGAAAAACACTTTGCTATTCTCTTGTAAGTTACTCTTTTCAAAAGATTTCCAATGTGGTCTTTTTGTTTGTTTTCTGGAAAATATACATTTATACAAGGATTTCTAATTCTCTTCTTTTAGGGTTAAAAGATAAGATATGCAAATTGTATTGTTAGTCTCTATTATACTGAAATTAAATTAAAAAAAAATTCTCATGCTCTACCATAGGGAGTAGGTATAGCAATTTATGTTAACTTAGAATGCGATTCCAGTAACCCGTGGCCTATCACATCAGCCTGAGCAGTCTGTCTTTTTACATAGATCGGCATGCAAATTCTTCTCATGAAGTATGTGCCTGTTTTTCTATGCTGTGCTGCAGTGAAGGAGAACACAGACTACCAACAGTGTTCCTGATAATCTTTGATGTGACTTAATTGCATTTTTGAGCTTGGTGGTAATGTCTTTATCATCTAGTTACTGTTCTGCATCTCATCTCCTGGTGGTTCAGCATGCTCAATGTGGTTCATTTTCTGAAACAACAACAGATTTAATTTTTATGTTGATGAGGATAGGGAGAGGTTCAAAGATTGCATCAGAAGCAATTAAATCATTTTGGGAAGAGGCCACTGCTGAGTTAGTGTGCTCTTTGGGGGGTGATTCTGGTGACTCAAAGTAACAGGAAGAGCATAATGGAAAGAAGCCCATGCCTGGCGTGGGTGTGTAGCTGAAAGGAGCATTGGGAAGACAGTTCAGCTACAGGAGCAAAAATAAAATTATAAACCCAGAGATGTAGGAAATGACTGACTATTAGGGGATACATTTCAGCTGCCTGATTAAAAAAAAAAGCCACTGAAGACTACAAGAAGAAAGAGGAAGAGTTAACTGGTATGAGGAATAGAGGCCAGAGAGGAGGTGCTCATTGGAAAATTTAGAGAAATATATTTAGGAGCTAAATACTGGCATGAGAGGCTTTAAAAAATCACTTCTACAAAAGAAAGGACTATTTTATTCCTGATCTTGTTTTAAAATGGATCCTAAATGAGGCAAAGCAGATTTGGAGACAAAGGAAATGGGATAGGATCATTTTGATTCTTCCATTCTCTCAGTTGAAGGAACACTTGAGAAGAGAGCAAATAAACATTATTTTTTGGGTTCAACAATTTGGATTCTTTAGTTGTTTGTCCTGCTGCTTCCAGTGGTTACTCACATCCATGTATGAAAGGTGGTTCTTCGTGGTATGAATTAATGAAGTGACTCTAATGGTTTTCTTGTGGCACCCTGCCTTCCCCTCTCATTTATTTTGCCAATTTTCTTGAGGAGACTTTCCAAGATCTTCATTTGATGTCACAGGTGTTAAAACCTTTGAACTATCAGATGTAAACAACAAATAACTAATAACCCTAGGAGATAATAAAAAAGGAAATTAAAATCTAAAATTTTTGATGCATTAGACTGAGATGACTTTATAGCTGAATTCTAATGAAACATTAAAAATGGAAATTCTTTTTTTGCTTTCTTTTTTTTAATTTCAGCATATTATGGGGGTACAAAAGTTTAGGTTATGTATATTTCCCTTGCCCCCCAACCCCCAAGTCAGAGCTTCAAGCATGTCCATTCCCCAGACAGTGCACATCGCACTCATTATGTAGGTATACACCCATCTCTTCCCCCCACCGCATCTGCCTGACACCCAATTGGTGTTATTCCCAAATGTGCACTTAGGTGATGATCAGGGAAACCAATATGCTGGTGAGTACATGTGGTGCTTATTTTTCCATTCTTGGGATACTTCACTTAGTAGAATGGGTTCCAACTCTATCCAGGAGAACATAAGAGATTCTAGATCACCATTATTTCCTATAGCTGAGTAATACTCCATGGTATACATATACAACATTTTACTAATCCACTCATGTATTGATGGGCATTTGGGTTGTTTCCACATCTTTGCAATTGTGAATTGTGCTGCTATAAACATTCGGGTGCAGGTATCTTTGTCATAGAATGTCTTTTGTTCTCTTGGATAGATGCCCAATAATGGGATTGCTGGATCGAATGGTAGGTCTACTTGTATCTGTTTAAGGTATCTCCATATTGCTTTCCACAGGGGTTGCACTAGTTTGCAGTCCCACCAGCAGTGTATCAGTGTTCCTGTCTCTCCGCATCCACACCAACATTTATTGTTTTATTGTTTCTTGATAAAGGCCATTCTCACTGGAGTTAAGTAATATCTCATTGTGGTTTTGATGTGCATTTCCCTGATAATTAGAGATGTTGAGCATTTTTTCATATGTTTGTTGGCCATTCTTCTATCTTCTTTTGAAAAATTTCTATTCATGTCTTTTGCCCACTTTTTGATAGGTTTGTTTGATTTTTTCTTGCTGATTTTCCTGAGTTTTAAATAGATTCTAGTTATCAGTCCTTTATTGGATGTGTAGCATGCAAAAATAAAAAAAGGTAATTCTTACATTATTAAAATAATCCACAGATAGAAAAAAATTGACACCTTCCTAATTTATTTTAGGAAATGAGCATAACTTTAATACCAAAACCTTATAGAGATAGTACCCCCTAAAAAAACTAAAGATCATTTTTGCTTATGAATATTGATGTGAAATTGAAAATAAAATGTTGGTTAACCCAATATGGCCATGTTTTAAAGTAATAATAACCTGTGATTAAGTGAGACTTATTCAGGCATGCAGGCAATGTTCAACAGTAGTAAAATCATATACAGAATGTACTATATCAAAAATTTTAACTTAAGTATATTGTAAGATGTCAAATAGGCAATAATAAAATTCATCAGTCATTCTTCATAAAAACTTATAAAATTAGAAGAAAATTACTTAGGCATGATACAAATATTTATATAAATATATAGTTAATATAGTTAAAAATAAAACTAACACCATTTTAATAAAATAATAAAACAGATATCTTCTTATCACTGGTATTATTCAATGATAGTTTGAAGATTTTAGCTAATGTAATCAGGTAAAAATATTTTTCTGAATCCTTGAAAGATCAGCATAAATATTAGAAAAGAATAAAAAATTTTGCTAATAACATACCTATAATCTCAAAAGAATTTATTAAAAACTCTTAAACTGAATAAGGAATTGGTAAAATGAATGAATAAAAAATAAAAATTAATAGCTTTTGCACAAACTAGCAATATTTAGTTAGAAAAGATTATTTGGAGTAAGAAAAATTTGTATATGTGTCTGTATGTATCCTGATCCAAAGAAAAATGAACCATAAAACACGTAGCTATAGAAGATACTTGATTATTAAAGGAAATTATGGGAGGCCAAGGCAGGAGGATTGCTTGAGGTCAGGAGTTCAAGACCAGCCTGACCAAGAGTGAGACCCCATCTCTACTAAAAATAGAAAAAATTAGCCGGGCATGGTGGCACGCACCTGTAGTCCCAGCTACTTGGGAGGCTGAGGCAGGAGGATCGCTTAAGCCCAGGAGTTTGAGGTTGCTGTGAGCTAGGCTGATGCCACGGCACTCTAGCCCGAGCAACAGAGTGAGACTCTGTCTCAAAAAAAAAAAAAAAAAAAAAAAGGAAATTATGCAATATTATGAAAGATGAAAGTACTTAAATAAGACCCAAATAGTAAGTGTCTAGATAAAAACTCTAATGTCACAAAAATAGCAATCACTCCCAAAATATTATGTAATCTAATGCAATTCCACTCAGCATTTCAATTGATTTCTTTTGAAGTAGGCAAAATTTATTTTAAATAATTCATATACTGGGATAAATGTTTGAGAATAGCCAAAATATCTTGAATAAAATAGCAATGATGGTCATGTCTTGACAAAAATTAAAATGTATACCAAGTTGCTATAATAAAAACACTGCTCTATTTCAGAAGGATCTAAATAAGTAGACTGGTGCTACCTAAAATATTCCAAAATAGATTCAAGTGCATATGGGAAATGAGTAGATAATAAGAGTAATTAGAGTAAATTTTTAATTCAATGGGTAAAGACTAATTTATTTAATAAAGATTGCTGTCATGTGGAAGAGAAAAAGCTAAGTCCTTTGTCTTTCACAGTATACAAAACTGTAATCTATTTTGAGTATTCAAGTATAAAAATTAAAATATTAGAAGAAAATTTACCAGAATATTTATGTAATTTGGGAATGTAAGAGACCATCAAAATAAGACATGGCCCCCAGAAGACTTAAAGATATACATATTGGACTATGAACTTTAAAAGCATGTATAGCTATCTAGAACCATAAAGTGTCTGAAATTTTATTCACTTGCAAGCTAAAGAGTTAGCCTGCCGTAGTTTCACAGATACTAGTATAAGATATGACTTCTGGTTCAGAGACAAAGGGCTTTATTGCTTTCAGCAGTAGCAGTAGCAAAAGTATCAGCATTTTCTTATGCCTGTTTCTGGAGACCAAATTCCTACATAGAAAAGTGGAGAGTGTCAGGTACTACCTGCAAACACAGTGGGTTACAGAAGAGGTACCCTGAGCTTAGAGAACCTGAATGTTTTATAAGGAACAATATGCATTCCTGCCTTTTACTCCAGTGGGAAGCCCTATCTCTGTCTTCCATAGCTGTTCCCTGTACAAACATCCTTGTAAAGATAGCACAGAGCAAAGCAGTCAGTGTCTCTGCTGGGAGACATACAGAAAGTCAAGAGACCCATGGAGAATTGTCTCCGATAATACCATGAACAAAGTCCGTGAAAATACTTGCAACTCATATACTAAATAGACTATGAGTTTATCTGTTATATATGTATATATGTTAAATGTGCATAGTTGTTTTTTTTTTTTTTTTTTTTGAGACAGAGTCTCACTCTGTTGCCTGGGCTAGAGTGAGTGCCATGGCATCAGCCTAGCTCACAGCAACCTCAAACTCCTGGGCTCAAGCGATCCTACTGCCTTAGCCTCCCGAGTAGCTGGGACTACAGGCATGTGCCACCATGCCCGGCTAATTTTTTCTATATATATATATTTTAGTTGGCCAGATAATTTCTTTCTATTTTTAGTAGAGATGGGGTCTCGCTCTTGCTCAGGCTGGTCTCGAACTCCTGACCTAGAGCGATCCACCCGCCTCGGCCTCCCAGAGTGCTAGGATTACAGGCGTGAGCCACCGCGCCCGGCCTAAATGTGCATAGTTTTGACCCAGAAATCCTGTGTTAGTGTTGTGTCCAACAGACAAAATCCAGTTCTCCATAGATATTTATTTATAAGGATACCTATATAAGCATTTTTTGCAGCAACACCAGTTGAAACACAATCTGAATATCCATCATAAGAAGAATGGTTACATTAATTCAAATTTTTCTCCATTCAGTCCTTAGGAAGAAGAGCATTATATCTATTTCTATTGAACCGAAGGGAAATCCATGTTAACGATAGTAAATGGGGAAGAAAGGAACTTCAGAGTAAATGTTAGAAAGAGGGAGGGAAGCAAGGAAGGAAGAAAATCTATCTCTATGTATTTGCATTTATTTTTGTGAATATGGAGAATGGGGTAGAAAATATATTGCTATTGGATTCCTTAGGAGGAATGCAACATAGGGAGGGTAGGTTATTAACTTTGTGAAAATACTGTTCATGTTTGTGATTACAAATTATTTAATGAAAGGAAAAGAAAAGAAAAAAATTGACCATACTTTGCCAGTAAATGAGTTTCAACATGTCTTGTTTGAAACTCATTCATTCATCTGTTCATTGAACAAATATTATTGAGTATTTTCTTTGTGTCAAAAACTGATTAGGCACCAGGGAATACACCAGTGAACAAAAGAAATTCTCTGCCCTCGTGGAACTTATGTGCTAGTGGGGATGTCAGAAAATACAAAAATAAATACATAATATTCATACAAAATTCTTGATACATAATATATTTTATACTGAACAAAAAAGACCCCTCTAAATCTAAGTCATTTGTATTGTGGCTTAGAAGAAGGGGATTTTAAGTTCTAAAGTTAAAATGAAAGAAAAAGATGAATAAAACCTACAATGACGTTTGATCTCAACAGAACCATATAACATAACAACTCACACATATGTTTATAGCGCGGCCTTCTTATCTGCAGTTTCACTTTCTGTGGTTTCAGTTATAGTCAAACGTGGTCTAAAAATATGAAATGGAAATTTCCAGAAATATGTAATTCATAAGTTTTAAATTGTGCATTGTCCTGAGTAGCGTGATGAAATCTCATGGTGCTCTGTTTCATCCCACCCATTAGGTGAATCCTCCCTTTATCCAGAGTATCCACGATGTCGACATTACTCACACATTAGTCACTTAGTAGCCATCTCAGTTGTCTGTGACTCTCATGGCTTGTGTTCAGGTCACCCCTGTTTGACTTAATAATGGCACCAATGTGCAAGAGTAGTATACCTGGCATATTGTTGCAATTCTCCTATTTTATTAGTCCTATATTATTATTAGTTATTGTTGTTAATCTCTCACTATGCCTAGTTTATAAATTAAGTTTTATCATAGGTATGTATGTGTAGGAAAAAAACATAGTATATATAGGGTTTCAGTACAATTTGTGGTTTTAGGCATGCACAGGGTATCTTGGAATGTATCCCTGACGATAAGGGGGGACTACTATACTTACATTACAGGCAACCAAAGCAGGTTTACTTTCAGCAAGAGTAAATAGGAGATGAGCAAGCTTCCAGCTGGAATCCTTGATTGGAATAAAAACATTCTTTTTTTTTTTTTCTTTTTCTCCTTTTTTTTTTTTTTTTGAGACAGAGTCTCGCTCTGTTGCCCGGGCTAGAGTGAGTGCCGTGGCATCAGCCTAGCTCACAGCAACCTCAAACTCCTGGGCTTAAGCAATCCTCCTGCCTCAGCCTCCCAAGTAGCTGGGACTACAGGCATGCGCCACCATGCCCGGCTAATTTTTTCTATATATATATTTTAGTTGGCCAGATAATTTCTTTCTATTTTTAGTAGAGACGGGG
>CM052439.1:104000507-104021350 GCA_028533085.1 Varecia variegata | reverse complement strand
AAAAAAAAAAAAAGAGTAATATCAGGTGCTTCTCCTCAAGGAATTGACCACCTAGGGAGGAGAAAGCTATGTGAACAAAAGCTTACACTTGCAGTGCAATGTTGTATGAGAGCTATACATGAATATATACAAGGTGCAATGGCAACTAAAACTTGACTGCAGGAGACAAGGTATGAGGAAATTCAATTGACTCTTAAAAGAAAAAGAGGAATTTTCCAGATGGATTAGGTACTAGGGAGGGCTTTCTAAGTAAGATGGCAGGGTAAAGAGAGCCTGGTGTATTCTGGGAGGTGCACAGAGCTTGCTGTGGCCTTAGTGAGGGGTGTGGAGAGGTGGAGGGGAGCAGAAACACATGAGGGAGACCGGGAGGCAGGCAGAAGCCGGATCAAACAGGGCCTTGCTTGTGTTGTAAAGAATCCGGATTTCCTCTTGTGATGAAATGGCAGAGAGGAGCCATTGTACAACGATCAGATGTTCACCTTGGAATGACGACTGCAATAGCAGGAGACGGGGTGCAGAAGGGTAAGATCGGAGGTAGTTTGGAGTTATTTTAACAGCCAGGTCACAGATGACAGAGGCATAAATTAGAGCATTCAGAGGCCATGTAATACATAGAAATTTAGTAAAAGCAGGGCTTAGGTTGACCTCTGTCTCTGCAATTTAATAATTGTTCAAAGTTTTAGAAGAAAAAGAAGAAAAAAATACCTAGAAGTCATCTGGGTTTCCTCTTTTTCCTTCCCAGCTCATGTCTGATTCACTAGCAAGTCTTTTCAGTTCTACCTCGAAAGTTTTCCTAAAGGTGCCCCTTTACACCATCTCCACTTCTGCAACCCTACTCCAAGAAACCACCATCTTTTGTCTGGAGGATGCAATTGCTCCTGGCTGTCTCCTCCTTCCACTCTAGCCCCTCATTCGTCCATTCTCTGTACAGCAGCTGGAGTGATCTTTCTGCAAAGTCAGTCGGCCACAACACTTTCCTGCTTACAACGTCACGTCACCCTTAGAATGAAATTCCTGTGCCGTGCACTTGTCTATAATAAGGCAGTCTTTGCTTACCTCTCTGACCTCATTCTTAAATTACTCTACAACTCAGCCTCATTAGCTTTATCTCATTTCTTTTGTCTGGATTGTTCTTCTCCAGATCTTTTCATGGTTTTACCCTTCTTATCAATCAGGTCTAAACGTAAAATAATGGGGCTAATCAGTATTCACAATTATTTGTTTGTGTGTGCATAAATTTGTATGTGTAAATATTAATTGTCTCTCCCCACTATAGTGCATGATCTTTGAGAACAAAGACCTGAAATATTTTCTCCTCTCCTGTCTCCCAGCACCTAGCACAGTGCCTGGAACATAGTAGAATATGAATAACTATTTTTAGAATAAATGAATAGGTGGAAGGAAAGAAATGAACTGTCCTTGTGCCTTAAGCTCCCTTTTTCCTGAGAGCAATTTAGGGTTATCCCTTTCCCTTCTTTGTCTGGTTGACTTTCATCTTATAGCCCAAAGTCTTCTCTTATAGCTAAGTGTTCCAGTAGATGCAGGTGGCTTTTGTTTGCAAATGGAAAATGGGCAGTTCTCCCACCTTTCTGTGTTTATAATATTTGCATAGAGTGAGGCAAGGCAAAAATCTGCTCCAAGCCTTACCAGGTAAGATTGGGGAGCAGAAGGAAGGGGAGAGGGAGATTGTTTTTCTTTAAGACCATGTGGCATAAGCCTACAACCACTACAGTTTCCTTGACCATTGATTTCCCCAGTGTGGTTGTATTATCTGTGATTTATCTTTAAACACATGATAAAAATTCACTGTGTAAACTACTAATACACTTTCAGGTATTTTGTTAACATTTGAAGTGGCCATTCAAGAATCCACTCTCCAGAGATCTCTAGGAAAATGATTTCAGTATCACTAATTAGCAAGAGAAGTCCTTTTTCACTGGTGAAATGAGTAGTATACAAGACATTCAGTTGCCTAGAAAGTTTGCACAGGCGTCTCTGCCCTTTCACGTTGAGAGCAAGGACCTTGAACCATGCGCATAGCAAGCCCACAGACCAACCCAGCACCCTAGGTGTAGACTTCTGTTTGTCCTATTCCTACTGCCCACTAATCCCTTAATTCAGGCACTGGGTACACGATTCAGTGAGAAGCAAAGCTGATTTTGCCATCGGGATATTGTCTGCTGGCCTCAGAGTGAATCTTTCATGCAAAGTGCTAATCGGAGTGCCCCAAAAGGCAGAGGGCCAGGACGTAAGTACACTTAAAGGAATAGGATGTATAATATTTTTGCGCCTACAACCTATGGAATTTTTGTATCATACTTGTGGTAGCATTTTTCTCTGAGAATTATATTCACTGCAATATGCCATTAATCATGAGGTTAGGGGGTGAGCAGGCTGCTAATTCCACCTGTGTGTTGTCAGAGACTGTCTACATTTACTGAAGAGTCCGATCGTTGTAAATGGCAAGTCAAGATGGGTTGGTTTACAGGCCGTGCTCAGCAACCACGTTACCCAGCGACTGGCAGCCCAAGGCCGTCAGCTTCCAGTCAGGCCCAACGGGACAGGGCAGTTACCTTTCAAGAGAGCACCTAGGGAGAGCTGGGAATGGGTGCTGATTGCCTTGGTTGGTCACCAATAAACTGAACAATCTGAAAACCTTGCCTAGGAAAACCAGGGAGCCTAGTTGAAAATGAACGAAATGCTGTCTGTGTACTGCTTTGTTATACATTTAGATTCTCCTGGTGATGTGGCTTTATTAAAAGAAATCTCAGTGTAGGGCTTTAGCAAGTATAGACCCCAAACCCAAGGAGAGACATGTCTCGATTTATAATTTCCTAGCATCAACACCTTGTTTATGCTGATCTATATTTTCCAATTTGGCTTCATTCCTACACTTATCTAGTTTTTCTGAACCATCCTTTTCAGATTGCAGCATTTTAAACATTTATCTTTTCAAGAAAGCAGCCTCCTTCCATTAATAACTCAACTTGTTTTCTTCGTAGTTAATCCTGAAAAAGTGTAAGTTTTCAGTAGCCTTAGACTCTGAAAAGGGAGAATTATATCTAAAGCCCAGCAATTTAGCAAGTTAATGTTAGGGTTCATTAAAGCAACTTGCAGTTATTAATAAAATACAGAAATATTATCTGACTTCCAAAGTTTATATAAGCCTTGCCAATACTTTTCAAGGGTGTCTATTAAGCAGAGCGGACACAAACATGGTTCCTGGACCAGATTGCCTGGGAGTGAATCCCGGCTGTGGCTTCAGCTAGCAGAATGATGGTCAGAAATTTACTCAACTGTGCTGCAGTTTCCCTACCTGTAAAGTTGCAATAATGGTAGTAACTACTACATGGGGTGATTTAAAATTAAATTCTGTAGGACCTTAGAAGTGCTTAGGATACTAGCTGAAACTTGTGTTTTTAAAATTTAGCTATTATCAACATTTTCAAGGTCATTCTTAATCGTAACTTAGACAGGAAACTTGCAGTGAGAAAAACTTGCCTGGATTCTCCTTGGACCTGAACTACTGACCAGCTCTGTGACCTAAAAATATAAAAAAAAAGATTTGCCCTTTCTGAACTTCAGTCTTCTTATTTATAAAAATAGGGATTGGCCTAGATAATTTCCAAGTTTCCCTATAATACTAAAATGTTATGATCCTGTGATATCATTACCTAATGTGGAATTTAAAGAAAATATTTTAAAAGAGAATGGACACGCTTGAAGCTCAGACTTGGGGGAATGGGAGGGACATGGGCAATATATCTAACCAGAACTTTTGTACCCCCATAATAAGCTGAAATAAAAAAAAAAAGAATCTTGGACAAAAAATAAAAAAAAATAAAAATAAAATAAAAGAGAATATCAAAAAGACATAATAAAAATAAATGGAAATGAGAGGTTGTGTTTAAATTTCTTTTGACTTGGAGTTAGGAGAGCTGGGTCCAGGCTTGGCCACTTCCTTGTCCTTGTCCTAATTCACCCCACCCTTCACTTTTTCTTTTTCTTTTTGGTCCAGTCTGGCTCTTGGCGAGCACATTGGTAGGCGGATGAAAAAGGAAATGAAGTTTTGATTTGTACAGATGGGAGTTGGACGTGCATAGGGTGGGGGGTGTGTGGTTACCTCTGGTCTCAAGAAACCTTAGAGAAATTTGACATCCGGAGAAATTACATGAAGTCAAGCAAGAGGTCTCATCTAAAAGGAGACCAACTTCTATACTTCATGGGACTGGGCCTAGGAAAGTTGTTATTTACATTCTTGTTTATTTAAAAATATGTAACACATGTTAGACAATTACGCAGACTTACTCGGTATCTGACATAGAGCTCTCTCTCCTCTCACCCGGTGGATGGCCTTGCCCCCCTCAGCCTGAGCTCTTCTCTCGACCTCTTTCCAACCTGGCTCTTCCTCAGTGGCCAGTGTGATCTAAAACTCAGCCTCTCCTCTCCCAACAAGACAACCTATTTCTGGCTCTTAAAAATCTTTATTTATAAAATACAGAAAATTCAGTCTTCAAGCTTTATCCCATATGGGAAATCCTTTTCTGAACAGGGATTCCATTTGCTAAAATATTAAGTGATCGAATAATAAAACAGCCAACTTGACCATCACCTTACAGCCTGTACCTTTGCTCTGCCTGTCGCAGAGGTGTTGGGAACTCCTGGGACTTCCTCCTCAGCAAAGGGGCCATCGTCCAAACAGTGTGTGACGTGCAGAGCTCCAGGTAGAAGTCTCATTCGGATCCCTCATTCACCCTGAGCTGCCCCCGTGAGGGCAAGGCTCTCTAAGCATCTACTCTCTCAAGCCCGTGGTGAGAACATTCCCGACGACCCAGCTGTATAGAGCAGTTTAATGACGAAGTGCATGTGAACCTGATTTGCAGACTACAAAACATCCCTCCAATTAGGTGATTATTTTAAGCTCCCAGCTGAAGATGCCTTAATGATCAATTCTGTCTTTGTAGTTGGAAACAGTTCATTTTCTCCCCAAGAGCTTCCAGTTTTCCCATTCTTTTCATCATTTCTGTAACTCTATGTATTTTCCTCATAATTGAGACATGATTATTAAAAATACTCATCCTGTGACCTTCTCTGTATGTGAATTGCAATCTGTGCTTGTTGTTATTATCCTTTCATGTTCCATACTTCCAGTACTCCCTAGCTTGCTTTTCATAGCGCTCAGTTCATGTAAGTGGAAAACATCAGGTAAACTGCAGAAATCAACTCATCACTTTATATAGAGCAAAATTTCATGAAATATAAATTAAAAAGACATGGTGCTTTTGTCATAAATCTACAAACTATTGAATAACAGCAACAAAAAAGAACGCAGGGAGGTGACTCTTCTCCGTTGACAGCACAGTGGGAGCTCTTCTCAGGGGGGTCAGTGCGTCTCTGTCCATCATGGCTGCAGTCTCTCTGCTAAAGCTGGAAATACTCTAGGTAATTATTTTAGAATACGAAAGATTGTAAGAGCTGGAGACTGCACAGAGTTGGCATCCTAAGCAGACCGCAAAGAGCCCTGTAGGCCTGGAACTGGGCGCTGAGCTAACTTGTTGCTGGTAGTCTCACCATGCATGAATCCCCCCCACACTAAGGGCCCCCTGGGCCAGCACCCCCCAGGGGACCCCTCTGCTTCTTTGCTCTGTAGGTCACCTGACCTTGCCTTCCAGTCCCAGAAGTGTGCTGTCCTCCTGATGACAAAAGGTTCAGTGCCCCCAGGGACATAAGAATGTGAAGTAAACTTTGCCTGTTGCTTAAAAACCTAACTCAACATGAGTTCTTCAATGAGAATGTATCTTTTAATTGTGTCCACCATTTGGATTTTTGTTTCATTGTAGGAGAAACGAGAGGATTAAGTGACTTTTAAGTAGAGATTGTAGAAGGCTTGATAGGGACCAAGCACTTTCTTAGGCATCGTCTCCTTTAACTCTCACAATGTCCGTGTGAGGGCAGTACTGTTTTTATAATAAGCAAATAGAGATTCAATGTAAGTAACTTTCCTGTATGCCTAAACTAGCATTCATAAAGCTATTGGTAAAATATATTCAGAAAACTGACCTCTTATTCATTAACTTAAAATTGTGATATTGTGGAAGATTCTATTATAAAATTAATCAATTTCATACATGTTGTATTAGGGTTCTGCTGAGACAGAACCCAATAAGGATGCATGTGTGTGTGTGTGTGTGTGTGTGTATAAAGAGATTTATTATAAGAAACCAGCTCATGTTGTTACGGAGGCTGAGAAGTCCCAAGGTCTGCAGTGAGGAAGCTGGAGACCCAGGGTCGCTGATGATGTTGGTTCCAGGCTGAAAGCTGGCAGGCTCTAGACCCAAGGAGAGCCGGTGTTTTAGTCTGAATCTAAAAGCCAGGAGAGACTAGTGTTCCAGCTCAACAGTCAGGCAGGACTTCCCTCTTACTCAGACGTTTATCCTCCAGGTCTTCAACTGACTGATGAAGCCCACCCGCATTAGGGAGGACAATCTGCTTTACTCAGTCTACTGTTCCGAATGCTAATCTTACCCAAAATTCCCCTCACAGCCACACCCAGAATGATGTTTGGCCAACTACCTGGGCACGTCATGGCCCAGACAGATTGACACATAAAATTTCACACCTGGGGTATCTGGTTCTTAAGCAGTCAGCACTGGTGTTCGCTGGCTACTCACCCTGTGCTTATCTCCCTGCCAGGCGCTGGAAAAGATTTAAACAAAGCAAATTGTACTGTATCTGTGAGATTGGAGAAGACAGCATTGACCTCACCATCATGAGGAAATGTCCTTTGGGGCCTCTAGAGCAGCACTGTCTATTAGAAATAGAGGGGGAGCCACAAATGCAGACCACTCACATGTGTGATTTTAGATTTTCTAGTAGTCACATTTAAAAAGTTAGATTTTAATAGCATATTTTATTTAACCCAGTATGCCAAAATATCATTACAACATGTAGCCAATGTAAAAATTACTAATGAAATTTTTACATTCTATTTTATTTTGTACTAAGTCTTTGTGTGTATTTTGTAGCTGCAGCACATCTCGGTTCAGGCCAGCCACACTTCAAGTGCTCAGTAGCCACATCTGACTAGTGGCTGCTGTGTTGGGCAGTGCAGCCACAGCATCTGTTGTGGAATGTGCTGTCTTACGTACCTTGTGTCATTCTGTTTGTGGGTCTTAGACCCAAATAACTGAGAGTTTGGAGGAAAGAGCAACTGTTTGGAGGATTTGATATAATACAAGGAGAGTCTAAGTGACACTTGTCAGAACAAGCTGCCTGGGCAAAACAGACCTGGATGATGAGCAGTTACTCTCCATCTACAAACTGCCAGAACTACATTGTTGAAAAGTTACGTGTTCTGTCTGGACCAGATAAGTTCGTTCTTGGGCCCTGTTCCTAGTTATCACTTCTTGCCCTGTGCTACTCATGTCCCTTCCCTCCCAGGCCACAGTACTGCTCCATGCCACATGAGGAACTCTTGGGACCAGGAGTGTATAGAGTGATGTACAAAAGAGTGAGTCAAAGCACACTTTATACAAGTTTTTTTCTGTTGCACACCAATCAAGGGTAGCATACTCTAGCTTCCCAGCATTTTGCTAATGTTCCCATCAAATGTACGTAATGTTGTGTATTCTACGCAGTCACAGTTCCTAGCAGCAGCCCCTTCTCAGGAAAATTCTGCAGTTTTCCCTGAGATCCCTTCTGCATCCTCACACTGTATCCTTAAGGTGATGTAAGAATTCCTTTTCCTATCACTCTCTCCTTGTCTCATTTGGAGTACTGATATTGAAATGCTTCATGAACAGTCTTCCCTCTTCCTTTCTAATTGAAGCTGTCCTGGGCAGGCTTTCCCAGGAGAGCATCTCTGGCTCTGTTTGCTACCCACTCCCATTCTTCATAGCCTGAGAGTCTCCTCCGGCTCGTGGAACTGCCCCAGGTGAGGGAGTTTTTTGATTATCAGTTTGAGGGTGGACAACGTCAGTGATATTATATATCAAGTGAAAAAAATCATCTCAACTCTCAGGGGATCAGGGCCATAGAAAGGTAGTGGTTGACCTCTGAATTTTGAGATATAATGTATTTAGAATCCAGTCCTCCTTGTTCTATAGCGCTGTTTTTCTTAGAACGGAATTTTGCTTAATGAATCAGAGAAGTATATTATTTCTGTTTTATTTTTGAATCTCCTTTGTCCTCTTAGAAAAAAGATCATTTTCCCCCATAATAAGCTGAAATTAAAAAAAAGATTATTTTATTTCCCTGAGGAAATAATATTCCCTGAATAGTGAATAAAGGGTTTTTCCCTTGAAAAGGAAAAATAATTTCATATCATGTTAATATTAATATTTATAATACAGTCAGACTTAATTAAGTTATGGGAATTGTATTTAATTCAGGCACTTCATTCTGGATGCAGAAGTTTTGAATGAGGCTAAAGTTAAATTATTTTTCTCTCCATGTGGGAAACCAGTGTTTGTTTTTCTTTATTCAGAAGGTTTTATGACTGCTGTTTCTTTCTGGGAGAATGTTGTATTTTTTGCAGGGAGCTCCCTCCCCAGCTTTGCCAAAACTCCTTAAATGCCACTTCCTTGTGATCCCACCCCCAGCACTCCCCACCTGATGCTTCCCAAATCACTGGCTGCCAGAACTGCACACAGGGCACACTTGTATGCACTAACACTCACCAAAGCTCATGCTTCCTGGCAAACCCTGTGAGCCAAATTAGAGGGAAACACAAAGAACTGATGAGTGGAGAAAAGTGTCCAGTCCAATGCGCCAATTCATCTGTCATGCATTAGCTTTCCTTTCTACCTTCATTGTCCTGATCTCTGTCATCAGCCTTTATTATTAATATGCACTTTTATGATTATTCTCCTTTCAACACAGACTTTCTAGAATTGGGTTCAAGTTCTCCATTCCCAAGATTATACAACATTTTATATATAAAAAAGAAACACAGCCTGCAAAGCTGAAAAGCTGCAAGCTAGTTATGGGAGTGTCTCTCATGTTCTGCCTCACTAGACTTCTATTTCTGCAGTTTGCACTTTCATGGTTACTATGAAGCCTCTTTTGTGCAAAGACCAACTGACTCCTTTTACTTTTCCATAGGAGGGATCAGGGCTTTTGTAGGTGACCCCTGAACCAAAGAGCAGAGCAAGAGAGTCATGATCAGAGGTGCCTCCTGGGAAGGTGGGGACTTAGAAGACCAGAACCACTCTCGAGAATCCAGCTCAGAGTTCTGATGCAGGTCTCAGGGTCACTCCTGTGCCCAGATAGAACCATTTTATCTAGTCCCTATGAGTTGGCTTTTGGTAATGGTTGTGCCAATCTAGACAGCACTGGTTTACTTTATTTTATTTTTATCATTCTAGAGCTCAAGGTAAGAAATTCCAACTCACAAAGGTAATTGAGTGCCTCACAAAAGGGCTATTTTAGTTGGCAGACAGCAGACACAGAGAGAGAGATAAGCAACAAGCTCTCCCAGCCATCTGTGGGGGGTTCTCTGAGGATCGTGAGAGACTGGAAGGTACATGGGACCCTCCAATTGACAAGATTTACCCTCAAATCATGAGCTCTTCCGTAAGCCTTGAAAAACTTACAGGCTCCTCCTCCAAGCTGCTGTTCCATGATACAACTTCACACACACACAGTGCCCTCTCCTCTGTAATGTCTCTTCTTGTCTTTATAAAAGCCAATTTTCTCCAAGCAATTAGAAGCTGTATTCTATAAGTATATAAATTGAGTTTCAAATGTTCAGTTTCATACACATTTATTCTGATTATCTTGAATTGTCTTTGACTGTTTGACCAAAAGCTAAGGTCTACGCTTAACTACATAAGCTACTCTAAAGGCACTTCACATGACAAAAGTTTCACTGAATTTTTCTGGTCTCCTCTCCCAACTTCCAAACCAACTCTTTGCTGTAACCTAACACATGGGCTTTCCTGAAGAGAACACAGATAAAGAGGTTTCTCTAAAGTTCTTAGCCCTGACTTCATTTCCCAGCATACTGGTAAAGTCACAGGTTTCTCTCAGTAGTTCTTAACTCTTTTTGTTTTTTGCAAGGGGGTGAGGGTGTCACAGATCAACTCTAGATTTACTGACTACTATAGATCTGCTCCTCAGACAGTTGCACATGCAAACTCCCACTAGTTGCAGGTTATTTCAAAACCCCGTAATATCCATCCATGAGCCCTAGGCCCATCTATTAATAAACCCCAGAGTTAGAATCTAGGTGACTGTAAGAAAGTCTTACCCCCTAATAAAAATGAAAAACTGCCCATCAGATGCTAAAATAGAAAGTTCGCAGTGGAAAATAATTTGATTGTTTCAGGTCTTATTTTTAGTCACAATGAAATAGTTATTCTTGATATTTGATCAGTTTGGATTCAGGATTTGGAGAAATGTCCACATATAAATTGAATCAAAGAAAGAAAAAGAATAAAATTGAGGGTCACTCTTATATTGTTCCAGAATAGTATATTCAAAAGTTATTTTTCTGATTTATGTGGTTTACTTTTTCCCCTGGCTAATTATAAACTGTTCGTGAGATCATGCTAATCTACTGGGAATTAGATGGTATTTTCCTGGTCTAATATTTGGAGAGTTTCTGCTGTTGTGAAAAGCATCCGATCCAGACAATTTGATCCTGCAGCCTAATTTTTATTTCTATTGAGACAGAAATAATTTTAGAGTAATTATTGGTTATGTGAAGGACCATAATAAATAATCATATGAGCTCGTATTCAAATTGTGAGATGCTTTTACTGTCTAATAACATCAAGCAAATCAACCAGTACAGACCACTTTGCTTTAGCTACATAACATGTTGAAAATAAGGATAATAGTCCTCTCATTTACATCCAATTTCTATCTTTGGGACAAGGATGTGCTAACATACTATAAAAGCTGATTTATCTGGTATTTTCTCAAGATTCTCTCTGCTTATTAATACTTTTGAAACCACTAAGACAAAAAAGTTGATATATGAAGCTGAAGCCCAACAAGAATCATTAAAGATTAAATTATTATCACAAACTGTTTATTTTGAAGTTTCATATTTTACTCCCATTATATGAAAGTTGGTAATTTATATTTGATAGATCTCATAAATCAGTCACTCAGAACACTTTGTAGTAGTTTTACTATTAAATAAATTGCATAGACAGTGTAAAAACTTTAAAAATACAGAAAAACCCAAAGAAGAAAAAAAAAAGTATGAATAATCCTATCCTTAGAGAAGTATTTTCTGACTGTCTCATCTATTATACAATAGAACCTCATCCACTGCTCTTTGACCTTTCACTCAGGTTTTAATTGTCTTTCTAACAACTAAAATACTTGATATTATATTATAATAATTCATTTATTTGTTTGTTGTATGTTTCTACCATTAGGATATAAACTCTTTGAGAGTTTGTTTTTATTTTGCTTATTGCTTTATTCCTGAAGATCATGTCAGTGCCTGGGACATGGGAGGTACTTCATATATACTATTTTTAGGATGAATAAATCAATGGCTGCATTACTTACTAAATGCCCCTTGTGGAAAGTCACACTTACACCAGGATTTTAAAGACTCTGAGAAGCCCAGCAATTCTGTTTAACCTTGTTTAAGGCCTTCAGGTTTCATATGATCATTTGAGCATAATTTTTTTCTAATATATTGCTGTTAAGACCTTATAGAATAGTCTGTTCAACCTAGGCTTGGGAACTGCTCCCTCTCCCTCCTCTCTCTCTCTGTTTTTGTGATATTCTTCTTGGATTTTGGAATGAGGATCTTCTAGCTTTAAAATTAAGTGAACTTTAAGCTTATACTATGATCTGAGACAGTTATTAAAATAAGATAATAAAATATTTCCTTGAAGGCTTGAGTGAAATTTAAAATATATGGATCTGGTGTCTATGGTCAGGGTTATAATTTTGACAATTTTCTGTGTTTTCTATGGTCCCTTAAGATTTTATACCTCCTTGTAAATTATTAAATTTAAATACTTTTCTGGAAAATTACTCATTAGGGATTATCTAGTTTGGGTGCTATAATTTTTTAATATATTTATCCTTATTTTAAAAAATCCTTTGTATACATACTTTTATCATATTTTACTTTAGAAGAATTATAGCAATAAAAAAGTCTATGATTGTGCATTTCAGAATTTAATGAAATTCCTATGTGATAGAGCATGCTGTACTTTGTAAGTGTTCATTTTATAAACATTCCAGAGAATTTCTACAACACATTTTATTTTTATTTATAATCAAGCCAGATAATTACATTATGTATGTCCTCTAATTTCTGAGGGTATTTTAAAACAATCATATTGATTATCTTTTTATTCCTACAATTTTTGATTTATGCATCCTTATGACATATGAACTGAAGTGTAAAGATTTATAGCTATTATATCAGCTTTGTGAGATTTATTTCTGTCTATAGTTGTGTCCTTTTTGTACTGCTTTTGTTGGCTTTTGGTGACAAGGTTATGCTGATATCATAAAATAAGGAGGAACCAGAAACAGGTATGTCTGCTTTTTTCTGTTTTCTGGAAGACTGTGTAACATAGATTTTTAAAAATATCTTTGATAGAACTTGCTAAAGAAGCCATATGAACTCATAGTTTTCTTTGTGGGAAAACTTTTATTGCATTCAATAAATGATTTCAATTCCATTTCTAATTGTGCTTTCTTGAAGAAATATTTATACTTGCTTCTGGCTTCTAATATTGCTAATAAGAAGTTAGTTGTAGTCTGTGCTGTGCCTATGAATTTAACCTAATCCTCTGCTGTATTAAAGGTTTCCTTGTTGTCTTCTATTTTCTGCTACTCCACTATGATGTATCTAGATGTGAATTTGTTTTTACTCATCCTACAAGTGCTTTTTTAGGCCTATTGAATAATATTGTTTTCTTTCATCAATATGAGTTTAAATATCAGGTCTCTTCAAGCATTACTTCTACTTCATTTGTCTTTCCTCTTCTTCTGGAACTCAAATTTAATGTATGTTTAGCTGTGTCTTTTAATGTCCCTTATCTTCTCCTATGTATGCCCTATATTTTTGTCTCTCCATGATGCATTCCACGTGGTTTCTTCTGATCTGTGTTCTAGTTTATTAATTTTCTCTTCAGCAGTGTTAAACCCACCTCTTGTGTTCTTAATTTTCATTATTGTATTTTGCAGTTTCATAATTTCTAGTTCAGAATTTTTCAAATCTTCTGTGTGACATTTTACTTATTCCAAATGCTTGTTATAATCTTAAATTCAGCTTATATCTCCTTGATTGTAGTAATTAACTACAGTAGTTTCTATATCTGATGATTTGTAAATATGGATTTTGTTTCTATTCCTATTATTTATTGTTTGCACTGATTTTGACTATTGTTTTCTTTTTATGTACTTTATAGTTTTTTCCTGTTGCCCAAAAATTTCAAGAAATTATTTTTGAGAAATAATTTGAGACTTAGAATATATCTTCTTCTAGGGAGAAATTTTCTTTTTTTAATGCCAGGTACCTAGAAGTGAAAGTAGTCTTGGATAAAAGCATGTTGATTTTCTGAGCTACCTAGATGATCTGCTAAGATACCGCAACTTAAGAATATAGCTCCTGAGTGTCCCTACCACAAGTAGAGTGTATGTTACGTTAGGTTTTTACCTTTGTTGGGCATTAAATTGAGACCCATCCTTCTAGTTCCTGAAATTTATCTGAAAGGTCTACTTGCCTTTAAGCCCTTTCCACAAGAATAGGCAAATTGACCAAAGTGAAAGTGACACCTAGGGAAGAGGGGATATTCTTCAGGTTCTTATTCCTGATGCTTTCAGGACCCCAAACCTCACCTGGTCCCCACTCTAAAGAACTCCACCTCTCAGGTGCTTCTATATGGGCAAATATTCCCTGGAAAGAAAGGCTCGAGTTCACTCTTTTTGTTCTATTCTTTCACAAGAAATTCCCTAATATCTTATTGGGTCTTTGATGTTAATTAAGATCTTTTCTGGATTTCACCAAGTTTGTTAGTGGTCTTCAACACAAGAGTCAGTGCGTTATTAACTGGTCTGCCATTACCACAGTGGGAGCCTATGTGTATGAATGTGCCTGTGTGTGTGCATGTGTATGTATGATAATTAGATTTTTTAAAAATACCATTTTAGTAGGAATTATTTATTCTGTAAATTGCTATTCTTTTAAATTGTGAATTTTCATCTTATGTCTGATAATTTTTCATTGGCTACTCATATTGAAAACTAATCCAGATAGTTGAATGCTGCTACACGATGAAATTGCCATTTTCAATCTTGTTGGCCTTCACCACTGTGTGGTTTGAAATCTTCCTGCATGTACTGGATGAAAATAGATAGACTTCCAGCCTTCAGAACTGTGAAAAAATAAATTTCTGTTGTTTAAGCCACCCAACCTGTGGGATTTTGTTATGGTAGCCTGAGCAGACTAAGATAGTTGGCAAGATGATGTAGGTAATTTTAATTAAGGGAGAAAATCTGAACAACCACATGGATAGAAGAATGAGTTTGGTCTGTGAGGGTATCTACAAGTGGTTTAGTATTTCTAGAACATAAAATCAATACTGTGATAAATGAGGAAGAGTGGAAGAAATGGAAAATAATGATAAGTAGGTGAATCAATTTCATGTAAATCCTTAGATGCCATACCAAGGAATCTGGATTTTCTCCTAAATTAGTAGATGAGAATTAAGTAGCAAATTCACAAGGTGATATTTATGAGCTTTTAAAAATTATTTTTATTCAATAATTGTACAGTATGTGAAGGATGAATTTGATGTGAATATAAATTGAGAGTGGGGAGATCACTAGGAAGTTCTTTGAGTCTTCCAGGTTACAATTGCTGAAGGCTTAAACTACTACTATAGAGGTGAACATGGAAAGGGCTGAAATGAGTCTAAAAATTCTTGTCTAGGTAAAATAACTCAATGTTCTCCTTGAGGTGAGATTGAAGAGAAAGAGAAACATAAGGAATCAGTTGCAGGCAGAAATGGATACAGATTTTTTAAAGTTGTTAAAGCACTTACAATTTGGGGGGCCTTGTTTATGAAAAATAATAGAAAATCATAAAATAAAAACTTGCTAGTCTCCTACCTAGGATATTTCATAGCTTCCTGATACGTTCCCCTCCACTTGGCGGTTTTAAGCTTGAATGACAGGGTATCATGTGCCCCCACTCCAGCTGACAGTATAAAGAAAGGGCAGAATTAGGGAGGAAGATGATGGGTCTAGTTTTAGATGTTCCCTTGTCGACATCAGAGAAGCAGTGAGATGTTTGAAAGGGTGCTCCAGACATTAGTCTGAAGCTTTTGAAATATGGATTTCAAGGATAAGTATGTTAATTTAGGAGTTATCAAAGAACAAATGAAGTTGAACCTAAGAAGAATAATTAGATCATTGAGAGAAGATAAGAAGAGTGATAAAGGGAGAAAAATGAGTATGAAATTGTGAGGAAAACTAACATTTTAGTGTAGTCAGAGCCTCAATGCAAGAAGAGTTAGCATTTTCGTTCATTGTTGTAGGGAACATATCACAAAGGCTGGAACCATAACAATGGCAAAGGGAAGTGAGAGGGGGGTGCTGTTGCTGAGATTTTAGTTGACTGACAAGACAAGGAGAACAGTTGACTATGAAGAGATGAAAGAAAAGAGAGAAATAAAGGTGACAATGAGTTTCTAGTGTATAGATAAAATTGCTTGGACAAAACAGTGATTATATAAAATGGCCATTTACCTATATGAGAAGTCAGACAGAAGAACAGATTTAGGAAGAATGGTTAATTTGAAATGCCCTAGAAATGTCTATTACACAGTTGGAAATAGATCTAGCAATTGCAGATTTTGAGGTAGATATTATCTTTCTCTTCATTTTTCAATGTAAAGAAAAAAATAAGTTCCAAAATGTTATATCACTTGTCTAGGATTGCGTAGTAACTCATGCTGCCACAGATAGTGAGCTCAGAATCATCAGCCAATCAATGGTATCCTAAGCTTTTAAGAGTGGGGATAGTTTCTAGGAGTGCATATGCACAAGAGGGCCAAAAGGGTGGAGGGTGAAAAGTCAGCGTAAAGCAATTGTTCTTCATTACCCTTACTCCCAGGCAACCTCCAATCTGCTTTCTGTCTTTATAGATCTACCTATCCTGGATATTTCATGCAAATTTTATCATACAATGTGTGCCCTTTTGTGTCTGGCTGCTTTTACCTAGCATGTTTTTAAGGTTCATCCAGGTTGTAGCATATATCAGTACTTCATTCCTTTTTATGGTTGGATAATATTCCATTCTGTGCATGTATCACAATTTGTTTATCCATTCATGTATTGATGGACATTTGGGTGGTTTCTACTTTTTTGTTTTGCAAATAATGCTGCTGTGAACATGTGTACATGCATTGGTTTGAATACCTCTTTTCAATTGTTTTGGGTATGTACTGAGGGATGGAATTGCCAGGTCTTTTGGAAATTCTATGTTTAACTTTTTGAGGACTCACTAAACTGTTTTCCACAGGGACAGAACCATTTTACATTCCCACCAGTAATATAGGAGGGTTCCAATTTCTTTACATCGTTGCCAACACTTCTTATATCTTTTTTTTGGATAGCCACCCTTGTGTGTATAAAGTGGTATCTCACTGTGGTTTTGACTTGCATTTCTCTAATGACTAACAATGTTGAGCATCTTTTCATGTGCTTGTTGTCAATTGTATATTTTCTTTGGAGAAATGGCTATTCAACTCCTTTGTTCATTTTTAAATTGGGTTGTTTATGTTTTGTTATTGAGTTGTTAAGTATGGTTTATACTCTGTTAGACTAAACCCTTGTCAGATATATAATTTGTAAATATTTTCACTCATTCTGTGGGTTGTCTTTTTACTTTCTTGATAATATCTTTTCATGCACAATAGTTTCTAAATTTGATAAAGTTCAATTTATCTATTTTTATTTTGTTTTTGCTTGTGCTTTTGGTGTCATATCTAAGAATCTATTGCCAAAGCCAAGGTCATGAAGATTTACTCCTAGATATTTTTCTATGAGTTTTATGATTTTAGCCTCTTCTTTAGGTCATTGATCCATTTTGAGTTAATTTTTGTATGTGGTATAACATAGAGGCCCTACTTCATTCATTTGTATGTGGATGTACAGTTTTCCCAACACCATTTGTTGAAAAGACTAATTTTCCCCCCATTGAATTGTCTGGGCACCCTTGCTGAAAATCAATTAGTCATAGAAATACTGGTTTATTTCTGGATCCTTAATTCTATTTCACTGGTCAGTACGTCTATCCTTATGCCAATACCACACTGCTTTTATCACTATAGTTTTGTAGTAAGCTTTGAAATCATGAGTATGGGTCTTCCAACTTTGTTCTTCTTTTTAAAGATTGTTTTAGCTATTTGACTAGTTTCGAGATTGTTTGGCTTGCAATTCCATATGAACGTAAGAATAAGATTTTCTATTTCTGAAAAAAAAAGACCGATGAAATTTTGATAGAATTACACTGAATCTATAAATCACTTTGTGTAACATTGCCATCTTAACAAAATTAAGTCTTCCAATACATAAATATGGGATATCTTTCCATTTATTTATGTCTTTTTAAATTTCCTTCAGCAATGTCTTACAGTTTTCAGTATACAAGTCATTCAATTCTTTGGTTAAATTCATTCCTAGGGATTTTATTCTTTTGGATGCTATTATAAAGACAGTTATTTTCTTAATTTCCTTTTAAGTATAATTTTGTTTTGGTAATTTTTTTTTTTTTTTTGGTGTAAAAAAAAACAACTGTGTTGTGTGTGGATCTGTACCCTGCAACTTTGCTGAATTTATTATTCTTAAGGGGTATTGGCCAGAAGTTTTCTTTTCTTGTTGCATCTTTTTCTGGCTTTGGTATCAGGGTAATACTGGCCTTATAGACTGAGTTAGGAAATGTTCCCTCTTCTTCTGTTATTTTGGAATAGTTTGAGAAAGATTGCCATTAAATTTTTTTTTTTTTTTTTGAGACAGAGTCTCGCTTTGTTGCCCCGGCTAGAGTGAGTGCCGTGGCGTCAGCCTAGCTCACAGCAACCTCAAACTCCTGGGCTTAAGCGATCCTACTGCCTCAGCCTCCCGAGTAGCTGGGACTACAGGCATGTGCCACCATGCCCGGCTAATTTTTTCTGTATATATATATATATATTTTAGTTGGCCGGATAATTTCTTTCTATTTTTAGTAGAGACAGGGTCTCACTCTTGCTCAGGCTGGTCTTGAACTCCTGACCTCGAGCGATCCACCCGCCTCAGCCTCCTAGAGTGCTAGGATTACAGGCATGAGCCACCGCGCCCGGCCTGAATCTTTTTATATGTCTGGTGGAATTAACCAGTGAAGTTTGGTGCTGGACTTTGCTTTGTGGAGAGGTTGATTATTGATTAAATCTCTTTATTATAGACATGTTCAGATTTTCTATTTCTTCTCCAATCAGTTTTAGTAATCTGTATATTTCTAGCAATTCTATTCATCTAGGTTATCTAATTTGTTCGTTCACACTACTCTCTCATAATCCTTTTTATCTCTGTAAAATCTGTAGTTTTGTCCCACTTTTATTTCTGATGTTAGTTATTTGCATCTTCTTTTTTTTCTTAGTCAGTCTAACTAAAGGTTTATCAATTTTGTTGATTTTTTTAAAGAGTCAACTTTTGCTTTCATTTTTTTTTTTCTATTCACTGTTTTCATTTCTCTCTAATCTTTGCCGTTTTTTTCCTCCTGCTAGTTTTGGCTTTAGTTTGCTCTTCTTTTTCTAGCTCCTTAAGGTATAGTTAGGTTATTGATTTGAGATGTTTGTCTTTGTTAATGAAAGCATTTATACTCTGAATTTACCCTGAGCACTGCTTTTGCTACATCCCAAAGTTTTGATAATGCTATGGTTTTGTTTTCATTTGTCTCTAAATATTTTCTAATTTTCCCTGTGGTTTTTTTCTGACCTATTAATTGTTTAAGAATGTGTAGTTTAATTTCCACATATTTGTGAATTTTCCAATTTTCCTTCTGTTGTTGATGTCTAGCTTCATTCCATTGTTATTGGAGAAGATCATTTGTATGGTTGCAATCCTTTTGAATTTATTTTTTTTTGTGACCTGTGACTTGTTTTGTGACCTAACAATGTTCCATGTGTACTTTAGAAGAATGTGTACATATTCTTATAGGATTATGTTTTATGCATAAAGTACATAGGATTATAAAGGAAAACTATTATATTGAAACATAGATTAAAAAATATTCTTGGCCGGGCACGGTGGCTCACTCCAGAGTAATCCTAGCACTCTGGGAGGCCGAGGCAGGTGGATCACTCTAGGTCAGGAGTTCGAGACCAGCCTGAACAAGAGCGAGACCCCATCTCTACTAAAAATAGAAATTATCTGGCCAACTAAAATATATATAGAAAAAATTAGCCAGGCATGGTGGCGCATGCCTGTAGTTCCAGCTACTCGGGAGGCTGAGGCAGTAGGATCCCTTAAGCCCAGGAGTTTGAGGTTGCTGTGAGCTAGGCTGATGCCACAGCACTCACTCTAGCCCGGGCAACAGAGTGAGACTCTGTCTCAAAAAAAATATATATATATATATATATTCTTAAATGTGTGTTACAACAATACATGTGCTTTTTAATTAAAACCTGAAATAAGCTACCATAATCGCAAAGTAGTAATACATATAAACAATATTTCAAGATACCTTAAGTGCTATGAAATTATCCATAATTTCTGTTGCTAACAAAGTCGTAAGTACTACTAATACTGCTGTGAGATTAGTAGTTAAAGGAAATGATAAATTTCGGTTAAAGATTAATGAAAATAAAAATGCAATTTTTTTTTCCCACCCAAGCTTATACTGTATTCTGTCCCCAGATCTGTTAGGAGGCCTATGGACCCTAGGTTAAGAGCCCTTGCTTAATGGGTTTGTCTTTCAGTTTGAAAAAACATTGCCTTGAGCTATCAGATAGATAGATTTTCTGGAGTTAAAGGAGAGAAAATGGGCAAACCCATACAGCGCGCTACTATAATTCATCTCCAACCTGGAAAAGAGACTGAGTGACCCCTTCTGGTGGCATCTTGGGCCCAAACTGGTATCAAACCACGTGTGTTCTTACTGAAGACCGTCCTGATGGAAGGAAGAAGCTGAAACTCTTGCCTCTGCTGTTGATGTCATTGCTTATGCTTAGAAAATAGCTTTAGAGACAAACCCTTAGGCTTTTAGTCAGACTGGAAGAGAAAGTCTCATTTCTGAGGCTTAATTAGTATTTATGAAGCACCAAGAGGTCTCTGTAGAAATGGCCTTGGGTAAGAGAAAATTAGTATATTTAATTATTATCATTTAAAATGAATATTTACAAGAAATTGGGCCGAAGGCCATCCGGCCCAAACACATTCCTAAGGGAGACCAGAAAGCACTAAAAGAGGGAGACAGGAGCATGGCACAGAATGGATGGAACTATTTATAGCTTTTCTTCCAAGGCTCTCTTTTAGGTCATCAGCTGGAAAGGGCATTTAAAAGTTAAGCTGAGCACCAAAAGACTCAATGGGAAGAATAAGTGAATATTGTTTGTTTCTAATTTTTGAGAGACATCTTCATATTCTGACATTAAAATATGGCAATATATATTTCTTCCTTGTTCCCATATATATACTTTTAATTATTTCTTTTAATTGAGAGTTGTAAAGCAAGCATCTTAGAAATAATTCAATTTACATGCAGCCTTGGCAGGTCATTTTATTTCAGTGGCTCTCCTTGAAGATTTCCTCCTTAACTACTTCCTTAGTGTTATACTGATGAAAGAATTAATATTTGTGTAGTTGTGCAGTATTTGGAT
>CM052439.1:103968468-104000407 GCA_028533085.1 Varecia variegata | reverse complement strand
GTTTGGTGAAAGAGGAAATCTCTTCTACCTCTCTGTTGGGAATGTAAATTGGTATAAAAGTTTTGGGAAGTAATTTTCAATATATCTTAAGAGTTTTAAAATAGTTACATTACAGACTTCATAATTCTACTTCTAAGAATGTATCCCCCTCAAAAATCCTAAATACAGAAAAATCTTTCTGTGCAAATATATTCATCACAGCATTATTTATAAAATTAAAGAGTGGGACCATCAAAATATTTCATAATAGAGGTTCAGTTATGTAAAGGATGTAGCATTTATTTGGTCTTTAAAATAATATGTATTAAGAGTTTGTAATAGCATGAAAAATGCACAAGTGATCATGAAGTATATGACAAATTTTATAGCATAGAACAAGGTGTGTAACACAGTGGTAAAGTATAAGCTTTTAACTGTGTACTGGGTCAAGTTATCTAATCTCTCTGTGTCTCAGTTTCCCTATATGTAAAATGGGAATGATAGAACTGTAAAATGACAGCACCCTTCTTTGTATAATGAAAATTAGAAGCTGGTATATGTCAGTTGCCTGGCACTGAGTAAGTGCTCCATAGATGCTGCGGTTACCATCATCGTTTACCACACAGTTGTCACAACAGACTCGGGTAAAGAAGTCATCAGACACTGGCAAAGAATGCAAGTTCTTTAATGTGGACAAAAGAAGCCACTTACTGCACAGAGATGGCTCAGCTGGACAAGAGACACAGAAGTACTCTGAGTTAAAGAATGAAGCTTCCCCTCCCTTCTGCTTCCACAGAGACACCCAGCTCCACTGGTGCCACAGACCAGGGTGAAGAACCACCAGGCCATTCAGCAGCCTGAGGTCCCCTCCTGCCCCCCTCCCACCACCCTTCTGACCGCTCGGCCAGTGCCCACCAACTGCAAACACTGGTGGCTGTCCCAGCACACCCCTAAGTGATCACCAGAGTTCAAAAGCTGAGTTTGGGTCAGCTTTCCAGGATTTACGATTGTGACGTTTATTCATGCAATTAAATGTTAAAAAACTAGGATCCAAAATTATGATATAAAATATCATCATAAATATGCTACGAGAAATAATCCTGAATGGGAACCAAGAGTGAAATTAAAGAAGCCAAAATGCACCCAGAAGTTACTTTCAGGTGGTAATATCATGGGTGACTTACTTTGTTCTCTTTCAAATTTTCTGTTTTATAAAATTCTATAATTTACATATACTCTTTTATAAACTAAAATGTAAAGTAAAAAGGAATAATGGTGTATCTGTATCATGTGTGATGTCTCTCTTTTGTTGACTCACTTCAGGTGTGTAGTGTTTTTCATGGGGAATTTCTGTAATAGACTGGTAGGATGTAGCCAAGCCAAATTTGAGCAGTATCAGTAAAAATTAGGATATTTTTATTAATAGTTAAAAGTATCAGAAATACCTGATTAAACCTGAGTAACAAATAAAAGAAATTTATTAGTGATTAATCCAGAGGTGGGGCTGCTTTCAGGGTGAAGGTTAATTCAATGGCTTAATAATGTCACTAGGGATTCCCTCCCTACATCCCTCCCTTCCTCTCATTCTCTTATTCTTTCTTTGTGTTGTTGTTGTTCTATCTCTGCATCTGTGAGGCTGATTTTGTCCTAAGACTGCCTGCTCTATGTCAGCAGTAATCAGGCTCCAGGCCTTCTCGTTCACACATACACAGACGTCCTGATTGGAGCAACTTATGTCACCTGGTCATTCCTGAGCCAGTCTCTTTGGCTCAGAGAATGCCATATGCTCGCTAATTGTCTTAGGCCTGAATTTCAGGCTTATTCCTGAGTCAGTTAATGAGCTAAAAGAGATAGGATTATCCTACTTGATTCAGAGTGCAGCCCCAATACCAAATGTTTGAAAACATAAAAAAAAATATTGAAACTTAAACTCAATTCTTAGAGTTTTCTCTTTTTCCCTTTTCCTTCTGCTACTCTTCCTTAGGATTCAGTTTAAATTCTGGGAGGACAGGTACTAAAGTGTCCTCCCATCCTTTGGAAAGGATGTGACATCTGTGTCCACTGTCCTCTCTGGCCTCCGCGGAGACACAACCTATCTCATCGAGTCCCATCCCTGTGTCCTGGCAGCCACTGCTGGTGTCTGTGGTTTCACTCCATGCCTCCAGTCATGAGCTCCTTGTGCTCTGTTTCCACTTCCGCTCCTTTAAGTCTTCCATTTATCCTCAACCACTCCTGTGCCCCTTTGAGAAGGCCATGGTAGCCCAGTGACATTGTGTGGGACTTGGTGAAGCTGTCTCCAGACCCATCTACCCAGTCAACTGCCACTCTCAGGCATTACTACACACATGGCCATGCTGGAAAATAACATCTGCTGTGAGACTTTGGTTTCCTGGCCGACACCCTGGAAAGCCTGGGGGTGGTTCATCCAAAAATGGTTGTGTTTATCCACCCCTGCTGGGTACTTAGCCTTCCTACTCTCTTCATTGTCAAACATTCCTTTTTCTTTTGCATCACCATGAATTTTCTTTCTAATATTTTATTTTTGGGCAAACTTTGTGACTTCTTCTTTCAGGCTTTGGCTGTTGGTTTCTAAGCAAAGTTTTGAAAATTCCCCAAACCGTTTCACTCTTGCCTCTTGCATAAAAGTGACTTTCAAGCTTATTTTCTCTGCTATATGTTTTTAACAGTCTACTTTAGAGTTAAAAAGCCTGGGTACCAACTCCTTGTTCTGATTGAGGTTTTTTTCTGTCTTTTCTTTCCTAGGGCAAAAGACCTCAGTCTCCGGGCCTAGTTTTAATTGCAGAAGGACTTTAGAGTAAAATACGGAATTAAAGCCATTACACTGGGGAACATTTCAAAGCATTGTCTTGCTGTCATAATAAATGCCAAGAATGATGCATATTTTAAACACCATAGAGGTTTAAAGAAAAGAGAAATTAAGTTCTAGGAAGGGAAATCAGATATTATCCACGAAAGTAGGGGCTTGAGCTAATTCTTAAAGAATAAGTAAAAGTTTGATAAGAAGCAAAAAAGGAAGAGAGAAATGAAGTTATTCTTGGTGGTTTTCTTTTACTGTAATGGATTATATAGTAGAATATTTTCTGTGATGAGCTATTCATTTTGCAAAGCTCAGGCAGGAGCAAGTCCACATATTTGTAGGTATAAATGTTGATTACAAATATCACTTCCCTCAAGAGGGCACTGCACACAATTCTCATCAATTTCAGAAAATATTTATAAAGCACATATTTGCCTGTCTAAGGTCAGTTAACGCTCCTAAATTTCAAGCCTCCTTTTGTTATCCAGCACTGTGTGCATGACCGCATTGGACTGCCTCGGTGTCTCAAAATGGGGCATTACAAGAGATTTTTTTCATTTTCTGTTAGATAATAATGTAAAAAAAATACAGGCAAAAGGTAAAATTCTTTATTTTTTTTGGTGCTGATTTACAATGGAAAACCTTTCACAAAGTGAAACTTTAGTTTATTAAATCTTTGGGTTTTTTAAAATTTACTTTGTTTTAAAACTGGGATTAATCTATGGACTGTTCTTTATTTCTTTCCATTCTTTCTTTTTCGTTTTTTTTTTTTTTTTTTCTTAGAGATGGGGTCTTGACCAGGCTAGAGTGCGGTGGCACAATCATGGCTCACTGCAGCCTCTCACTCCTGGGCTCAAGCCATCCTCTTGCCTCAGTCTTCAGAGTAGCTGGAACTACAGGTGTGTACCACCGCACCTGGCTATGGGTTACGGACTGCTCTTGAGAGTCCTTACATTACTATGTAAATAAGGTCTCCAATAAGTATTGTTTTCTCCCAGGAACTGTTCTTAGTGCTTGAATTATAGCTTTACTATTAATAGCTCTATAACTTTGGATATTGATTTAATCTCTTTCATTGTTTCTTCTTCTGTAGAATGGGAATGATAAACTCTATCTCACTATTTCTTGTGAAGACTAATATGAGAAAATTATGTAAACCCTGATAGCTACTTTTGTTACTATTAGAATTATTTGATAACATAAGTTAAATATCCATATTGTCATATCTCTCATCCTATGCCTCTCAAGAGCAAGTTTCTTGGACCTTTTCTCTATCTACAAAAAGCTCTCTTGTAACCTCTCTCTACTGTAATGCTGGTGCCACGAGACACCATTTTGGTGTCTGTACGTGGGCCTGCCCTTGTCCTGGTCTTGCTGGCAGTCACCTTGTCAGAGAAGTGGGACTGTTTCCAGCTACCCATACACCTCTGCACTGAGGTCCAAGGGGCAAACCAATGTGGGAGCCAAACTGACACAACTTGACATTGGCTCAGGTGGCACCCCAGCCTAGTAGGAGTCTAAGTCCTAGTTAGTGTCTTGGCTGAGAAGTTATGCAGTGGAAACCTGTAGAAGGTAGTAGAACTGACCCACTCAGCACTGGGCAGATTCAAGCCCACAGGGTAAGAAAGTTTTTATGTTGGAGTAAAATCAAGTTGGCTTATTTGACTAAAGCAATGTAATATCTAAGCTTTGTTAAGTGACTAGTAAATGTAAAACACTTTAATTACATAATCTCTAATACTGCCTTCAAAAAATCCTTGTAAGATGTCAATTACTCTTCCTATTTTAGATTTTAAAACACTGATACTTGGCATTAAGTGATACCAAACAATACCACTGTCCGTATCTGTAAAACTTCAAAGAATGGTCTCTCTTTACCATACCATTCCACCTTCCTAAGAGTTAGAAAGTATCTGTTAGACATTGCTTTGGATAGAGGGCAGACTGCTGATTAAAAGTACTTTTAGCTGGATTGCTGATCTCTCCCACAATACCTCCTGTTCATACTATTGAACTTGTAATCATGCTTGACGTTGCATAGTTATTAACAGTGCATTTGTAAATAATGTATGTCTCTACCTGGAAGATAAATTCATATCTTGTGTATATTTCTCTCTATACCCTTCCATATCTAGCCTATTACAATGAACTTTTTTTCATTCCAAAAACATTTATTCAGAACCTACTGCAAGGTACTGTATTAGACAGATGCTGCTTCAAACAAAATATAAAAATACGAGGTCCCTAGTTTTGAGATTCTTCACTTAGGACAGGAGCTAAGGTAACTAGAATAATAGTTGTAATGGAAAAAAACAGAAGAAAATGATAGGTATTAGTGCTTTGGAAGTAATTAGAAAAAATGATAATGGGTGGTTGGAAAAAGAAAGGCAAAGTAAATGGCATGCTGTGAATAAAATCTTTATTTTATTTTATTTTTACATTGCCTCCCTCTGAGAGAAAGGAAAGTAAAAGGAGGTTTTTCTAGGTCTTGTGATTCTACCCTTTACTCTGAGAGTTCTGAGCATTCTGAGGGATTTGATGTGATCTGGCACGAGGTCGTTGTAGATAGTTACAGCCAGGCTGGGTTTAGAATAAGGTATCTTGGAGTTTGTCTCAGTGGCACAACTGCTGTAAGAAGGTAAATAAGTTACCCAAGCAGGTGTTACTCTGCATTTCAGGGACCACATTGGTTGCACTCAGGAGGTGAAAGATAACACAGACGAGCCACTATGGAAGTTCAAATGTGAGAGAGACTTCTGGATGAGAAGGACAAGAAGCGGCTCCGTAGGCAAGAACATGCAGGCAGACAAAACGATCTTCGCAAAGCACAGAGGCAGTAAACCTGGATACGTGTCAATGTACTGAAACCAATTTGCCAAAAAAGCAATTTAATTTGGCATAGTAGCCACTGGGCAAGTCAACTTTTGGGCAATTGGCCTGCTTCTAGAAATCTTGGGATATATATAAAAAGGGAGAAGAGATCAGTAAAACAATATTTATTGCTCTCCTACTGGGCATCATACTTGGTGTTTTGTATATATTATTTTACTTTTTCAGTATGACTTTATGCTAGGTATTAATTATACCAATTTTTAGATGAGAAAAACTGAAAATCACAGTCAGAGAATAAGGGTGGCCCAAGATCTCATAATTACTTAGCTGAAGGGCTATGATTGGAACACAGATTTGCTTGACTTTTCTGCAGTGTCTGCTTCAATACCCAGTCTAAGTTTCTACTGAAGTAGAGTTTATGAAGAGAAATTGGTAGAAGCAGGTTTATAAAGGCAGGAAGTGGCCAGAGCTTGAATGAAAACCAAGGAGCTCGAACCTGACAACTGGGAACCACTGCTTCATTGGAAGAAAGAGAGTGAAAGTATCTTTTTTGTGCCTTTTGAAAATTAATCTTACAATCATGGGCATAGGGTCAGGGAGACTACATAAAAAGCCAATTACAATGGGTCCAGTAGTAATAAAAGTCTAACTAGGGTTGCAATGCAAAGTGGTAGAATAAAACAGATTTAAGAGAGGTAGAATGGCAAGATAATAGAAATTGGGGATTGATGGAATCTGGGGCACTAGAAAAAGAAAAGATATTATGATGAAAGTATTACTGCTGAGGAAGTTTGGAAGCCACTTTGAAGAACAGATTCAGGAGGAAGGATGATGTTATATTTCTGATGTTTAGAATTTGCAGGATCAATTATATACATAGCAGAGACATCCTTTTGGCAGATGGAAATTTGTGACTTGCCCTTGGAAAAAGTTTTGGCTGAGCTATAATTTAGAAGTTATTTACATAAAAAGGAAGTAGCTGTTATATACTTCATTTTGAATAAAGTTCTTTAGAGAAGGAAGGTACAGTTAGAAAACAGAGTTGGACCAAGAACTAAACCTGTAGGTAGAGTCAGATACATGAAGAGGATCCATAGAGGAAGAAGAGTAGAGAGCATTGATTTTCAGAAGACGGCAGCAAAAAAGGAGGAAGTGGTTCATTAGCAGAGCTAATAATTCAGAGAGTTTGAGTAAACTAAGACTGAACATTTTAGTGAATGGAGAAGTCACTGGTAATGTGTTAAAACAAGGTGATATAGAATGATGACCAAGAAAGACACATAGCGTGCTCTAGGGGCACAGCTGTGGCACTGCTGGATGTTCCACACACACACACACACACACACACACACACTCTTCTGCTAGTTGCATATTAGGAGCAAAAAGAAGCAAAACAACAGCACGACTGAACCAAGTAGAGCTGAGGTCCTAAAGCCCCAGGCAGCAGACTGGTAACCAGTTCGTGGCCTGTTAGGAACTGGGCTGCACAGCAGGAGGTGAGTGATGGGCCAGTGAAGCTTCATCTGTGTTTACAGCCACTCCCCATTGCTCCCATCATCGCATAAGCTCTGCTTTCTGTCCGATCAGCTGTGACATTACATTCTCATAGTACCCCAAACCATACTGTAAACTGAACATGCGAGGGATCTAGGTTGCTCGCTCCTTATGAGAATCTAATGCCCGATCATCTGAGGTGGAGCTGAGGTGGTGATGCTAGCACTGGGGAGTGGCTGCAAAACAGACTATCATTAGCAGAGAGGTTTGACTGTACAGTAAATGTAATGTGCTTGAGTCATCCTGAAACCATCCCTCCCCACCCCTAAAGTTGTCTTCTGTGAAACTGGTCCTTGGTGCCAAAAAAGGAAAAAAGCTGGGTACCACTGAGAGAAGCCCCTTTCTCGTGCAATATCCCTCTAGTGCCCTCTATTGACAAAGATTAACCTTATGCTCACGGTAGACAAGAGGTGCTTAAATGTTTCCAGTCCGTTACCACAGAAGAGGTTATAAAGGGTGGCTAGATCAAGTGGTAGAGGGATTCAGTCTCTACCCTGTGGCATACATGTTTCTTCTTAAGGTAATTGTTGTCTCCAGATCATCAGGTCTAATAGCATGATGTCATCAATTGGAGTGAAACAGCATAATGTTCTTTGGTTTGTCAAGGTGATCAAAGTCTCTATAGATTGTATTGTGACAGAGAGCAGCAGAGTTATCAGAGCCCTGGAGCAAGACAGTGAATGGGAACTGCTATCTGTACTCAAGGGGATTAAGAAAGACACGTTCCCCCACTGTATGGCATTGCCAGATCTATGCTGCATGCCGAGTGCTAGGGTCTGTGTTGATCTCTCCAGTGAGGATAGCACATTCGGCACAGGAGCTGGGATTAGGGCTACTACTAGGTTAGTTTTATGGGTGTCCCTATCATGCATCATGCTCTAACTGGTTTTGCAGAGGCTAAATGGATGAATTGAATGGGAATGTGATGGGCAGTGTCTTTGATCCTTTAAGTCTTTGATAGTAGTACTAATCTCTGTAATTCCTCCTGGAAGAAGGCATTGTTTCCAATTTGCTATTTTAATGGGGGTGGCAGTTTATGAGGTTTACACTTGGCCCTTTCTACAAAAATGGCTCATACTTCACTGATTGCAGAACAAAAGTAAGAGTTCCACTAGCCACTAATCATAGATAGCCCAATTATACACTTGGGGACCAGGAAAATAACAACAGGACAGGTCTAAGGACCTAATGGAAATGTGGTTGGGGCAGAAATACGTTTACCACATGCCTTTTATCAGTCCACACTTTAATAAAGGGCCTGTGATCATGTTTTGGTTCCCCTAGTGTCTGTGTTAGACTCTATGTCCAATAGTCCTTTGCAAAATCTTTTACCTAGTGCAAAGTTACTGTAAATGGCCTTAGGTACCCTTGAGGAAGGATAATGAGAATATTTACACATTTATGGACACTGCAGGATTATGTCTCAAGTTTTCCCAGCTTCCTCATCAGTCAGTGGGTTCTGGGTCTGTGAACTAACTTAGATCCGGAGACTAAATGAGGAATCCTGATTTATTCCTGCAGCAACTGACATCAGAATTCTGCTTGTCAGTTCCGGATTTTTTTTTTTTAAAAAATAAGTATCACAGTAGTTACTGTTTATATACCTACTTTTCCTAACAATGCTAGATCCTGTGAGTCTGATTGCCACTCTGGTCTGGCTTTGTGGCCTATTATGATAATTGTGTCAACCTTGCCTCTGATGGTTAAATGCCACCCACCCTTGCTTCTTCTAAAATCGTATCATCCACTTTGATATCACAGAACCCCGTCCTGTGGTCACAGCTCTTACTGTAAACTGTGTCCTATAGGGGACAGCTGCCACTGTGGTTCTCAAAGAGATCAGGGTTCCTTCACCAGTGTATTCCTGATTGCTCTAAAGAAAGGGAAATTCTCTGAGTCCTTCTGGAAAAACAGGGGTTGAGTTCTCTGATTGTATATAATAAATCCATTCTAACATTCCTTCCTCCTCCAGCTATCTAATCTCAGTACTCTACCAAGACAGTTTCACCTCATTTAATGTTGGCCATCACTGAGGCCAAGCTTCGAGGAGCCATCCAACAGCATATTAGAGCTGGATCCATGTGTGCCTGCCAGGACATTGACCATCGGTCAGCTTATTCCTCCCCACGCCCCAGTCCAAAATCCTCATGGTCCACTCCCACATACGTTCTCCCCGTTCCTCCTGATGGTGTATGTGTTTATATGTAAATATACATGTATGTATGTATGCATGTTAGCCAATCTCTTTGCTGTTATTTCTTCCCAGAGAGGGAACTGTGTCTCCTCTGTCAGGCTTTGCTGAGGTTTTCTCCTATCCCATCTCAGTCTGTCACAGCTGAGAATAATTGTGATGCCACTTCATGCTGGGGGTCACCACCGCCTTACTTACCACAAGCAGTGGGGTCCTTATTGCTATTTGACTATTAAATGACCCAGCTTTAAAATCCCATCCTAATATCTTTCTAGAGCCAATCCTGGTTCCAGCTGTTTTATCCTTGATTCCCCTGAAGGCCCAGCTTAAGGTGAAGACTTGCAGGCAGGTAGTCTACCTGGAAGTGTCCTAGAGAGTGGGAGTAAGGGACTTGGGAAGTGATGTAGAGAATAGTGCAAGTTGATGATACTGCATTTTCAAGTTGGCCGTGTTGCAGATGACTGACGCATGCTTGATCCTGTATTTGTCAAGAGTAGTCTCATGGTCATTAACTCTCCTGAACTTGTAGGTTACATATGTGTATCAAGTGTGTTAACACACCCTGGTGTCAGGGAACCACCAGAACGGGAACCGAGAGCACACGGTTCAGGTGGAGTCACTGTCACAGCACGTGTGGAGCTGGCCAAAGCCAATGTGGAAGGTGTGGTAATGAGAATGGCTAAGTAAGAGCTGGGGCTGAAAGGACGTGAATCATCACGTAATCATCGTCCAGATCACTAAGACAGCGCGCAGCAAATCGCTCAACCAGGACGGACGGGTGGGTGGGTTAGTAGTAAATGAAAAATTAACAAATCCCCATTGCTTTGCTTCAAGTCTTAATTTACAAAATCCAAAGTTTATGCAACGTTATTTCTTTTCTGAAAGGGAAAGTGAAATTTTGCTAATGATTATAATTTATAGAAAACCTATTTTCATGTTCTAACAACTCTCTGTCAAAGGAATTGGTTATTATACAGCTTTATTCACTCCAGGACTCAAAATTATTAAAGAAACTAGAATATTTAATTTGAGCTCTTGATTTAGGCCTGAAGGAGTGGAAAATTAAATTAGTCTTATTGTCTGATTTATATTCTTATCACTAGTGAACTAGCTGCAAATATATTTAATTTGGGGGATGCCAGCAATTATACTCATTCACTTGTGTCCGCTGAGATCCGTACTACCTTTAAAATGCTTTATGTGGGCCAACAGTTTTACCTGAGGCAGGCAAAATTGGGACAGAATGTTTCAGAGGTAAATAGCAATTCAAAGCTAAAATCAAGGTCCATAACATAACTAGGGCTCAATTATCGAGGCCAAGTCCAGCTTTCAGCTTTATCGCTCATGAGAAGCTTTGTAATAACATGACATCAAGGTTTTAGACTAGATTTTCCTCTCATTTTACATATAATCCTGTAAGAAACCAACCTGCAAATTACAGGCTCATGCTCTGGGTCCAACTTGCATTGTGTATAAGGTGAAGCTTCTTAATGCATTTTCTCCAAATATTAGAAAAGATGGAACAAGAATTGATTAAATTATTGCTTTGTAGAAAGAAGAGGCAAGTTACAGTACAGGCCAGCGGATGTAACAAAGAGAAGGGAGATGAAGTCATTTGTCAAAGAGACCGACTGGGACCCACGATGCACTCCAGGCTCGGTGCTAACAGGGGTGTGGAAAGCTGGGAAGAACTAGCTGTCCAGGAGGGTCAACCATAAAACACACAAGTGTAATACAAGCAAGAATGTGTTGGGGGCCACAGAGAAGTGCAAAGGGACTCCTGGTTCAAAGAATGAAAAGAAAATATGAACAGGTACTGGCGTGGCATCAGGAATAGCTTTACAGATAGGCTAGAGTCCAAACTGAACCTTCAAGTCCAAACTGATAGGTTGGATTTTGAAAAGTGAGAGCTGAGGTGGAATGGCATCCAGGGGGAGAGAACAGCTCTGCTGTCCTTTAAGGCTCAACCCAAGTGCAGCCTCTTTCACAAAGACTCTCCTTATTCCTCTCAAGTTGCAGGAACTACCTCTATTAAAGCTTTTTGTATCTCTTCTTTAGCACCTGTAACCTACTGTCTTAGATTATTTTTGCATGTATGTCATAGCACCCCTGCTAGAGCTTGAAAGCTGGACTCATGTCTGACTCTTTTGTGGAGTACCAGGATCCATCGTAATATTCCAGAGAAAGTAAAATCATGAATAAGAAAGGCAATGAGGAATACAGGCAACAGATTTTGTCCTAGTCTGATTTTGCAAATTTTTATTCTATTTCCCTTGTGAGATTTTTTTGCCAGTGAAATCCTCCTTTCTGCTCTTTGGCAATATGCCTTGCTGTGTTTGGCCACTAAACACCAGAGAGAAAGGGAGGGTGGGAGAGAGACAGAACCACCATAATCACAGAAACACAGTGCTCCAGCCACAACATTCCACATGATAAATGGAGCAACCTGCACAAACACAAGGCCACCTTTCAAAGATGGCTTTATGGAAGAGCAGTTCAGCAGTGCAGAAGTGATCATTTTAATTTTCTTTACTGAAAAAAATTTTAAAAACACATTAAAGTAAGGACCAGATAAAAACTGTTACTTTAATAATAAACATAGGACAGTTCAACAATTGTAGAATGTCATTTTCTTAGAAAGTCAGTTTCCAGGGGGGCTTTGCAGAACCCCACTGAAATACTCCAAAGGTTACATTTTTTTCAAAAGACCGTTTATTAAAATACATTCAAAGAAAGCTGGAAAATTACAAACAGAGAGATAGGACATAGCAACTGTCACTATATTAGACATGAATATTTCATAAATTATAAGTTCTTAAAAAGGTGACACTAAGTATGAAAATGGGCAGATAACACTGCAGTTTCCTATTTATTAAGCACAGTTGCAAGCAGAGGGCAAAGTGGGACATACAAAACAGGAGTCTGTGTTCATCAGCTCTGCTGCCTGTGTCTGGTAAAATGTCTTCTTTCTAAAGCAAAACTCATTTCCCTTTCCCTGTAGGGGAGTGGCCATACACCAGGAAATGAGGTACCATGCTGTCTAAGGTACAATATAGTGTGATATTTGAGTTCACTGGTCAAAGTCTACCCTCTTCCTGCCACTTGACAGTTTCCTGCCTCACACAAACCCAGGTACAGGCAAACTTCCTTGTGGGAAAGTCAGCTTATCTGCAAATTTGGGCAGTGACTGGCTGAAGGAAGCTCATATTAACCTTAGGCCTAAGCGGACTTTGTGTAAAGTGACCTTGTGTCTCTCTCCATCAGGTACATTATTTTTTTTTTAATATTAGGCATTGGTAAATTTCCTCCTAAAAAAAAAATAATGGCATGGAGCCCAACAGACTTAGTCCAGACATATTTTCAGTACTTGAAGTGAGAGGTAAAAATGTAACTAAAATAGCCTTTCATTTACTGTCTCATTTGTGGTTGATGAAGGGACTTTTTGGATGTCAGAAACTGAAGTGATTCTATTAGCAATGACTGATTTATAAAATAAGCTGCTCAGCAGTTTCATAGCCCTGACCGTGAGTGTGGAACCTATCCAACGAGAGGCTGCATTTGGCCAATGCCCCTTGGCAGAGTCTTTCTCATTTATAGTTGGATGAAATTAAAATTCTCCATTTGAAAAGTTTATTTTCACTGTTTTTGGCAGGCTCCCTCTCTCTTGGAAAATCATTCTCATGTCATCTGTACCCACTTTATGCCTTCATTGACCTGAAGTTTTTTTTCTTTTACAGTGTTTTGTTTTATTCAGATTCCTGTGCAGAATACCTAGCACAGGGCCATTTACTAGGTGTTCCATTTATTACTGTTGTAACTACTAAGGTCTTTTTGTGTGGATTAGAGATGAAACTTTGGTTTCATTTTCCATATGCCTGACTTGGATTTTTAAGTTCTTGCTCTGCTGTTTACTATATTTGATAGGTTGGGCCAGTTACAATTTCTCTGAACCGCAGTTCCTCATCTATAAATGGGAAAAATCATACCGTCTCACAGGGTGCCATGAGGTTAAATAAAATGATGAATGCAATAATGCTTTGGATTCTGAAAGTGCGGTATACACCATAGCTATTAGTAATGAGAGAAAGAAAAGTCCAGACGTCACTATGAATTATTTTCCAGTGTTATCTACTCCTTTTTGTATAAGTGAATCAAGGTTCCACCTCTAGTGAGTGGATAGTATGAATGGAAAGAAAAATCTTAGGAGCCACTGTGAGAGAAATCTCTCTGGCTTTCTCAGCCCCCTGGTGAGTAGGACCAGTGAAATGCTAATTCACAGGAGGGGTGCTGCCCCAGCTGTCTCACTGCTTCTTGGCAAGAGTTTCTGGAACAATCTCTCCTCTTCCTGCTGCTGGCTCTTTGAACAGGCTGTCCAGGCATTTTCAGTTTGGCAACCAGTGCAATGAATTGCTTCATCTTAAAATAACTCCAGTCACTTGGTTTGGCTTGTCCCTAAGCCTTTTCTCCTTTGATTCATCCTGTAGAAATAAAATAGAAAAAAAAAAATATATATATATAAATGTCCACATGGACCTAGCCTAGTTCCATCGTCTCCTGTCCTGTACAAACCCCCATATGGTCAAGAAGCCAAGTGTTGCCCTTTTCCAGAACAGCTGACCCTGCCCCAAATTCTTAGCACTAATTCCCAGATCGAATGGAACCCTAGGAAAATTTATATTTGCAGAGGTATGTAAGCTATCCTCGTGTAAATTCCTGTAGGAGTTAAGCCCTAATGATTGAGGAAGATATAAAATGGAAAAATGAGATATAACTGGAGAGGATTGCACTTGACATAATTTCCTAGCAACCTCCTAGTTTTCAAGGCAATGTTTATTTTACATAGTGCTTGTCAAAGTGATGCCTTTAATGTTATTGCTATGTAACATGGCTAATTTTCTCAGTAACATATGTAGCCCAAGGAAGATCTATGATAAGATAGGAAAATGCAAATTGTCAAATAATTGCATAGTGCCTAATTAATTACATTTTAAGCGAGAAACGTGTTTTTCCCATTTGCTGTATTGCTATTGTATTTACAAGCTACCTTGCCTCTCTGGAATCTTGCTTTGACCTCTTTAGAAAAGAGGATGTTAGCCTGAGTTGCTATTAGATTTTTCCTTTGTTTTTGTTCATTTAGCTTCCACTTACATCACTCCTGTACATTTATCTTTTTATCATTCAAACATTTATTCTGAAAAGCCATAGAATTTTCACTTTCCTTCTGCTGGGACATTGACTGTTGTCACCTCCTTCAAATTAAAGTAGACCTTCCCATTCACAAGGGAACCTTCCCAAGGCCTTCAAGAATTCCCAGTTGATTAGTTTCAAGTAATATTTAATTTCCCCTCTCCACAAAACAGTTAACTACAGCTGAAAATGTTAACTGAACTCTTCAGATCCTTAACAGTTCTACATTTATAAGTTTGTCATTTGTATTAATATGCATATAGCTAGGAAAACAAAGCCAGCCACTAAAATAAGCTCAATAAACTCAACAGTGTCTTACAGTATATTCTGTTAGTAACCTAAATCAGCAAAACTGCTACAGTGATATGAAATGTGCTGACTTATGGACAAAGATGAAGATGAAGGTGAAATGTACTACACAGAAGCGTGAGGTTTGGTCACAGCAGCTCACTTGGGGAGATGAACCTCAGATTTGAGTCAATCTGCAAGGTATCTAAGGAGATGGTCTGCCTTCAGACTTTTTAGACTCTAAATCATTTTCCTTCATGGATATGCACATTTGCAAAGAAAAGCATCCTCCATTAGTATTGTATGTCCATTTCCTCTCTTCAACTCTGAAGACATGTTTTTGCAGCTAAGTGGTCCTCTCTTGTTAATTTCGCAGCATGGAGCACTCCCTAAAACACTTCCTAAAATTTACTCATGGAAAAAGTCAGTCTAGTAATCTCACTGGTTGCTTCATAGAAGTGTTTGTACAGCCTTTTGGCTTCTTCTGAAATCACTTTTCATTTAAAAGTCATTTTTTTGACTGGGCATGGTAGCTCACTCCTGTAATCCTAGGAGGATTGCTTAAGGTCCGGAGTTTGAGACGAGCCTGAGCAAGAGCAATACCTCGTCTATACAAAAAAAAAAAAAAAAAAAAGAAAAGAAAAGAAAAAGAAAAAGAAAAAAAATTAGCCAGGCATGGTGGCATAGGCCTGTAGCCTGTAATCCCAGCTACTCGGAAGGCTGAGGCAGGAGAATTACTGGAGCCCAGAAGTTTGAGGTTGCTGTGAGCTATGATGATACCATTACACTCTAGCCCAGGCAACAGAGTGAGACCCTATTTCAAAAATAAAAATAAAAGTCTTTTTTTGTTGTTGGTATTCATATAAGCAGATAACTACTTACTCGACTTTGACAAACATTTCATTTCCTTTTTTCATTTGATGAACAGCTTTTGCACAGAGAGTAGAGCTCATTGAAATGGTTTCATGGGTCACTTTCCTTGTTTCTATAGTTTCTGTGTAGCTGTTCATGTTGTATAGGATATGAATAACATGAGGCAAGAGCCACTTCCTAACACAACTTTTTAAAAAATTAATAGACTTTATTTTTAGAGCACTTTTAGGTTTATAGGAAAATTGAGCAGAAAGCACAGGATTCTCACGTGCCGCCTCTCCCCTGCACACTGTTAGTTTCCCTGCGAACACTGTGCGCTGCTGTGAAACATTTGTTGCAATTGATGAACTGATACTGATGTATGATTATTAACTAATGTCCTTAATTTGCATTAGGATTCTTTCTTTGTGTTTTAAGGTTCTGTGGCTTTTGACAAATGTCATATATCTACCTGCATGTATTTTACAGAGATATCAAAAAGATAAATTTAATGCATATTATGGAATACTGCTAAAATAAACAGTGTGACATAGAATAGTTTCACTACCCTAAAAATACCCTGTGCTTTATCTATTTATTTTTTCCCCTTCTGTTCCCTCCTGTGAAGCCCTGGCAATCACTGATCTTTCTACCCTCTCTATAGTTTTGCCATTTCTAATACAACTTTTCACCCTTCAAACTTTTTTACTTTTTTGGCTAAGAACTATGTCTCTGACTTATGTTATTTTCCCTTCATTTTCTTCACTGAACTAGCAGAAGATTTTCGTTTCGAGAAGAATATGAATTTTACCACCAAAAAGTTATTATAAAGGCAGCCAAAGCATAGAACAGTAATAGCCAGCCTGACGTGTAGGTGTTTCAGGACAACCTAGGCCCACTCACTTGCTGAGTGACTCCCGCTTGCATATTACACTTTGAAGCATAAGCTGCAAACTTGTGCCTTTACAAAATGATAAATTGCTGCATGGCATGAACCTCCTGGTGCTCTAGAGGATGCTCAAAACCATGAAGGAAACGAGTATATTTGAGCAAGTTACTGAAGCTAGTTTCTCTAGCAAGATCAGACAGGTTTGGCAGCTGCCTCACTCACCCACAGCTTTGCTTGATTCGTAGGCTACTAAATTAACAAGATTAAATGGTAATGGTGTCTTTGACCCGGGTGTCTTAGAACGGGAGCAAATAGAAATCAGAATCTCCTCAATAATGCTTCACTGTTCTCAACCATCCTTGCACCAGGGAAACTTGAGTGCTTTCCAGTCTCCTGTTCTTGTGTTGCCTTTTATGTCGTGTTGTGGGTTATGTTTCTCATAAACTACTATAGCTGATGAGTTCAGTTAATTCAAGCAACACTCTCTCTCACCAGATATAGGTACCTAATAATTCAGGTTTTTTGGGTATCTGGTTAAATGTAGTGCCAGCATGTATTTTACAGAGATATCAAAAAGACATATTTAATGCATATTATGGAATACTACTAAAATAAACAGCCTTAGATTATACCACCCATGAAGGTTGAAATAATATATATTTTTAATTTCATTCCTATGTTTAAAAAGGGGTCTATTTTAATTATTTGTGATTCATATTCATTTTTATTGCTTCTTTTCTCATATGATTTTGAAATATTTTCACCTTTCATGAAATGAGTGACATTGATTAAATATAGACACAGTTGTCAGCCTCCATGAATGCAAATTTAAAGAACTATCTGAATTTCTTTCTTTTGTTGTATTTGGGTTAGACAAATATTTTGACTATTGAAGTAATGTGTTTATTGAAATAAAGTAACCCTGGTAACACACTTATTAAGGTTATATCAGAGAAGATGTAATCAAAACAGATAAGGAACACTCAGGAGTTCTCTGGGCCCTTGATAGAGGAGGCTTTCTGTGGCTTTATTGGAACATTCAAATCCTAGAAATAAGAGTTATCTGAGACACACAGGTACATGGACTAGGGAAACTGACAGGACAAGGCATTATTCTGAGGATGGGAGTTGGGAGATGGCAAGAAAGCCATTTGGCCTAGGCCCTGTATTCACCAAGGACCTCAGGTTGAGAAGGTGTCTCCAAATAAGTTCACTCACGTAGCCATGAGAAACACTGATGGTGCTAAAAGATACTCATCGCATACCTTGTATAGCTTGTGTTTTGTGACTTGTTTCAGCATTTCCCCATCTATCAGGAGCCCCCAAAATGGAAACGACCAGAAGCTCTTCTCACTTATAGGAGGTACAGCATGGTACCTTACAGAATTTATAGGTCATTATAAATTTCTTTTTAGTAATAAACTTTTTCCCCATGACATCCTATGTGGAGTCCCAACATATAAGGCAGATAGAAACAAAGCTACTATCCTGGAATCAGAGGTCACTGACAAGAGCCTCCTCCTGGCCCCTGAGGTGGCCCCTAAGATACCTCTGAGGATACTTACGACGTCAGAAAACAAGAGTTGGAAACCACTGGACTGTCTAAACCTCCTTGATTTATAGATAGCAAAATCTAGGCTCAGAGAGGTTAGGTATCCTACTCAAGATTGCCCAGCTGGGGGAAATTAGGCCTATAGATACTCAATTGAACACTTTTCCACCAGTAAGAATTGCTAAATAGTAGTTTCACTTTGATCCCATGTTATTTTGGTTCAGAGGTCCAGGGTCCTCAGGAATGATGGTGTTGGTAAGCTGTTAACAGGGGCCCAGAAATAAATATATATGGAAAATGTAACACAACAAGTCATATTATAAAACCATGTGTCTAAATTTTCAATACACATTAGATAGTGATCTAATCCAACTGTCATTTAAAACATACTTCAATGAAGTTACAATAGTAAGGAATATATATGTGTGTGTATGGATTCAGGTATACGTCCACTCATGCATGAATATGTGTAGAGAAGGCAAGGAAAGGAGCGGTCCAGGGTGCTCTTTGAAACATTGTAGTCATTTAGTAAATGTTTATGGAATAAATTCCAGATTCTGGACTCATTCTAAAGCCCTTAGAGACCAGTAAATGCTTTCCAGAAGGGGCTTTTCAGAACAATGGCATCCTTGCAACTTCTTCCCAGATGTCTTTTTGTCTTTTTTTCACTTCCTTTAATTCCTTTGTTTCTCTTCTTAGTGAACCCCAACTGGCCCTTTGCTATTACCATAAATTTCTGCTTTTGAGCCATAGTCCCTTGAGATCTCAGAGAAATAAAAAGAAAATAGAGGCTTGTCTGGACTGTAGAAATTTGGAAGTTTATTGATATGATTTTTTTTTTCCCCAAGAAGCTAGCTCTGTAATGCCTCAAGCCTCGCATAAGGAAATAATATACTTTTTACAAAGCTTATATCATCTGGCCTGCAGTTTCTTGTTAGCACATCTTTTTTTTAATTCATTTTCAGTTAGACAACTCCACACAAGGTAATTTTGACTTCAGAGCCCCTTAATCAAAATACCCCAAAAGGGTCATGCCAATTATATTAGTCATTGTTTAATTGCAGCAACAGCAAAAATCATTCATTTTCCCTTAGACTGTGATTGTTGGGCTGAAACCTATTTTGTCTCGAAATTAACCTGTCTCTGACTTAGATACTTTTGGGGATTTTTCTGACACCACCCCCTCCTCTGCTTCTGGCTTCATCTTTCCTATGGGGGTGTTGACCATTCTGAAGTGGCCTCCTGCCCACTCCCCCCCACCCCCCACGAGTTATGTGCTACATACAGCACGTCTTAGAGTGAGCGGGAATTTTAGTAGATCCATTGTCAGAGTACTGAGGTGATGATTCAGAGCAAAAAGGAGCAATACCCATAGAAATAAAAGTAGCTTACACACTGGCTATTATACTCAATTCCAAATACTCTTATATTGAGCAAAATGCACATGATGTTTTTTTCTAGCAACTGTTGGCCACAGGCAGTGTGCCTGTCTATCTTCTGGGCAGCACAGGTGTGACCATGAGATGGGTTGTAAAGGACAGAAAGGACAAGAGAAAAGGGACCAGGAGTGGGCAGAGCTAGTGAGGAGACTAAAGCAACAGACCAAGAGCACTCTTTGATGTTTGTTGGTGGTGTATTAGATGTATAAATCAACACATACCCCACTGCATTTTTTGTTCCATCTTTTTCTTGCTGCATCAGCCACCAATCAGCATTACACTTCACCTGACAATGACCTTCTCATCACCTGTCTGCCTTCAGTTTGACTTACTATATTTCTACTTTCTAGAAATGCTTATTAGTTTAGTTTCCTTTTTGCCTAGGCAGGATAAAGCTGTGTTTTGGGGAAAATTGTGCAATGCAGTTTAAAGACAGGTTTTCTAAGTGCTCTATCTTCAGATTTAGCCTAGATTGCATTTTGGAATATTGAAGTCCATTGTCAAATCCATATCACCATTCATTATTTCTCCTTTGATGTTTTCATGTAACATCTTTTATTTCCTAGTAAAATCTAAATTTACATAGATATAACTTGTTTAAGGTATATATTAATATATAAAACCCCAGACCTAAAAGAGTCGAAACTTCTAATAATACATAGGCTGTATCTATTGTGCTATATTATCATACTACCATATGTAATTATATACTTATAATAACAATTACATCATAATATAATTCTGTATTATATAAGGATACCTAATTACATATGATAATTCACATATGTAAATTATATATAATTTGTTATACCATATCATTGCCAGCTGACAGGCACTGTAATTACATTACTCCTATAATCTAAATTTGCTCAGGGTTCATTGACTAAATTTATACACTGTGGATATAAATAATAGTTATAATTTAAATTCTCTTCCTTCATAAGCCCTCTTCCATATAACCCCTGCCTTATGCTCTTTGGAAAGTCTTATTTCTACATAAGCATGTATTATTTTAATGTTTTGGTTGTATTCCTTATAACCATTCTTACTGCACGATTGAAGTGTTAGAGCTGGAAGAGACATTGAAGAATGGTTTGTTAACTGTGGGCCAACTGAGGCTCAAAGATATTGAGTGAAGCATCAGTCATGCCACTCTCATTGTTATCATTCTATTCTTCTTTTCTAGGTTCCCTCAACATATCCAGACCTCAGTGTAAAATCCTGAGGCTGAGGAGCTTTATTCAGGATTATCCCTCTTCCTACCCAGAGACTGGGTGACTTGCCAAGAATAGGAAGGATGAAGTAGGTTAAGAGTGACCTTCACATTCCAGGTAGGAAAGCAGCTAAGCCCACTGACCCCTTCCATAGTCTGTCTCCCACCCGTGATCTTCTCTGTGAACTGGGGGCTTCCATCCCTCTCCATTGCTGTGCCCACCCTAAGTCCTTGCAGGGAGGCTCCTAAGAGGATGAGGTGTTCCTTGGAAGAGCCTTGTGAAGAGAGAGTAGGCAGGAGCTACGCAGGTGTGTCTCCATGCAGTTCAGACCCAGCTTCTGGGGCAGCCCTTCTAATATCAGTTGGCTGTTTGCCTCAGCATAGGGAAATTCATCCTAGAAAGGAACTCTCTCATATATAGTAATTTAGAACACAGCCTGAAGCTCAGAGAGATAAAGGGGAATGGTTTATACCCATAAATGTATTTAAAGCTGAGGTGAGTTGCTAGGTAGAAGCTGTTGTTTTATATGAAAATCTCTACTCTTTTGCCATGTTTATTATATTCCTTTTTCATTATAAGTAAACTTTTATACATTCAGACAAAAGTCTGACTCAAGTTGCATCCAGGTTAAACAGAATGTAGTATAACACAATTACTCCTTGCTCCTAAATCAAACACTATAAAATATAATATTTTACAATGTTCCATTATCATACCTAAATGCACAAATTCTTTTCTTTTATTAAAGGAAATTTAAATCAAAGATACTTTGTACCAAAGATGCTCTGTCTGATTCTGTAATATTTTAAGTTCTAATGATGACATATAATCTGCCTACAGAAACTCTCCATCTTCCTCCTGGTTATTAGTCAAAGGAAAGAATCAAGTGTTTCCTTGGACATAGAGCTTAGGGAAAGACTTCTGTCATTTCCAATCCAGCCTGTTTCCTTCCTTGAAGCTCATAGGAATGGTGGAGAAAATGTTCAACCATTGATACTCCATCGTTTTCTCTTTAAGTTTTAACACACAAATAGAAACAGATTCCTCTCTTCACACCCCCAAACATGAATGAATAACCATAAAAGAGGGAAAGATTCAAGTGTAATTATGTAACTGATGTATTGAATGGGTGAACTTCACAGGGCAAAATCAGCTAATACAGCTATTTTCCCACCACATTGTTTAAACACACCTGTCCTTTGACTCTGGATGCTGGATGCCATCACAGTCAGATCCTAGTTTATTTATTTATTTATTTATTTATTCATTCACTTACTCATTTAGGTACTATAGAGTATTAGATTAGTGACTTTAAAAAAAAAAAAAAACTCAGTCCAATTTAAATAGGAAGTTATAAAGCATTCATCCAATTCCAAGCTTCTCCCTCTCCATCAGATACGGCTCAAGTAGTGATCCACAGCCAAGGATGCAGTGGAGGGAGCATGGTTTTTTCCTCTCTGTCTTTGATGTATCTCTTTTTCCATTCATTCAAGAGAAAACAGAAGGGTAGAGACAGTGACAGGTAACGGAACAGAGTCATTTCCACAGGGTCCCCACGTTGCACAAGTCCCTATTGGGGGAAGATAGGCTCCAGCTGAGCCATTAAGGTCCTTCTCCAGCTCCCAGTGGGTGCACCTCTGTGTTCCCCACATTTTTGCACAGAGAGGTCCTTTCAGTCTGCCTTGAACCCTCTTCAGCGTTGAGTTGATAGCTGGGAAACTGTTGCTTTTCCAAATTAAAGAATTATGCTCCCATTATCGTTCTTTCTCCTCACCTTATATTGAGGGTTTGTTCCACTCATTTTCCCACCCTCATCTTCCCCAGATAAGGAGTCTTGTGTTCACATGTGCTCCCAAACTCCAAGACTTCCCAAGTTCTGCCAAGAATTCTATTATGCTCTTCCTCTCTGGTAGGAATATGGGGCAGGTCTATATTTTTACTGTGGTTCAGGGTGGTGTGTGAAGGAGATATAAGTTTCCTCATCTGAAAAACATTTGTCTATGTATGAGGAGCTCTCTTAGATCCCCCTCACTGGACTTCGTGGCAGGGAATTGAAAGCACAGGGGAGGAAGGATAAATTCCAGACTGTTCTCAAATATGAAAAACGCTTCATAAAGTTTCCTCTTTGTAATGATCTCTTGCCTTCTATTATATGAGCTATTAAGTGTAATGATCTCTGTACATTTTACAGACACCTGTAAAGATGTACCTACCTCTTCTCCTCAGAATATAGTAGAATTTATTACCTAGTTTACTCAGCTTAGAAGTTTTAAATAACATACTAAGACAGCTGGATGTCCTATTTCATGTCCTGTTACAATAAAACTCACAATTAAGCTGCAAATATACATGAAAACAACAGTTTCAATCTCCCATTTCTTGGCTTTATTTCAAAATTATCTTATTTGTAGAACTCACTGTAGTAATAGTTCCTTAACCAGACAATGACAGAATGTTGGAGCTTAAAGAAACCTTAGAATTCTCTTAGACCAATCACTTTATTTATCAGAAGATAAATAATGTCTAGTAGGTGGGGGGGAGAAGGAAGCTTAGAATTGTTTTTAATGATGTTTCAAGTAAGAACCAGATTTTTCTTAATGCATTCTCCCATCCAAGTACCACCAGGCCCAACCCTGTTTAGCTTCCAAGATCAGATGAGATTGGGTGTGTTCACGGTGGTATGGCTATAGACTCTTAATGTATTCTCTAAAGTCTACTTGGAAGCTGAATTTTCAGAACCTGATGGAGAGCCAGATCTCATATAGTCATATCCATTTATACAAGTAAAGATACTAGTTACAGTTCAAAGATTATAAACAAAATATTTCGATTCCCTGTGCTCTTTTCATTGAACTTGGGGATGCACTGCATGAGTGCACACGCACATATGTGTATGTACATACACACAAATTGGATTCTGGGACAGAAGAGTAGTGGAGTATTTTAATTGATTCTCCAGCTAACCATGTGAAAGGGTGAGAGAAGCTGATCTCAAGAGAACAGTTTTGCAGATCTGTGCAGTCTCTCCTTTGCTACTTCTTTGAGAGACTACATATATATAGCTTTACATTTTGATAGTAATGTGTTTAGAAACAACAAAACGATAAAATTACTATGCTTCTTTTAAGTGAATCCATGCTCCAACTGGACAATGAGGAGCCCAGCTTACTTTAGGGTTACCTAATTATAAAACCAGGAAACTGAAAAGCACATTATAAAACCAGGAACCTGAAAAGCACAATAGTTAAGAGCTAAGACTTAAGATCCTGGAGTCACATTTCCTGTGTTGAAACCTGTCTTTGTTACTAATCAGCTGTCAGACCTCAGTAAAGTTGCTTGGAGTCTGTGTGCCACCCAGAGTTTTCTCATCTATAAATTAGAAATAATAAGATTTGTCCATTTTATTTTGATACCATCATAATCAACAAATACTGCATTTGCCTTGAGTTAACATTTAAAGTTCAACTACTTAGGCTTAAATTTTTTAAGATAGTAAAACTAAAGGTAACATGATAAGCAAAATATTTATTTGTCATTCATGGTATAAATTACATGAATTTAATGAAAAATAATTTCACATTCACTGTAAGTTATAGTGTGGTATGTTTTTCCTGCATGGAAAACATGACAGAAAACATGTTGAGAATAGAGAATAAGTATCATGATATAAGCATATCAAAGGTTTTAACCCATTGAACAGTGGTATCTGAAAGTATATTGTATTCTATAAGGTACTATGAAATATAAAATATTATAAACCCAATATTGCTAGAATCTAAATTAACAGATTAACAGGTGTTCACAGAATATGAGCTAAAAAGCAATTAGTGAAAATGATTGTTAATGTGATCATCTTTTTCTCTTCATTAAAGAATGACTTTTATTATGATATATTCTTCATATGTTGTACCAAGTCCTATGAAATATAAATTAAGTAGTATTGTGGTAAACAGAATGATGGTCCCCCATTGTTTTAATCACTGGAACATGGGAATATGTTACTTTATATGAAAAAATGGTCTTTGTAGATGTAGTTAAAGTTAAGAACCTTGAGGCGTGGAGGTTGTTTAGATTATATGAGTAGGCCTAACTTAATCACACGAGTCCTTAAAAGTGGGCAACCTTAGTGATTACGGTTAGAGTCAGAAGCAGATGTGACTATGGAAGAGGGAAAATGGATGCAATGTTGCTGGCTTTGAAAGTGGAGGAAGGGTTTCAAAACCAAGGACTGTGAGTGGCCTCTAGAAGCTGGAAACAGCAAGGAAACAAAGTTTCCCCTAAAGCTTCCAGAAAGGAATACAGCCCTGCTGACAGCTTGATTTTAGCCAGTGAAACCCATGTTGGACTTGTAACCTACGGAACTTGAGTGTAAGAAAATACGTTTAAGCCACTGAGATTGTGATAATTTGTTGCAGCAGCAATAGACACTGGTACAGATGTTGGTACGTGGTGTAACACACACCTGAAATGTGAAAGTGGCTCTGGAGTTGGGCAGTGGGCAGAAGCTAGGAGAATCCGGAGTGTTACAGGAAAAGCCGAGGTTGCCTTTAGCAGGCTGTTAGTAGAATATGGATGTTAATACCTCTGCTAGTGAGGACTCAGAAGTAAGTGAGGTATGGGGTAGAGAAAACATAAATTGCCTTAGAGAATACCTGAATCATCACGAACAGACCGTTAGTGGAAATATGGATGTTAAAGTCACTGTTGGGGATAGCTCAAAAAGAACCGAGGAGCTTGTTATTGCAAACTGCAGGAAAGGGGATTTATGGTGGTGGAAAACTTAGCAAGCAGAATAGTGTCTACAGTTACGTGGAAGGCAGATTTTGCAAATGATCAAGTTGGATATTTAACTAAGCAGACTTCTAAATAAAGGGTTGAAGGTGCAGCCTGATTTTTTTCTTGCTACTTATAGTAAAATACAAGAAGAATGAGATAAGCAAAGAAAGAAAAAGGAATCGGGATATAATGATTTTAGAAATTCTCAGCCTGTCCAGATTGTAAAAGACACTAAAACTAAGTGATTTACTATCAGAAAAGCATGCTATACAGAAAAAGCCGAGGACGTGGTTGTACAACATTATGCTAATACTTCAGAAAACCTTCAGAGTAACAGTATTCAGTCACACAAAAGCCTCTTTGAAGGGTGTGACTTAAAGATACCCTCAGTCAAACCAGGAGTGTCTAGGAAGCTTAAGAGCCTTGACTGTCAGCCATCTCAGCAGAAGCCAAAGCAGAGATGGAATTATCCAGAAAAGACCTGTGGACAAGCTTCTTATGTCATGGAGTGAGCCCCTGTGACAGACATTCTTGGGCCATCTGGTAGACTCCATGGTGCTTCAAAGGAGAGAAACAGGAACCAGGGCTCAAGTGGGTCTAGGCCTGTGCCTGGGCTCAGGGCACACTGAAATTCTCCCTGGGAATTGCCTCCCCAGCTGGTTCTATGCACCCAAGGGGAGAAGGTATGTAGAAAATTTCCAGGAGCACTTCTGGTTTCTGGAGTCCATATGGGGTTAGGGCAATATTACACATACCAAATATTATCTGGTACTTCCAGTGGGGTCTGGGGCAGTAGCCTGTGCTCAAACGCTTTAGTTTTTTTACAGTTAAATGCATGAATTCTCTTAACAGTGGGATAGATCAAGACTATAAGTAACTTCAGTTCAGGTTTTGCCACCAAATGAATTACAAAAAAAACTTTCAGTTTTCAAAATTTGGAAGATTGGAATTTTAGGATTACAGGCACATGTGTGTGTCTGTGTGTGCGTAAAGAAAAATGTAGGGAGAGAGGGAAAGGAAGAAAGAGAGAGATTGAAACAGACTGGAGAAGAGGGTGGGAATATTTTAGAGGGACAGATTAATTCTGCCTACTTGTGTCTGAGCTGGACCCAAAATAGTGGATATATTTTTACAGAGAGGCCGCGGGGGTAAGGGAACATTCCAAAGGGAGGAAACGACATAGACAAAGTGGCTGAAGACTGCAAGTGGAGGGCTGCGATCTGAGGGCAGTGAGAAGGAGGAGACAGCTGGACCACGGGTGCTCAGGGGAGAATGGTAGGAAATGGAGCTTCTGTTAGACTGAGGAGGTGACAGCATGTGTACTGTATTCTGTACCAGCGTGGGCCACCAGAGGCTTCCAGACAGGGAGTGTCATGCATCGTTGTATCTATGGCTCTGTGGTAAAGGGTGAGTACACCCAGAAAACTGAGCACCACAATTTCTCTGGGAGCCCATGAGAGACCAAACCTTGCCACACCATAGTTAGAGTTCCCATTTTGGACCCTGATTTGGGTTCAGCTCTCTTCATACATCTGGTTGCGTTCTAGACTTCTGGCCACAGTAAGGCATCCCAATAAAGGATTTTTATGAAGGAGGTTCTGTTTTAAATAAATTATGTTTTTTTCCCCCATCTGTTGTGTATTCCAAGTCCCTGGTCCTGCTCTTGCTTTTTCATTTGCTATGTGGAAATAGGGCCATAGCAGCCATTTCTTCCCCTGGAATATATTGAATTAGGTTCTGCTAGCAACAGTGGACTCTCTGTCTTGGAACAGAGAGAAGGTGCTGTTTAAAGGCTAAAGGAACATAGCTAAAATGAGGTCCTCTTCTACCTCCTCCACCTAGCTCCTCCTAACAAATATTGTTCACAAAGCAGGTAGATTAAAGGGGCCAAGAGCAAATTATACACACACACAAACATAAATGAGAGGTGAGGTGGGATTAAAGCAGGAAAGATATGAAAGCAATGTGTTTTACTGTCAATAAAATGTCACATTTTCCCTGAGCCCAAATGAAAATAATTCTTAGTTTTGATACTGTGAGAAGTAGACAAATGATCCCAGGATTTACCCCGCAAGACAAATTGTGAACAGTCAATTGAAACAAAGTCTTGATGTGTATGAAAGCATCATTAGTTTCAATTTTCTCATCTGCCTCACTTGAAATAGATGTTTAAAAGTTGGGCTTAGTCAGATGGACTTATGAAAGAACAGAGTGCTGCAGATTTCCAGAACCAAGCTGCCCTTCTGGAATGCCCTTCGCTGTACAACGGGATTTGGATAAACACTTTCGGTGCAGTGATTTTTGATATATTAACACAGATGCCATAATTACATCACTTCAAAGCACAGACAAAAGTCACAGGTCTATTCTGAAAAAAGAAAAATTCTGAGTTGATTTTAACTATACTGCAAAAGCTGAGAAATAACTGGCCAGGAAAATAAAAGTATGTAAGACACAGATGGTTAGAATTAGATAAATTATTAAAATCCATGTCACACTACATTTGTGGAATCAAAGGGGCAATTTTCTGATATTGGTGGTGAGTTAGTCATCGTTGCCAATTGCAGGGTTTCTGTCTGTGCTTTCTTTTTCTGTGATTATGTCCCTTTTTGGACTAAAGATGAGGCAGAACTTGGGCACAGACATTTTTGTTATTCACTTCCAAATGGAGTGTTCAGCTAGTCCAATTTAGTAAATCAAAGAGATATATGTAAATATAATAAGGACGTGACAAGCAGTTAGTACTCTTATAATTTTAATTCCCTTCTAGAAATACTACTACCTGCATCTATTTGCTTGACTTCTGACTCTACTTTCACCAGAAAACCTATGGTTATTATTATACTAATTGAAGCAGCAAAGGGTCTTTTGTATAGATGTAGGTCCTGCAAACTTTGGGCACATTAAGAAACATGATGTACTTCTTTAAAGCTCATCCTGATTTGCATGGGAATTCTTAGAACCTTTTATTCTCTATCATTGTTAATGTGATGGTCACATTAACAATGTGTGGGTGGCTTTTGTTTTTTGGTGATTCCCTGGCCTGGGAGCCACAGTCCTGATCATGTGGTATGCTCTCACTATAGTTTAGAACTCAGGATGAGCCAGCTACAGCTGAATCATTCCTAAGACTCTCACCTAGCTCAGGCTAGGTGGGCTCCTTAATGGCTATCATCCGTCATACCCCAGGTTCTGAGACAAATGCTACAGTGGCACACATACCATGGGTTAAAGAATCAACTTTACTGAGGACAGGAGAAACTGATGAAGACACGAAGTAGCGAGAGAAGAGAAGGCACAGCCGCCGCCCTGCCTCCCCATCTTCCTGCCGTCCTCGGATGCTTTGGCAAACGTGCAGGAAAGTGTCTATTCCTGCCCTTCCCCACACTCGTTCTCCCTTGTTACGGTGCAAGTGTGAGTGCACTTTGTCAGTGGGGTGATAAATAGAGATCTTGGTGTCAAGTAGTCTGTTTGAGTGACAGCTATTTACAAGTATGGTGTGGGGAAAGAGCTGCCTGGTCATCATCGTGAGACTCGTGGGCAAGTGCAGCCTCCTTCTGCAGGGAAGAAGCTCCCGTTCCTGTGGGAAGCTGAGCCTTGGTGCAGCCCTTCCTATGGGGAGCACCTCCCCCTTACCCCAACTCGTCCCAGCTCAGTCACTGTCTGCGCAACCTTGGATAAGAACCAGGGATCCCTTTCAGATACTCTGACCATTGCTTGTCGCACTGCCAGCCCTAGGATAGCACATGCCAAAAGACGGTCATCAAAAGTTTCTTCAACTGGCCCAAAAGTGTGTATTTCTTTCTGCCTAATATGGTCCTAATGATGTGCCTACAGCCCCGCTCCCAATGCATGCCTGTGCTCCTTAGTCCTTGCTTAGAATGTTCTAACAGCCTTGCAAACGATCTTTGTGTCTACATCTCCTTCTCTGTATTACCAGCTAAGTATGCTTTCCAAAGCTAAATTTCCCTAATGACTCTGTTCCTCACGGATACAAATGGTATTTATTCTTGAATGTTCTTGGCACATTACTCTCATCTGCTGATGCACAACTCTCAGCCCCTGCCAAGTCCAGCTCCCTCAAAAATTTGGAATCCCCGGAAGTTCTCTTCCATGTGCTTTTCTCCCTCAGCCCCCGCCCACTTCTGCTTCTCTGCTGGCTGTGACGGGGCCCTGATGCCGCTATGTTCTGCTCTTATGGTACCATTCTTTCTCCTGCTGCTCTGCTAGGCACAATCTTTCTCTGCAGGCCACACCCCTGAGCCCCTGTGTGAGCACCACCCTGTGTCTAGGTTTGTAACAGAGAAGGGGAAACCATCTCTCTCCCCTGTGAGCCTGGCTCTCTTAGATACCAAGGCCCCAGTGTGTTACAGAGTGTGTTGAATCAACCCATTCAGTGACTTTGTACTGCTCATGCTCCTGTTAGGACCTTGGCCTTTATCTACTTTCCTGGAATAGAAGTGAATTCTAGTATGAGCTACAATGCTAATGCCGCACTCAGATTCCTCTCCATCTGAGGGGTGGCCATCCTGTCAAGCTTATTGAGCCTAGTGCAGGCGTTCCTGGGATAAGTTATGTATTAAGGTACTCCTTATCAATAACCCCCACCATCACACACACACACACACACACACGGACATTTCTAATGGAGTACTCCACACATTTTCCATTTATGTCCCAGGCAAATTTTGGATGCCCAGCAATTCCCAGGCTTAGCTTAGACATTTATTACATTTCAAAAATTGGGCTATGTAACTGTCCTAATTTAAAGATGCTCCATTGTACATAATATAACATGCAGAGCTCTTAAAATAGCCGCTGTGATCCTACATAAACTTCCTCTTGCCTCACTTCCTGCCACCCTTTAGATAACAGTGCAATGTGTGCCTTTCTTGACATATTATGCTTCTCACACCTCCAAGCCTCTACAAATATTGTCCCCTTCCTGGAACAGACTGCTCTCAATCTATTTGACAAATTACTACTCAATCATTGGGGTGCAGTTCAAAAGCCACTTTTTTGCAAAGCATTCTTTGACAGCTGTAGTTACTTTCTTCTCTGGCTCCTGTGGGCACATACCACGCTGAAAGACTTGATACTCATGTGATAATTACCTGTGAGCAGAATCTCTCATTAAACCATAGCTCCCTGCCAGATGGAATGACCTTGACTTACTCAATTTTATATCTCAATTGAGTGCAGAGAAAATTAGCAGGTGTTCAATGTTTATTAAATAGATGGCAAAGTGTGAAGAAAATAACCATACACACATCTTTATTTACAAAGCAGACCCATCTTATCATCCTGAATTAACTTGCCACCAAATTTTCAGATACTCTAGTGGATTATTTGTTCCTTTTCTATCACTGGTTGAAGTGTTGCAAAGCCAACAGGAAGTTCAACGGCTAGGTTGTTAACACTTGAAGGAATAACCCAGTGTCTGAATGTAAGCAGATCATAAATAAGGCAGAATTTTGAGCCACGGATAAAAACCAAAGGTAGACTTGGAAGGAAGAAAATGGAAAAATGACTGGAGGAGAAGTTTGAGAGGAAAAAAGGAGCCAGAAGAGCACAGAGTTTGGAGGCGTAAGAAGGGAGAGCAATTGCTGAGCTGGAAGTGGAAGACATGGGGGCCATAGGAGAGTGGTTGCTGAGTGACGGAAGCTGAGCTGCTCCAGGAAGGTTCTGTTCTCCCCTCTTGGTGTGAAGGAGCAGCGTGGCATGGGGACAGGCTCCCCCAGCAGTGGACCAGTCACGTGAAAGCCACAGAGACATCTTAGTCTTTCATTAATATCAGCAAAATATTAGGAAACAAAGAAACCTCATTAATTTGGATCCTACTAATATAGAATTTGTAGCATTAATGGGATGTGATAAAATGTAGCTTTACACCCCATGCAGAATTTACTATGCAGATTTATGGTACAAATAATCTGCTTAAGAAAATCAACAGCTCTCAAGTACCCTCAAGTATTTTTGAAGCACTGATTACATAAAAGCAATGATTAATTTTCTTCTTTAACAAGTGACCCAGTATGTTCTCAATAAACATATCTATCAGTCTATAGCTGGTTGACTTATTTTAAATTATAAATGTATCTGTAAGTAACAGAACTGATTTTCTTGAAAAATATTCATTTTCTTTTCTCGAATGCAGAATGATCTTCTAACCAGATAATGCCGATTGGTAGTTTTACCCTGTTCATGGTTTAAATATCTGTTGAACACCTGCTCAATTCCAAGGCTTGTGCTACCAGCTGGGGCTGCAAAAGAACCAAGCTCAGATCTTCCCTCAAGATGCTGAGAGTTTAGTTGGGAATTTTAATGTATGCAAAAATATCTATAACAGAAAAGGTGAAAACCAGAAA
>CM052439.1:103883360-103967968 GCA_028533085.1 Varecia variegata | reverse complement strand
TTCCTTTCTCCTATACTTGTGATGGGGAAAGTCATCATTTGTGGTGTTTTTCTATTTTCTGATTGGTGGTCCCTGTTCCATGGTCTAATTACTCCATTCTTTAAGACTGAAATAACTGTTTCCCTGGTTATTTTTCTATAACTATTTACTTCTTATTGTTTTTCCTTAAGTGTTTCCTCCTTCTTGTTTTTCATTCCATTACCTCTTGTTTTTCTGTCCCTAACAGTAGGATTTGGAGGGAATTTCAGGTGCATGAGAGACCCTTGAGTTTTCCATAGAAAAGAGTAAGTGTAGGGTTTTGTGGTCTGCTTTACTAGGGGTTGGATGTAGGAAGGAGAGAGGGGGAAAGGAATGAGGTCAGAGTGGCAGGGAGAATGCTCCTCTCTCCAGGTGAACCTAAGACAAAGACTTGAATACCATGGCTCCTTGGGGGCAAGGATGGGGGGGGCGTGTCAGAAGCAGGAGTGGCACAATCTACAGACATCAATGAATCCCTGTGGTGTGGAAAGTATCTATTCCTGCCTGCTTTTTGTATGAAGTGCTTTAAGAGGCTGTCTCATCCCTCCAGTGTCTCTTCCCTAGGGCAGCACTGCCTGCGAGTCCGAGTTTCTCCTATTCGTGTGGTCATAGGGAGATTTTCTCCTCCTTGCCTATGCCTGGAGACATCTAGAACAGAGCATCTTTCTCCTCACCCTTCAGTAGAGGATTCTAGTTTACATCTAATTCTTCAACCATCCACTAGAACTAAAACTAACACTTCCTTCCAGTTCTCTGTCTGTTGTTCTAGAGATTTCAACAGTTTAGCCTGTACAAGTGCTGAAGCACCCAGAGTTAGCCAAACTGTGAGGTTGAAGGCATGGTCCTCCAGACTGCCAGGTGGGCCCAGACTTATGACACCAATGTCAAGGAGTTAGGGTAACTACAAAGTGAGGAGCCCAATCACCAAGACTGCCCTCACTTCTGACAACTACTACAAGTTTGAGGGTTTTCTAAAACCACCCTCAGGTTTGATAATATTCTAGGAAGGGTTACATAACTCATTGAAAGCTGTATACTCACAGAAAGGCATACTCACAGATGGGAAGGACGAGCATAGGGCAAGGTCTTGGAGGGCTGCAAATGCAAAACTTCCGTGTCTTCAGAATGTGTTACCTGTTCCAGCATCAATGTGTGACAATATGCATGAGGTATTACCAACCTGGGAAGCTTATCTGAGCCATGGCGTCCAGAGTTGTACTGGGGGTTCATTACATAGATATGATTGATTGATTGCTCACCTATGTGGTTAAACTCAAGTCTCCAGCTGCTCCCTCCCCAGAAGTTAGTTGATATGTTACCCAAGGAGCTGACCACAAGTCACCTCTTTAGCCTCAATTGTCAGTATGGTCTGAGGAGTCCATCAGGAATAACAAAGACACTTCTACCATTTGGGAGATTCTGAGGGTTTAGAGTTTACCTCCCAGGAACCGAGAACAAAGGCCAGACCTCTCTTTGGCCAAGGCCAGATTCTTTGTTACACATGAAGGAACACAGATTATAAATTGCCACAGAAAAATTACAGGCCATTTAAGGAGGCTTGGTGAATTGAGAAAGGAAAGCTAAGATAATCTATTAGACCAGCTACTTCTTATTTAAGCAGAACTAATCAAGAGGAAATGGATACACACTTACATTTTGACCCAGAAATCACACTTCTAGGATTCCACCCTGAAGATACACCTTCACCAGCATGAAAATTCATATGCACAAAGTTATTCATTCCATCATTTTTTGTACTGCAAAACATTGGAAACAATTTAGATGCCCCAAAACAGAAGAGTACATAAACAATGGCACATCCACACAATGAAGTACTGTGTAGTTATAAGAAGGGGGAGAAAGATCTCTGTGGATTCATATGCAGACACTTCCAAAATATGCTGTTAAGTGAAAAAAGCAAAGTATATAGCATCTACGTTTGTGAAAGAAAATATACATGTGTCAACTTCCTCCTGCAAAAGAAATGCAAAAAAGATAAACCAGAGACTAAAGACATTGGTTACCTCCTGGGGTGGATGGCAACAAGGCAGAAAGAATAACAGAATGGAATCAGGGAGTAGGACCTGCTTGAATCCAGGTTCCTCTGAGTATACCTTTTTGCATAACTCCGACTCTTAGAATCATTGTAATATTTCACAAACCCCAAAAGACAAATAAACACTAATTAATCAACCAGAATGTAGGGGGAATGAAAATAGAATACAAACAGCAACAAACGAAACTAACTATATTACAGATAAGAAGCACATGAAAGGGTTGGGGGGGAAAAGAAGAACTGTCCTAAGTAACTTTGGAAAACATTAATTATGATATTGATATGTACAAAAGGTTAAGGAAACAGAACTGTACACAAACATCATACTCCAGTGAGTAAATTTATTTTCTATTTGGGAATGGACTAGCTATTCTGACACTACTTTATATGTAACTAAAATTCAGCAAATATATAAATATATTGTGTGTTATGAGGGCCAGATTTTCTACTGTTAGAGTGACAAATAAGGAAGGGAATAAAGCCAGACTGAACTCTGCGGTGCTGGATTAGAATTGGCTGTATTAATATGAATTCATTTTTAATATATGTACAGATAGACATAGATATTAAGTATAGCTGTGCGTGTTTGTGTGGGTTAATATACATGCATATGTTTGCATCTCTGATAGCTGAAGGCCTATAGACAGTGACAGTACCAATGAGTTAATCTTGTACCCATATCTTGGTTTCTAAATCCATTCTGTAATTAAAAGGAACCAGCAATACCTGGAGAAAGAGTTGACTCCAGGGATGGGAGAGAGAGTTGAGCCTCGAATATCTTGTGATGCCAGAGAGTAATCAAGTGCTTATAAAATAATGGGGGCACACCGCAGGAACACAGAGCCAGCTTGAGGGAGCTCTCAATGGCCGAAACTGGAGTAATCTGAGAACAAAATAAATAATGATAAGGGATTATCACCCATAGAATAAAATCCCATTGAAAGTATACATTAGTTCATACCATTATAAATATATAATTGAATAAATAAATATATAGGGAAGTAGGGATAGCTCTTCCTTGAGGTATAAATCAGTTAATAAATGTAGAAAAAATGACCAAGGGAGAGAAGTATCATTAGATAAACACCACAATAATGGTTACAGGTAAGAATCCTTGATGGATGCTAAAATTACCAGGTGAAATTATGATGAGGAATGGTATATTTGAATAGTCTTAAAGAATATTATAATGGTACTTATTAACTCCATAGGGAAAAATAATGACTTTACAGCAGAGAGACCTGGAAGACACCATCTTAACCAAAGTTAATGTCACCAGTATTAAGACACATCAACTGAGTAATACTCCATGGTATACATAACCTAAACTTTTGTACTTCCATAATAAGCTGCAATAAAAAAAAGACACATCAATGCTGGAGTCACACTCTATCAGTTATGTAGATTCTTCCATTTGTGGGTAAAGCCCACTTTGAGGACTGCCTGATTTCTGTGTTCTTCAAAGTCCTACTCTTGGAATAATCAAAATATTAACATCTAGAGAAGGAAATATAAGAATTCTTGGAACTATGTTTAACAAGCTAGATCAACTTTTTTGATCTCATTTCAGTGGTTGGTACACCACTGAATATATTTTATATAATTTCATATAATTTATCTTCGGGATCAAAGTGTTCTGTTTTCTACGTATTTTTCTGTTGTCTATGTAACCACTAAAAATTTTTTTTCTTAGAAGTGTTTTATACATTTAAATAAAAATACGACCTTTACCTTGGCTGAAAGCACAAACAAAAAGAAAAACCCAATGAGTAAATTAGTTCTTCATGTAATATGGGAAATGGCCAGGAATTATGCACTACTCCAAGGCTGGACCCACCTATAAGTTCCCTGAGACAGTGTTGAGCTATTGGCTCAACTTTCTTAAGACAACTTCTCACTCCCTTGGTCTCTCTTTTGAAGTAAGAACTCAAGTGAGTCTGCTTCTAGTGCCATAGCCACCTGTCGATATCAAATGATACCCTTGCCAACTACACAGTGCCTTCCGTGTATGTCTTCTTGACTGCTGAGTCTTTTAAGATGTGTGCTTCAAACAGCCAGACCAAAGGTGGCAGGCTGGGTGTGCAGTGCTCTTTTGCTGTGAGCTCTCAAGTCTGACAGCATATATTTCCAAAATTGCCACTGATAACCTCTAAAAAGGGCTCGATGTCATGATGATCTACCTGTATGTCTGAGATACCAAAGGGTGATAGGAGAGCTAAAAGGTTACAGAGAAAATTAATTAATGGCCACAAGTAACCAGTACCAGGCATCTTCAGAGAATGATTTAGTCCTACTTCCTTCACACTATATGTTAGGATCATTTGATGACAGTGATTTTTAACTGTAGAATTCAGTACAAAATATATTAAATATTTGATCTACTACTTATATGTCATTAAGAGAAATCCACATTCCATAATTAAAACAGAATGTCACTGCTCATTCATATACTAAAATTCTTCATAGGACATTCATTGAATCATGATATTATTTGGATTTACAATGCATTTGGATAGAGTCTCACAAGAAAAAAATCTTGGTTCCTCAAATACTTTAAAATGCATACATGATAGTCACTTATGTCACCTAGGAAAACTTTTATAGATCAAAGGCAGCAATATTCATTTTAAACTGATACTTTCATTTTAGCATTTAGTTTTATTTGGGGATGTTTCCTATTAGTTTTTTTAACAACTTTCTTTAGATATAATTTATATACCATACAATCTACCCATTGAAAGTATACAAATCAATAGTTTTTGGTATATTCAGAGAGTTGTGTAATCATCACAGTACCAATTTTAAACTATTTTTGTTACACCAAAAAGAAACACTGTACCTATGAACAGTGATTCTGATTTGCTGCCTCCCTTCCCTCCCCGCAGCCCAAGACAACCACTAATGTAATTTATTGTTGATGGCTTTGCCCATTGTAGACATTTGTTACAGATGGAATCATATCATATTTGGTCTTTGGTGACTGGCTTTCCTTCACATGTTTTCAAGGTTCATTCATATTGTATCATGTATTGGTACTTCATTTGTTTTTCCTGATGAATAATATTCTATTGTAGGGATATGTAGGTTGAGCATCCCTAATTTGAAAATATGAAATCAAAAACACTCAAAAATTCAAAAGATTTTGAGCACTGACATGACACTACAAGTAAAAAATTCCATACCTGACACTTTTGTTTTTTGATGGTTCAATGTACACAAACTTTGTTTCATTCACAAACTTTTAAAAATATTGCATAAAATTACCTTCAAGCTATATGTTTATAGTGTATATGAAACATAAATGAAATTTGTGTTTAGACTTGGGTCTCATTCCCAAGATATCTCATTACATATATGCAAATATTCCAAAGTCCAAAAAATTTAGCAATCAGAAACACTTCTGGTCCCAAGCATTTTGGATAAGGGAAACTCAGCCTGTACCACATTTTATATATACATTCATCAGTTGATGTACATTTGAATTGTTTCTACTTTTTGTCTATTATGAATAATACTGCAATGAGCATTCATGTACAGGTTTTTGTATGTGTGTATATTTTTGTTTCTCTTTGAGGAACTGCCAATTTTTTTTCTAAAGCACATGTACCATTTTACATTCCCACAAGCAGTGTATGAGGGTTCAAATTTTACCACATCCTATAATCATATATACATCATTTTATGATATTTCTTTTTAAATCAGTTAAGAGAAAAATTATGAAAATATATATATTTTTAGTAATTACCCACATAGCTACCTTTACTGGCACATTTTGTTTTTCATTTGGCTTCCAATTGCTATCTGATGTTAACGGCTTTCAGCCTGAAAAGTTTATTTAGCACTTCTTGAAAGGCAGGTCTGTTAGCAACAAATTCTCTCAATTTTTATTTCTCTGGCAATATCTTTATTTTGTCTTCATGTTTGTTGCTGTTACTAGATATATTATTCTTAGTTGATAGATTGTTTTTTTTTTCTTTCAGTGCTTTGAATGTATCATCCTACCTTCCAGTCATCATTTTTTATAATCAGAAGTCAGCTATTGAACTTATTGTGGTTTCTTTGCATTTGACATGTTATTTTTCTTTACCAATTCCAAGAATTTCTCTCTTTTCATTGACTTTCAACTTTTAGATCATGATGTGTCTGGGTACGGATTGCTCTATGTTTATCCTATTTAGAGTTTTTTGAACTTCTTAGATATGCAGATTAATGTTTTTCATCAAGTTGGCAAAGTTTTCAGCCATTATGTCATTGAATCAATATTTTTTCTGCTGTTTTCTTGCTTTCCTTTTTTGGTTTTCCATTTCATGTATGTTGGTACACCTAATGGTGCCCCACATATCTCTGAGGTGCTGGGTTTTTTCTTTATTCTTTCTTATCTCTGTTGTTCAGATTGCATAATCTTCCTCCATGTATCTTTCAGTTCATTGATTCATCTTCTGTCAGCTTGAATCCATCATTGAGCCCCTTTAGTGAATTTTTCACGTGGGTATTGTACTCTCAACTTCAATTTCAATTTGGTTCTTGTTAATGATTTCTATTTATCAACATTTTCTGTTTGATGAATCATTCCCATCATATTGCCCTTTATTCTTTAAGTGTAGTTCAGGGCTGGGCATGTTAATTAAGCTGGTTCAATCAGATGTGTAAGAGAATCGTTTGGAATGTTGGGGGAGAGGATGATCCGCTTTCCTCTGAGTGATATGGGTAGAGATATGAGGCCTAAAACTGCCTCTGCTATTTTTGCTACTAGGGGGTAAGTTAACCTGAGGATTAAGCCAATGTATATGAAGGAGGACAATGACAAGAAAATATCTGAGGAAAGGAGCTAGAACACTGATGATGTCTTAACATCTGAATCAAATAGCATTGAAGTCTTCCCTAATTATATTTTCAGTTATATGAGCCAAGAAATATTCCTTGTTAAGAGAATTTAACTTGTGAAAGTATCCAATAGTTTCAACTAATTAAAATATTGTTGAGAAGGACTCATCCTAAGTATGAGGGCAAAACACTGGGTTAAGTAGTAAGTTCTGTTATTATATTTATCTAGTATGTGTATGTTGTGGGTTTTTTTTCCTGATATGTTGCATAATGTATATTATTTCCTATGACATAAACAATTAGTGTACATTAATAATTAAAACAGTAGAATAAAAGTGCTAATGAATTATAGCCATAAAACAAAACAGCAGTAACACTGAATAAAAGTCACTTTTAAGAAAAACTTGGCTTAATAAAGATAAATATGAATATGCAAACTCTGACAATTTATTTACATTTAGCATGTTTTATAGCTGGTGACATTGTTATGTTTAATTTAACTTAGCAAATTGTGATTCTTTCCCTTGGTATGAGCGCCAAGTCTCTCCGTGTGCTAAGACAATTATTTGGGGATGAGGATTTACAAATGTCCCAGAAAGAGATATAATAATATAAAGTTAGACAAAGTGTTGTAGATTTTCTGACCCTGTTTGGCAGGAGGTATGTGAGAATAAGGAAAACATAGAAACATAGAGAGTTGATGAATAACACGAAAATAGAATTTATAGGGATGTGATCAGGAAAAGAGAAATAAGAGCGAATATATCTTGTGCCCTAACACCATCTGGGAGAAAAAAAATAATGATGGGAAAATACTTTCTATTTCAGAGGGAAAATAAACCTTCAAGAACTTTTGTAGCTACCTTATATTTTATCACTGAGCAACCACAGAATTTTCGGGCTCACCCACCTCAGTATTTAGAGCTGGTTTTTATTATTTTTGGCCCCACTTTTGCTAACTCTTTACCCTAGCTGTGAAACACACTGGTTTTTCTCTCTAAGGAGCAGACTGGTCTCCTTTCTCTGGTTCTCTCATTCTTTGGCATAGAGTGAGAAGCAGTGAGAGGACAACTCTGCCAGAGCAGGGAGAACCAAGGAACCAGGCTGGATACCTACAGGGCTGCAGGACAAAGAGTGTGAGCCTGCTCCTTTTCCCTTATTGTATAAAAAGACAGAATGGCTTTTTCTAGTGCCAATTAGTACTCACCATTGACCTTCAGCTTTCATTATAGATATTGCCAAAAATTAAGAATGCTTAGACTGTCAGCAAAGTAGATTAGAAAAGTGTGTCTGAATACCTCAGGATCTGGGTTTGGGTTTTTTTTGTTTTTAATATACTTTATAATTAGGTACCTTGGACCTGCAGGCATACAGCACTGCTATTTCATCCACACTTGTATTAGATCCTCACAAGTCATTCTGTGGATCAAATGAAGTCAACAAGAGGACAATAGTTAAGGATCACAGAGACCAAGTAGCCAGTGGGGAAATGTCTGTGAGGCCATTCACAAGTAGTGTCTGGTAATGACAGGGTACTACTGTCTGTTCCTATATTCCGCTGTGGAGAAAAGCTAGCAGAGTGTAAAACAGACTCACAGACAGACACAGACACTTGTGTCTGCAGTCTGGCTTCTCCTTGCTACTCACTGGCTATGTCACCTTGGGTGGGACAGGCACTGCAAGTGTTACCTTTACCTGAAAAGTCTAACCTTTACCGGGAAAAGAGAGACGATGATAAAACGTTCCCTGCCTTCCGTATGGGTTGCTGTGAGATGCAAATAAAATAAAATATGAGAAACCGCTTTATAAACTAGAATATGTGGTTCCCTAAATTTTATGACTTTCTCGATTTTGGTGTTTCTTGCTACCGCAGGGTATTTGTTCATGAAATCCACAAACTATTTTAAAAAGACTTACCACACGCACCAACTTCAACCTGTTCACCCATTTATTAATAAGTAACAGAAGTTCAATTCTACTGGCAAACTAGCAAAATCTGTGTGTTTGATTTTTTTGTTGTAGGCATTTCTGACAATTTTATAGATATCTAATTAGCTGAGAAATGGTAGGAGACAAGGATAAGAGTAGGAAAAATTTAAAAAGTTAATGAAGTTAATGGATAGGCCCCAACATGATAATTAGCCCCTAAAAAATAGAGATGCTGCTAAAAACTAATGAGACTATCAATAGGCTCATTCATGTCTTGATGCTTTATAATCATAATGCAAAGTATAAAGAATACATATAATAGTTTTAATGTTTTCTTCAAATGTAGTATATTTCTTACCAAGTTAGCACAATGTGAGATTTAAAAATAATGGTGTTTTTAAGGCCTTTTAATTATTGTGTTTCAGGAAACATGGAATTGTTTTTGTGCTAAGAAAACAATTGATACTATCCTGATTCTCCACTGCATTTATCACTAAGAAAAATAAGTTCAGAGAGGCTGGGTCTCATCACAGCCTCTGTGTTTGGCACCACCAAATGCTGCAGCTGACTCATCTGGGCAAAGGAAAGAATAAATCTCAGAAAAATGTTTACTTTGTAGGTCAAAGTTTTCCTTCAGGCCACCGAATATGGGAAACAGCTGCCATGGACCCCTGCTCTGAGTGCCCTTGAAATAGATCAAAAACACCCAAATTAAAGAGAGTCCTGCTGTTTAAGTTACAACGTAGAGAGCTAGCACAAAGAATTCCTATAGAAAAGAGAATTATAAACAATGGCATAAATCTGAATAAAATAAGGGATTGTAGTGCAAACAACCTGAAGTTTTTTCCCAAGCCTGCAGTCTGTGAAAACCATTCTTGTAAGAAAATGTGTGGTGTTGTGTGGGGTGTTGTGTATGTGTATTCACAGGGTTGAATACAACAAATATGGGAAAGCAATTGTTGTAGGCCATAAGAAAAAATAGGTAATTTTTCTTTAAAAATGATGGTGGAAATAAAGGGATTTAATTGATTAGATTTGAAATGTGTTTTGTGGATGAGTATGACCTCTGGTGTTAATATAGGGAAATTCCAGCACTTATATGCCTTAATAGAAGAAAGAGAAGCAAATATAATTTTCTGAAAGCTTATTACTATAAGTCACTGGCCCTTAATTTGTATCTTTTCCCCCCAAACTTTCTTCATTTCCTTCTTCTCTCCTTCTCCCTTCACTTTCACAAATATAAGTGGGTATCTAGTCTGTGCAAAGCACTATCCATGTAGAAGAAGATTGCCTTTGTTACTCTAACTTCACATGTTACATGTATCTCTACCGTATTATATAGAAAAAAAAAGAAAAAATATGGTATACATATTTTAAAAGTCTACATATAAGCTTAACATTTATTTTATGAAAAAAGAGGAATAATGAAAATAAGAACTTCTTAAATGTGCCTGTCACAACCTAATAGTGTAAGATGCCCCAGACAATAAAGTTATGGATGGTTCAGACTAAAAATGAAACACAAAGTTGTTGAGTTTTTATCTTGTGTTTTATTTCATGATCATGTTAATAGAAGATTATCACACTCTCAAAGTACATTTGTTAGCAAAGCGGTATTTTTAGTGTGTGTAATCAGTCGATTCCCTGACAGAAAGGTGATAAATGTCTGATTGACTTGACTCCTCTCTGTCCAATCACAGTGATTTTCACATTATTGAATTATTTTATGAGCTTTTTCAAAATATTGGCTAAGCTGAAGTATTGTTAGTCTGAGTTTTGGTGTTCTGATAGTCCATCCTGTTGTGAACTAATTTTCCATTTTCTTCTGTAATTTGTGCATTTCATCCTCCTCTGTACCCTATTTGAAAGAAGTGAGAACTTCATGCAGCACTGCCATGAACCTCAGTAAGCACTGCTTGTTTCTACATGATTAGTGGTACTGCAACTAATCCCAGACTAAGCATAGATACATACATGGCAAGTGGTACAATATTTTTTTCCTATTATTTTGTTTTGGGAAGCTCCATTTGAAGCCTTGATTTGATATTTGAGAAAGTCAATTTGACACAAGGGATGCAGCCATTATTTGTCTTATGATATTTTGTTAACTCTTGAACCTTATATCTAATTTAATGCTAATAACAACTATTGTGATATTTGGGAGTGAGGTTTATGTAAATGTTCATCTGAATTTACAGACAGCTAATGAAAATATTTATTAATTTACCATAACACTCCTTTGAAGTGTCAAGGTTTGTAAGGATAAATCAAATATTTTCACTCAATCAACTATATAGAGCAACTGGAAGAAGGTTATATAATTTGTTGAAAAGGGTGCTAATAAATATCTGACAGATTTTGTGCTTGGGTTGAATGTAATTTCAGAGCAGAAGGTGAACAACTTTTAATTGGAAAACTATTTTAAATTCAAATTATATATTAGGATTGCCCCAAAGATTCAGTGAGCTTCATGATTCCAAACGTTTTATTGACTGGTCATTTTGGAGATACAAAACAAAAATCATAATAGATTATAAAAATAAAATGCTGTCTAATTGTTAGTCACGAAAATTGTATACCAAGACCATTGAGAAATGCAAGTCCTGACTGACAGTATTGATTCTCAAGTCCAGGACTGTGGGACTAAAAACAACTCTTCCCCTTTTTTCTGCTGGATCTGCTTACCTGCACGTACAAAAAATCAAAATTGTTTAACACATGTCCAAAGAATATCCTAAAATGAATTATTCACCCCATGGCATTGAAAACACACACAAGGGCACACACACCGGCTCACAAGCAGATACCAGGTAAGCAACTTTAGGGCAGCTGCCGAGTAGAATATCAAGAAATTGGATCCAGCAGAGAATTCCAATTACCTAATGAAGAGGATCCGCTTTCACTCTAATTTCTTGGTCTATCTAATTCATTATAATCACTATTATAAAAATCATGCTCTAAAAGTCACAATCTAAAATGGAAATAAATATTCAGCTGGCCAATTTCTTTCCTATTTTGGGGGGAGACAGGGGAATTTCCATTCACAAAGAAATGCAAATGTAAAGACTTAAGATGGAGCAGTAACAAAGAACCTTCAAAAGCATCCCCTACCGCCTTGTGTTTGTATATCGCCTAACAGGAGAACACAGCACGGGAAATCTGTGAGACACGACATGCAATTTTTATTCGTTTATTAGAGAGAAAATATTATTACACCTAACTCCAACAAAACTCCAGCCCTGTCCCCGAGAAGCGCTTATTCAGCCCCCAGTCGTCATTATTAATAATTTCCCAGTCAGGCTGTAACTACCGATGTGAATCAGCCCGTGCCCGGCCTGTGTCCCACCCGCCGCCGCAGTTAGGGCTTGGCAAAGAGGATGCTCGGCATTTGCGCATTTGTGACCGGTCTTTGCTTTGTGTCTGTGCTCCAGGTGAGGAGGACGAAGAGGAGCAGAAGAGGAGCTGGCGGCGGGTGGAGGCTGAGCGGTCCCCAGACCTTTGAGCGAGCCGCCGACTTCCCACTCGGGCTGCCGGAGGACCTGCGCGCGGGTGCCCGGGACCCGGCGGCCGGGGGCGCCAGCCCATGTTCCGCAGTAGGCGCAAATGTGAGCGGGCGGTAGCCGGGAAAGCCCTCCGCCCCCGCCAGGGGGACCCGGGAAGCCCGCGCCGGCTCTCCCTGCGGTCGGCGGGGATCCCCTCCTCCAGCCCCGCCCCCACCCCACCTCCGCCCTCCCCCGGCCCGAGTGCCGAGGCGGTTAACCCTATCGGCGCCGCAGCATGCTCGGGCAAAAGCGCAACGCATCCAATCCCGACTCCCGAGCCGGGCGGCAGGGAAAAATGGGGGCGCGGGGATGGCTGAGATCCCGCGGCGGCCAAAGCGGGGCTTAGGCCCCGGAGTTCTCCCCAAGCACTGCTGCACTCGCGTAGCCAGGCGCCAAACTTTTTTCTCCCCAAAGCCATTGCCCCCGCAGTTACTTGGCGGGCAGCCGGCAGCCCACTCTCAGCAGGACGATCAAGGAGAGACTGGGCGTGGGGCGAGGGGGCTGCTGTTTTGCAGCCCTAGGAGGCGTGCAGGCGGAGAAGTGGTCCGGGTCTGCACTGTCCCTGCGTCTGCCCCGTGGCACGGGCGGCCCGACGTGCTGCAGTGCCTGGCGCAGGTGATCCGGGCAGCGCGTCCGGCACAAGTCAGGGGGCAGCAGCACGGGAGGGAGGGGCGCCCTTCTCTTTTCTCCTCCCTCTGCAGCCTGGCTGCACTGCACGGGGTCTTTCCATCCCCACCAGTGCTCAGGGGCGCTCCTAATCAGCAGGTGGAATCTCCGTCCTCGAGTGCCCTAGCCCTGGCCTGTCCTGCGCCCCCCGGGGTTTCTATCCTGCAGATTCCCCTCCCCATCTCCTCTCACACACGCTCCCCTAAGCCGCGCGCGCCGCAAACTCAGTCTCGGTCCCCGCAGGTGATGTCATGCCCATTGTTTTGGTGCGCCCAACCAATCGGACTCGCCGCCTGGATTCTACCGGAGCCGGCATGGGCCCTTCCTCGCACCAGCAGCAGGAGTCCCCGCTCCCGACCATAACGCATTGCGCAGGGTGCACCACCGCCTGGTCTCCCTGCAGCTTTAACAGCCCTGACATGGAAACCCCATTGCAGTTCCAGCGCGGCTTCTTCCCAGAGCAGCCGCCGCCGCCGCCACGCTCCTCACACCTGCATTGCCAGCAGCAGCAGCAGAGCCAGGACAAGCCGTGCCCGCCCTTCGCGCCCCTCCCGCACGCTCACCACCACCCGCACCTCGCGCACCAGCAACCGGGCAGCGGCGGCAGCAGCCCATGCCTCCGGTGCAACAGCTGCGCCTCCTCCGGTGCCCCGGCGGCGGGGGCGGGGGCGGGGGATAACCTGTCCCTGCTGCTCCGCACCTCCTCGCCCGGCGGCGCCTTCCGGACCCGCACCTCCTCGCCGCTGTCGGGCTCGTCGTGCTGCTGCTGCTGCTCCTCGCGCCGAGGCAGCCAGCTCAATGTGAGCGAGCTGACGCCGTCCAGCCATGCCAGTGCGCTCCGGCAGCAGTACGCGCAGCAGCCCGCGTCCGCCTCCCAGTACCACCAGTGCCACAGTCTGCAGCCCGCCGCCAGCCCCACGGGCAGCCTCGGCAGCCTGGGCTCCGGGCCCCCGCTCTCGCACCACCACCACCACCCGCACCCGGCGCACCACCAGCACCACCAGCCCCAGGCGCGCCGCGAGAGCAACCCCTTCACCGAAATAGCCATGAGCAGCTGCAGGTACAACGGGGGCGTCATGCGGCCGCTCAGCAACTTGAGCGCGTCCCGCCGGAACCTGCACGAGATGGACTCAGAGGCGCAGCCCCTGCAGCCACCCGCGTCCGTCGGAGGAGGTGGCGGCGCGTCCTCCCCGTCTGCAGCCGCTGCCGCCGCCGCCTCGTCCTCAGCCCCCGAGATCGTGGTGTCTAAGCCCGAGCACAACAACTCCAACAACCTGGCGCTCTACGGAGCCGGCGGCGGCGGCGGCGGCAGCGGGCACGGCAGCAGCAGTGGTACCAAGTCTAGCAAAAAGAAGAACCAGAACATCGGCTACAAGCTGGGCCACCGGCGCGCCTTGTTCGAAAAGCGCAAGCGGCTCAGCGACTACGCGCTCATCTTCGGCATGTTCGGCATCGTGGTCATGGTCATCGAGACCGAGCTGTCGTGGGGCGCCTACGACAAGGTACAGGCTTGAGCACCTGCCCACCCTACCAGAGTCCGGGACCGGGTGGTTGGAATGTGCACTGGCGGGAATGCTTTGCTTGCGGGTCCCCAGCCTTCCCGGGACGATCAGGGGTGCCCGCCGGGACTGCGGGCGCGGCCAGGACGCGCACTCCTAGTCAGCTAGGCAACTCGGAGAGGAACCCTTTCCGCGTGCAGCCCAAGTTCTTGAGGTAGTAAGAGTGGCCACCGCAATCGGGCATGTTAAGTAAGTGGTTACAGGAGTCGGTAGGGAAAGCACCTGTATTTTTCCCCCGGTGCTTGTATTTAGGAGGCCCCTTTTAACCCGCAGCGCTTAAACTCAGGAGTAACTTTCTCTTTGGTTTCGCGGGGTAGAAGCGGCGGCGCTTTGGACCGCGATGGCGCCAACCAGGCAACCCAACCACCCGTCTTCCCAGCTCTGCTCTCCTCTCGCTTCGTTTTGCGGCCGAGTGGTCTGGCAGATCACGGAGCCAGGACAGGTGTCCCCCACCCCGCGTCCTCCTGAGAGTTCAGGTCCACCTGGGAGGGACTGTCTGACCCCCGGGGTCTGGGAGGTGGTTAAAAGTGCTTTCTTCTTAAAAGTGCTTCTGTCTGACTGTGTTGCAGGCGTCGCTGTATTCCTTAGCTCTGAAATGCCTTATCAGTCTCTCCACGATCATCCTGCTCGGTCTGATCATCGTGTACCATGCCAGGGAAATACAGGTAACTTAGGTTCTGCTGTTTATGAATGACCCAAAGCCGTGCAGACAGCCTGGAGAAAGGCAAGGCAGCAGAGGCTTTTTCCAAGCCGTCATGTCCTTGCTTGAGGTTACAGAAGACACATGATGTATTCTTCTGTTAGCAACCGACCTGTTCTTTCAAGAAGTTAAAAACAGCACATGGCAGTGTAGCATATAAACATGCAGTAGTCTCTGGGGTGTATCTGCTGAACCCTTAAGATTTTCCCCTCTGTTTTTCAGGTAGATCTTTTCCAGATCAGACACAACATTTGTTTTCCTTAAGACCAATTATGCACCAGCCTTAATCTAGGGTAAACTTGTGTGTTTGTTTGAAACACCTCTTCCTCGTGGGTGCGTCATTATGGGAGATTGTGTCTGTCCATATCATCTTCTATAATGTAGCACAGAGAAGAAAATAGGTTCATGAGTTGCTAGTTAATTTATATAAATAAGATAAAAAAAACCTCCAACTTTTCCTATATGCCTTAACATTAAAAAAAATCTGTTGTAAGTTTAGAAAGCAAATTCTGTATATCTAGTTTAATAGATTCTTAGCTACAATCATGTAAGTTTAGAATGCATTTTCTGTGTATCTAGTAGTTTTGTAGATTCTTAGCTACAATCATTGTTATTTTTAAAATGTTATTTAAGAGTTAAGGCCACTGCCCTTGTGAGCTGTATTTTTAGGAAAATGTTGGTTTTGTTTGAATGCAGTCAGGAGCCTTGTTGTTAGATTTGGCTATTATTGACCATGTCAGAATACTATTTATAAAATTTATGGGTCATCTGTTAGTTGTTAGCCTACAGTCAAAGGAATATTAAGATTTATGTATTAAAATATCTAGTTTTCAAAAATCAGAGAGACTGGGATTTTCCAGGTTAGAATATACACTAAGATGTATTTTTTTATTTTTTTGAGGAGTAGTTGTTAGACATTTGGTGGGTCTACGAAACCCTCAAATTTAGGCTGCCTTCCTGTAGACTGCCTCAAATTTAAACTGCCGTTCAGTTGAAAAGATTATATAGGACTTGCCATTTAAGTAATTTAGTATTAATTTAAGTTAATTTTAAATTAGCAGTTAGCAAACACACACTAAATATGGAAGTAATCAATTTTAACGATTGCCCAAACAAAATAAAGATGCACGTGACCCCAAGTGAGGAAGGAGAAATTAATTCATCTAGCTTTCATATTTGCAAAACTTTGAAGCATGTCTTTTTGGACAGATGAGGTTAGAGAATGAGAATTAGAAAGCATGAGAGTATTCCAAGATAAGTAATAAAACACTGCTAAAACAAGACAAACACGTGAATTTTTTTACATTTTGATAATTTACATAAATTTATCTTTAATTCAGTACTAGTAATGGTGGCTTTTGAGGTTCTTTCAAATGTTTTAAAGTGATACTAAAATATAACCTAAACATTATGAGTTTATCTGTTCTTCATTTTCTACACTTAATCTTAGCCAAAAGGCTGAGAAGTGATATCCTTTTTTCATTCTGACTTGAAGGGTAGACAATTAGAGCTGAACGGAACAAAATAGGACCTTTAACTCAGTTTACAGATGAGGAAACTGAAGTCAGCAGAGATGAGCAGCTTGCCAGGCCACAGAGCTAGATCGTGCACAGCGAGAACAGGCCTTGCCCTCCTGGGTTCCGGTCCAGAATTCTTCCTGCTGCGCTCTGCTGCTGCATGCAAAAATCCCTGAAACATGGATATTCTTTGCACATTTTCCTCTAAATCCGAGAGTTCAGTATATGAATGGGGTTAAACGTAAAAGATTTTTCCAAAATGTTTTTACATATTTTTAAAAATCAAGTAACTTAAAAAAAAAAAGTTTTGCTTGGAGACCAGAGTGGTTTTACTTATTCTATGCTGAAATGAGAGACCTTGCTGGTTTTTATGAAACATTTTTGCCTGTTCCTTCTGAAAATCACACAGCTACACAAGCATTCATGGGCGAGGACATTTGCTGATATTGACATCAAGAACAAAGTGTCTTGAAAACACTGACTTCTTAAGAATTATTGGGAGATTTTTTGAAATAACTTATGGGAGTCTAAGAAGAGTTACCAAATGTTAATTATATATCTTTAAAAATTGATACCATATTAGAACTGTTGAAACTCACAGAACTAATAAAATATAGGAAATCATATTTTCGTAGATTATTTCATGCTTGAAAGCTTGCCACTCATTGGATAATTTTGAGGACTATTTTTGTTATGCAAATGCATATATATATTGATTAGGGTATGTATAACATGGGTGAGAAATATGAGGACATGGATTAACCCTCTTTAGAGAATAAGCACAGTGAACTTCTTTACTGTTGGACAACATAGACATCTTGTTAGAATGTTAGATTTTTTATATTCGGTTTATTTTATGTATTACATGGTTTTTGTTAAACCCACTACACTTAAGATAATTTCAAAATAGATGTTTGAGTAATATCATTTAGTTATTTTGGATTCAGCTTTTACACTCAGTGTTTTATGTAGAGAGATTTCTCCCTCAAGCTGAAGCTCCAAATTCTCATTTGAAATGCTTTCATTAAAAAAAAAAAGAAAGAAAGAAAGAAAAGGACAAAATACATGTGAAGACCCTGAGCTAAGTCAAGAACCAGAGAAAAGTAGGAATGTTCTAATTTGTCCAGAGAATAGAGTCAATGGTGCTATCAAAACACCTCACTTTGAAACTCAATGACACCAACTGAACAGGCTTATGTATATGTGTGGAAAATGATGAATTATGCCTCTTCTTTTTTACTTATTATTGTCACTGCTATAGGTGTATTTTTTTTTTCATAAAAAGTTTTAAGCTAATGGGCACTTCTCAGTTCACTGTAAAGAATTCCAAATATATTGATTAGCTTGGAGTTAAGGAACTATTAATAAAAGCAAGGTTATGCTGCCATTCATAACGTGTCCTTGGATATAGCATATAATCTAAAATGACAGTTTTTCTTTTCCTTTTTAGCATATTGGTACAATGATCACATAGTATCAGCTAGCTAGTGTGGGTTTCTGGTACATGATATGATTTCTCACTGCATTCAGGAAAAGCCTTATAGCTGACGTTCTGGCTCTCTGTCCGCTGGAATTGCTTTATGAAGCTTGGGAGGCCCTGACATTTTCATGGAGAACCTTGGAAAGCAAGTCAGTGTGACCTTTTATAAAATGTTTATACACACTCTGGCAAAATAAGATGGTTCAGGTGAGTCATGGTCGGAAGTGCTTGAATTAAAATAGTGTGATGGGGACGCTTTGTAAAAACCCAGCTCAGTAAATTTCAGCTTTGGTGTCATTTTTCAGTACCACAGACAGCTCAATGCACCAGGCTATAGTTTGTTCATTTCAGTGATTACTTTTATACCTCACAACCAAAAATGAAATGACTTTTTTCTTGGTCATAATACTTACATAAAATCAAATTTAGTGAGAGTACATTTTCAGCTAAGTAGATATTAGACTTTTAGGTAGACATTGAACTTGCTTTCTGTATCTCTCAGTAAAGCCAAAAAATAAATGAACAAATGAATGAATACATACATAAACAAATCAACTTTAATAAATGCCTGTGTATTGTGACCTTCTGGCAAAAGAAAAATACTACAGGGATTGTTTTCATACAGTTTGGAAAGGTCACTCAATACTAAATAAGTAGCCTCCACAGCTGAAGTCTCAAGGTCAAATTATAGGAAAAACAGAAGCATAATTTTCGGTGACTTTTTCTTTTTGGCTTCCACCCCCACAGTGCGATTAGAAATATTTCTCTGATGGAATAAGTACAAAACAAAATTGAAATACCCTTTGAGATCTTCAACATCAGAAAATTTCATTGTCGATTTCACTTCGTCTTTTCAACTTTAGCATACTATTAATATTATTTTTCTTGTGGAGGCAATTTTAGCGGGAAGAGTTGTTTGGGATTTTGAGATAGGCAAACAGACTACAAGCTGGTAAAGACAGCCCCTTTGACTGATGTCTGATTTTTCTCATTCTTGTGGAACTTGGAGGAATGGCAGGTACCGTTGGCAAACATTTTCACTTCTCTGTTTTTGTAATATATGGTTGACCCTTGAACAACTTACTTGTGTTTGAATTGCATGGGTTCACTTATACGTGGATTTTTTTTTTTTTTTTGATAAATACAGTGGGCCCTCCATATCTACACGTTCTGCGTGGGCAACGGACATCATTGAAAATACATTATTCACTGCATGTGAAACCCACGGATACAGAGGGCTGGCTTTTCGTATATGTGGGTTCTGGAGGGCTGACTGTGGGACTGGAGTATGCGTGGATTTTGGTATCTGCAGGGATGCTGGAACCAATTCCCACAGATACTGAGGGATGACTGTTATAATAAACAACATTAGGAAAACACTCTGATTTTTCTTTGGTATCTTTTGCCAGTGTAATAACTCTACTCATCTATTAGCTTTTTAGAGATGAACTATATAGCTCTGTAACTGGAAGAACAGAAATGAAAATTTCTCTTCACTCGTGCATTAAAACCACATAAACGAGGGAGGAGTAAGTAAGGACAGGAGCCTTAGCAGCCTGTGAAGATACCTGGACTACTTAGGGAGCGGTGGTCCCTCACCCACTTAGTAGGCTCCCCGGTTTGTCATGTGAAGGCTTGGAAAGAGTGCTCACTTTCTCACTCCTACAGAGAGCAAGCAGATAATTGCAGACCATGCAGAAAATACTGTATATAATTGTTAATAAAATAACAGATACACATAGTAAAAGTAATTCAAACAGTATAGAAGAGTTTCAAATAAAAAGTGAAAGTCACATTCTATATTCTGTCAGTCCTGTTTCTCAGTGGTAACCACTTTTAAGTGTCTTATATATCCTTCAGAATTTCAAAAATGAGTATTTAGATATGTTTATATATACACATACCTTGCTTTTATTCCTTAGTATATCTTGGAGATTTTTCCTCATTAGCAATAGGGACTTAGCACATTCTTTTTTTAGCAGGTGCATGGGATCATATTTTAGGGATGTACTGTGGTTTACTTTACCGGCCCTGTGCTGAAAGCCGATAGGCAATTGGAGTTTTCTAGGTTTTTGCTATGACAAGCAATACGAAAATAAACATCCCTGTATATTTATTTTAATCTACCAATTAGAGTATTTAAACATGGTAACCTTCCAGCAATAAGATTGCTCAATCAAGGGGAGTTTACATTTTAATTGGAAAGGTATTACCCACTAGCCCTGCAGGAAGGTCGCCAGAGTTTATATTCCCGGCATCCTCACACATTATTCCTCCCTGGCATTGTCAGTGCTCAATGCTGTGAAAAGGAATTTTTACTATCTTTGGCTTTGTAAAATCTAAAAAGTTTACTGTCTTTCTAAAAAAAGTGAAAAACTATTTAAGGACAAAGCTTATGGCCTTGTAGGCTTTTTTGCATCTATTTTGTAACATCTAGCAGTGCCTTATCAAATCCATTGACAAACTGAACAATAATCATCATAAAGATATGATCAGGAGCAAATTATTTGCCACATTTTTATTATTTTAGTTTAAAAAACTTGGAGGAGGTTGGTGATGATAAAGGAAGTCAAAGAAATTATCTTAGATTGATGTTTAGGTCTCTGCAGTATCTATGAGGCAGATGAAAATTACAGCCACAGGTTGACTGTACGACTGACTCCAGAAGATAGTGAGGTGGCTACTTGCCCGAATTGCTTTGTCGAGTGGCGTTCAGCTCAGTGACTGATGTCTATATTGCCAGCAACCTCTGCAGCGGTGGCAATGAGACTCTCAATACCTTTGACTTTGTGTATACGCTGTAGTAACGAAATCACTCAGGGCTAATTTTCTCCGCCTGCCTGTGTAAAGATCTCTGCATTATTAATGGGTGTGATGCTAAATAAAGCCATCCTGGTGTGTTTACAGAGCAGTATCACAAATGAATGAAGAGTGGAACTTTAGGTTTACCACAAATGGGTAGGCTCGAGCTTCCAACCCGTTTCTGGGCCATGTTTTGTACAGCTTGGAGAGAAGGGCACCGTGGGCTGTCCTCATCCCAAACCACATCTGGCAGGGAGGACAGAGGAAGCCTGCACTGATTTACCATCAGAGAAATTACGTTTGGTCGGGATGTAAAGTGGTTTTGTGGAGTTGTTTTAGAGAGAATTTCCGCTTATTAAGAAATCATATGATATTTACTACTTCGGGAGTATATTTTAAACCTGAAACTCCTTAAGAGTTCTATTTATAAAACTAGAAATCACATGGAGGGGACCCTTAATTATCATCTGGCCCAGGATCCCACCAGCATGGGAACACCCTTTATGTCATCCTTGATAAAAGTAGTCACCCAGTTTCTGCTTGAACCCTCTTTCCATGATTATCAATTCACTTGTGTACAATGTTGTCTGTTTCATCTCTAGACAGCTATTTGGGGGAAGATTTTTTTTTCTGTTCAGATGAAGTCCCATTCATTCTATATTTAACATTTTAAAAGTTTTTGAGCTCTGTAAATGCCATGGGGAATAAGACAGGAAAGATCCCTTTTCTCTTGTAGCTGATATTCCAAAGAGGAGGGTTTAAGGAGAGATGACAAAAAAAAAAAAAAAGGAAAGAAACAAAATTCCTGTAAGTTGCCATAAGTGCCTTAAAAGGGATAAAAAGGACTGAGATAGAAAACTGGGAGGTCAGGGAATGGGCAGATTCTGTGGGAACAACCTGTGGAGATGCCTAGGAGGCCAGAAGGAGTTTACTGTGCCTAGCACGCAAGAGCAGAATGGTATGGAACAGAGTGGGAGGGGATGCAGGGCTCTGATACGGAAGGGTCCTGAGGCCATGGTAAGGATTTATGGCCTTTTTTTCAGAGTTCAGTAGGGAAGTCACTGAAGAGTTTAAAGCAGGGGAGACTCATAATCCAGTTTAATGTTTAAGCAGGCCTTGTTTTGATGCTCTGAGAAGATTGGTCTGGAGACTGTTCGGAGGTTCCTCCTAGAGAGGATGCTCAGGTGGCTGGGTAGCAGCAGTGGAGATCAGGAGAAGAGGGCTGATAGACCAGTGTTGGAGGGAGAATGGGCTTACTTGTGGTTTGGATGTGGCAGATGAGAGCTGGGGATTCTAAGATGCTGATCATCAATGCTAAGATGATTCATGGGGATACACTTGGAGCAACTGTGTATGGTGCTGAGAAAGGAAGACTCAAGTCGAAGGGCAGGATGTGGAGTCAGGAATTTGTTTTGGCATAATACATTTGAAATGCTGCTGATTGTATTAATATATGAGAGTCTGGAGTTCAGAGGAAAGGTCTGTACCAGAAATTTAAATTTGGAGTTATCAGCATGGAGACTATTTAGATGCACAGGAATTTGATGAAATCACTGAGAGAGAATAGAGAAATGAGACAGTTGGGAGTCGATCATCCTCTGACATCTAGAGGTTGAGTAAAGGAGGAACTAGAAAGAAGAGACAAGAATGAATTGTCCCTGAGGTGGAGGAGGCCAGGAGATAGGAGGGTTTTCAGGAGGGCACAGCACTCTATTGAATGCAGCCGAAGTCTGTTAATTTGGGGGAGAGACAGGCTTTTTGCATCTGGCAAATTGAAGGTCATTGCTGACCTTGATGAGCAGTTTCAGTGGAGTGAAGAGACAGAAAACAGATTGTCATTTCCAGCACAACAGAATAACTTGATTCCTCCTTTCACAGGGTCACAGTGAAACATTTAAACATTAAGTCCCTTTAAATGCCCTCCTAGTTAAATAATCTCAGTTTTTTTGAATAGTCCTGATCAGACTTTGAATGTCCCTGATCACACGCTTCTGGACTTACTCAGGTTTTTTGAATTCCCTCTTCAAAGAAGAAGTTCAGAAATATACCCAGTACTTTCAGATAGGATCTTCCAGTGGAGTTGTTACCCCTCTTCATCAAAAATGCTACATTCTACTGACCTTTGTTAGTCTAAAATGGTCATTGCTTCACAGGAACTGTTGCCAAGTGACACTTGTAAAATCATTATTGAACTAAATGTTCAGTTTTATGTTTACTAGCCATATTAAATAGCCTCTTGATTTCAGACTGGGGTTTCAGCCTGTCAGAATTGTTTGAATCATAATTCTGATGTTTATTTGACAAACACTTGTTTAGGTTTAGAAAATCCTGTGTATGGACAGTCTATGGAATCGGCAAGACTCCAAATTTCAACTTGGTGTTAGATTCTGTTCCAGAAACATGTCATTATTAGTGGCTCTTCCTCAGTTTGCATCCCTGCTGTTGACACAGTTAATTCTGCTTCCTAGCTTTATGCTAGGTGTGAGTTTGAAAAGTGTACCTTTGGAACCCATGCCCATAGCATGAGCAAGCCAAGGTCAGAGTTCAGAAGTAAGTTCTTTTTTTGTTGTTAGCCATCTGCTCATCCATGTTTGGCATAGCCTTTCAAGTAATGACAACTTTATGAACCTGACTATTCGCCGACATTTCTCTAGTTTGTTTACGCGAATGTTATGAGGACTGTCTGATCCCTTGCTAAAATCCACCTCTCCTGACTGCAATGTCAGGATCTTCTAGTCTATTATTGATATCCAAGAAGAAAACAAGACTTATTTGCTTATAATTTTAAGTATTATCGGCTCCATGGTCCAATGCTTTTCTCTTAAAAATTTTTTTTCCACCAGATTATAAAACTAATAACTTCATGTTTGAAAATGTGTAGAACATAGGAAAATATGAAAAGGAATATAAATTAATCTAATCTTACCATGCAGAGATGATTATTACTTATGTTATAATGTATTTATTTCAGGTTTATAGTTATGATACTTGATATATATCTGTGTAAGGAAATTTTATATTCTTTTCATATTGCTTTTTATTGTTTTCCCCATGTTGAAACATTTTTAATACTGTAGCTGCAAGGTTTTTTTCATCATGTAGATATCAATTTAATGCTTTCTCTTATTTTGGACACTTAAAAATTAGAAACAATGTATTTTGAACAATTTTTTATAATGAATACCCTTGCTGATGAACTATTGTGAGCATCTCTGATTATTTACTAAGTATAAACTGAAGAGAGAGAAATTACTGACTTAAAGGATATTATTTAAGACAATTGATAACTTGTAAAATGGTTCTCCCAAAAGTTTATATCAGTTTTTTTTATTTCTAAAGTGCTTATAAACCACTTGTTTAATAACTGAGGTGGTTATTTCTGGAGTATCTAGGCTCAATGTACCAGGTAGTGTCTTGAGTCCTGTGCTGTGTAAATCTGGGAATTTGCTTCTCCGTAGTCTCCTGTACCTTCCTATTTCCCCGTGATCTTGGTTTCTAAATATTGGCTAACCGTGTTAGTAAAAGGGTATCCCTTTTTATTAATTAAAGTTTATATAGAAATGATGTGAAAGCAATATTGGAAGATATCTTTGTCCCCAAATGTTCCCGATTCTTTTTATTATAGGAAGCCATAAAAACCATAATTTCTGAAAATTTTCTCTATAAACTTTGCTGCTAAGCAGAGCAATCAGAATCTCCTTTGAGTTGTTTACTGTTTTTGCAACAGTCTCGTGGCTTTGTGCATTACCTCTGGAGCCAGTCTGTCTGGGCTCATTCCCAGCTTTGCCACTAATCAGCTGCGTGACCTTGGATAAGTTAATTAATCTCTCTGAACTTCAGTTTCCTTGTCGGTAAAATGAGGACTATAGAGTACCTCTCTCATCAGGTTGTTATGAAGATTAAGTGAGTTAATATATATTAACTCAGAACACTGTCTGGCATGTGGTGAGGGCTATTTACGTGCTAGTTGCTGGTTATTGTTCACTATTTTGGGGTTTGTTGGGGTGGAAGGGGAGGAATTGGAGAAACAGTGGTAGTTTTTTTTTTCCTTTTCTTTTCTTACCAAACTTATGAGAGGGAACAGAAAAAAAAGTGGACATTCTAACAGTGTTCATTAGTTTATTAACACTTAACCTAGAGAGAGAGAGAGAGCGAGTGTGTGTGTGTGTGTGTGTGTGTGTGTACACACATGCATATTTTTAAATGAAAGCTTTTGATGTCTATTAAGGGCAGCCATTTTAAAAAAATAAAATTAGTTCAGAATCTTCCTTTGAGCAAGTTGGCTACCTTAGGAGGGAAGTGATCATTTTGGCTGTTGGGTTTCGGATCTATAAATGAGTGTCTAAGTATGATGTTATGGCTAACAGTGTTTACTAAAATGGCCATTTTACCTATAAGTCTGCCATGGGTGTGTCTTCATGCTGGAAGCAGGGCCCTTCCCAGCTACATTAACTCCTTCAGGCATCACAGCTGACTGACTCTCCTCATCACTAATTAGGACTCTGGTGACTTACAAGAGTTAAGTGAGGCACTCTAAAAAGTAAGCATGGGGAATAATTTGGATAATGGAAATTTCTGGTATTAAACTCCTGCTGAAAGGATAAGACATAGTAAATAGCCTAAAGTGTGGCGTCAGTGACTGTTAAAGGCAGCACTTCTGTCTGGTATTCACTGTGGGTCTATAGGTCATTTAGATGAAATAGGTCATCTGGTATTCTACTACCTTCAACCACAGAGAGAATTGGGAAGACTTTTTGTGTCTAAATATGACAAATGACACCTTGGAATGTTCTTGGTACAGTGGTTTACTTTTTATCAGGGAACTTGTATCTTCTCTTCCCTTTCATTTCAAATAATCATTAATTGAGTCTATGTTATGCCTGTCTGTGGTTTTGAACAATGTATTAGCATTGAATGAGTTTTGGACTTTGCGTTTTGAATTTATAGGACATGTTGGAATTTAGACATTGTAAACTTTGGACTGTATTATGTGGGCAATTATAACAACTAATATTCTACATCAGTAATTTGTCCTTTGCTTTCTTAAATATACTGAGCATTTTTACCCAATGATGTATTTATCTGTAATGGTTGTCCAGTGTTAAGATGGGGTTGTTGCCAACTAATTTGATTAATGAGATATGAGTGTGTAGCCTTTATTGTCTGGTTGCTGAGATAGTCGTCTTCTGTCAGGAATCTTTCATGTTCCAAGGAAATTCCATGCAATATTTGCATATTAGTTTTGACACAAACATATGGATTTTTTGGGAGAAGGCATGACACACTATAGTATGCTTATCATAGATTTGACCTTGGATAGTGCTTTTCTTAGAATAGTATCTGTTGTCATGATGGTTAAAAACTACATGGATGCTAATCCTTAAACTGTTTATTTTTTTTACTGATTGGCTTAGGGAAATTATATCCTAGCATTGGGTTTTTATAGTCACAGATTATTTAAGGTATTGAAAAATAATAATTAGGCTGAATATTGAAGTTGTATGCATATAATGTGACATAAAAGTGATGACTATGGTACGCATAGTAGTTATTTCATCATTTTCAAAGATGTATCTAATACTTGTAGATATGTAGCCACACAAAGCTATTGATTAAAAACTTAATTTCACTTATGTGGAATTAATAGAGTTTTAAAACTGAAAGTCTTGGCTTTTAGAAACTTGTCATAGTTCTATTTTCATATAGGTAAATCATCCCGTACTTGGAAAAAGTTATATCAAAGAGCAGGAATTGTTGTCTGTCTTCTGAGGTGAGAATAGCTGAAGACATATTTATTATAAATGTTATTGATGTAAAAGCTTTAACTTACTGCTGGAACCTGTTGGTAATGTAAATTTTAATACTGTTGAAAGCTATTTTGAATTAGAATTTTACTTCTTCATTAGTATTTTAGTCAAGAACTTTATTAGTTGTCTTTATTTGTCAACATCAAAGAGGATATTTAATGAAAATGTGTTTGAGCAGACTTAAAATTTAAGTAGTGGTGATACAAAGAGAAAACACCAATATGCTTGTTTTTTGAAAAAAGAAAGCAACAACACTATTTGGAGATGAAAACTATTTTTTTTTAATTTCCTTGATTTTGATTTTTACTGGCTTTTATAGGTTTTTAATACATTTTTTTATATCCTTTAAAAATGACACTTTGATTCCTTTTCTCTTTTTTTCCCTTAGCATATCTAATTCACCCAGTCTCTTTTATTCTTTTTGACAACTATAGCTATGTTTCCGTTGTTGAGTTTTAGCCATGTTCTGCTTCGCGTCTCAGAACATGTCCCTTGGGTGTTTCTTACACTGGGGGATGAAGATGCAGCCCACTCACTGTCATGTTTGCTGTCTCGCTTAGTCTTCTGATGCTAAGTATGCAGATTGCCTCAGTGGCAGCTGTTTAGAAATAATTTCTCCATCACGTGTGTCTCATTGCAGTGTTATATGACTAGCCACAGAGGGCAAGGGGCCACGTGCTTAGGACCTAGTCCCTCAGGTGTCTGAACATCCCACGCAGATCCACACAGAGCAGGTGGGTGAGCTCCTGCTCCGCAGCTCGACCCAGCAACAGAGGTCTCGTCTGCACCGGTGCCGGAACACGTGTGGCCACAGCCAGATGATCAGTGTCATGGAGGGTGAGAGGAGGTCCCATCTCTAAGACCCCAGATCGGACGTGTTGCCACATGGGAACAAAATTCAGCAGATGAAAAGCAGTGGGATCGGGAGGCTGCTGAAGTGGAAGTGGTGGGCTCAGACACCCATGTGACATATGCTCCAGCTGCATTTCCAGGCTGAAGGCGAAGTTTTATTAATTTGTCCGCGTTTCCTCTTCCTGTGTTGTGGGAATGACGACCTATACTTTCACAGTGGGGCCCCCGGTGTTGACGATTTTTAACCTTTTTTGTAAACACAGTGGGGGAATTTATAATGAAGTGCTACACCATGAGCCCTCTTTCCCAAAGAGGTAAGGAGAATAGGTTTTGAAATCAGCTCAACTGACTTTATTTTCAGTTTGCCTAGTGGATCTTTTTAAGGAACAGCCCTCCCTTCCTGGTGCTCACCGGGCCCCCGCTGGGTGTGTTTCCACAGCCCATCCCTCTTCCAGCCTCCCCAGCCTTGTTTTCCTTTGAGAATATTCCCGGGGAACACGTGCTGTGCTTTGAGACTACCAGCCACTTCAGGATTCCCGACCTGCCTCTCATCCTTGGGGACGTGTTGAAGAGGCGTGATGATCTCTAATACCCTTGGGTGCGTCATCGTCGTTGGAGGGTGGAAAAATCGGCATGAACATAACATTTCCCAGTCATGAAGGATCTTATCGGTTGCTTGTACTCATGTTTATGTTGAATGTTGAAGCCTTGTGAAAAGCAGAAGAGCCACTAGTGGGAGGCAATAAATGCCACCTGGCTAGATCTGTCACTGTCCAGGCAGGGTATGAGTGGCAACAAAAGTGTAGCTCCCCAGAGGACAGTGTAGGCAGGAGGGGCCCGAGAGACACCTAGATAAGACAGGTAAGACAGCCACATGTGCTTCTGGACAGCAGCTCAGGTGGCAGTTAAGAACTTTGGCTCTGCATGCAGACAGACTGGAGTTAGAACTCCACTTTACTCTGTGTGAGTGACCATGAGAGGAAAAGTTTACCCCTCTCAAGCTAATTTTTTTTCATTTGTAAAATGGAAATGATAATTGTACTCATCTCATTAGATTGTTTTCAGGATTCATAGTGAGACAATGTTGATGAAGAACCTAGCATGACACCTGGCACATCATAAGTGCTCAGTAAATGTTAACAACTTCTGTTATTATTCTGCTGTCATTATTGTTACTATTCTACTGTCATTATTAAATAAATACTGCAGCCTTAGCAGGGAAGGAGAGCTTACAGTCTAGAAGGATCTCAAGGTGTGGGGATGGGGGAGGGTAATAATGTACTCTATTTCAAGGTAGCTGAACCTAATTCTCCTAAGAGGGGCATTGGGCAGAGAAGGCAGATACTTGATTAGTTAGAACAGGGGCTGGCAAACTATAGCTGATGGGCCAAATCCACCCCCTGGACATGTGTGGCCTCCATGTTCTATTAAAGAAAGTTTTATTGGAATGCAGCCATGCCTAGTTACTCAGGTGTTGTCCATGGCTGCTTTCGTGTTACAGTAGCAGAGTTGAGTAGTTGCAGCAGAGACCACATGGCTGGCAAAATAAAAAATATTTACTTTCTGGTCTTATACAGAAAAAGTTTGCCAACCCCTGGGTTAGAGAAGAGAATGGTCAGCAAAGGCGAGGAGAAGCATGCCCCAAAGTATTTCTTCTGCTTTTGCATCCCAAGCTGTTTTATTCTTTGCTCTGATTTGTGCTCAGTAAGGTAGGCAGAGATTTAGGTAGACACAGACTAAGAAATGCAGGTTTCTGTAGGTACAAGGCCTTCTGCTATGGCCCAAGATCTCAGGCTTCCTTGTGTGAGCTTGCACTTGTAGGATTGAGGTGGAATTGCATATTGAATTAAATTTATGTCAGACCCTGTGAGTAGAATGGCCGTAGGAGAAACTTCTGGAGTCTCAGGATTCGGAATCATTTTCAGGGAGGCCAGTGAGGGGAGAATGCCCTTGTCTGATCCTCAGTGCTGTGTAACTTAGTCTCTGAAAAGGTGGGCAACTCGCATTGTGGTTTACTGTTGGTGCGGCTTGTCTCAGTCAGGAAGTGAGGCTCATGTGTTTTATATTGTGAAGAAAGTATTTTATAGTTGATTGTTCTCTAACTCTGTATTGTATCATAAAAAAGTCACAAATTAAGGTGGGAGGCAGTGAAGAGTGTTTGTTTTTGTTTTCTTTTGGTCTGGAGTTCTAGCAGCATGTGTAATGTATTAATTTGCTTATTTCTGTTCCTAGGGATTAAAGTTGTGTTTCATGTAGACAGTCTTTTCCACTCTGAGCTGCCGACTGGGCAGCTCCCCTTGGAAGTCCCTCAGGGCCTGGCTCAGCACCTGCCAGCCTTGTCATTCCCCTGGCCTCCTCGTGACTGCTGGCATTTGTTCTCTTCAGGAAGGGCACCACTCCCCACCTAGGGCCCAGGGAGGACCATCGCCGCTGTTTCTCCTCTCCCGCTCATCTCTCCCAGCCCCTGAGAGTCACCAGGGTACTATGGATACTTCCTCCTCGGTGTCCTTGGCATTACCTCTGCTTCCTGCTGACATTGTCAGTGCCTTCATTCTGGTGTCCAAACTTTGACTTTTTCCAGGTCCTTCTACAGTCTCTACTGTATAGTTAATGAGTATTTTATAAATGTTATGTAGCACACTGTATGTTATGCATTATATTGTGACAGTATAATATATACCATAGTATATATGATATAAATTATATGTAATGTGTAAAATATATATAATGTTAATAGAAAAATTATATATAGTATCATGTGTTTTACACGTCATGTATTTTGTTTATATTATTTTTATAGTAGACTTAGCATTTTTTTCTTTAAACTTACCACTTCTTCGAACCTCATCTGAAATACTGATATCCATGAAATTATGGGTTATAATGCAATTTCCTATGCTTTCTATAATAATACATAATAAAGTCAAACTGTAAATAAACAACAGGCAGCCTAGACTCATCCCAGAGGAATACTGAGAGCTTCTTTTGGGAATTCCCATCTCAGTTGTTAGCCTTATCATTTTTAAGGTGTCTTAATGTAGTCTCCCCACTTCCAGTTTGCTGGCTCTCCCCCATCCCTGCTGCTTTCTGGTGGTCCATCCTCTCTGCTGTTACAAGAATGACTGCCCCAGACATAAACCTTATGCTGTCACAATTCTGAAATGATTTTATGGCTCCCTGTTGTTTCAGGGTGACAGTTTATAATGCAGGTTCCTGCAGATTAGCACAGAAATAAAAAAATGACAAAGTGGAAGAGAACGTGATTCAAACTCAGGTTTTCCTAACTTCTTATTTATGATTTTCAACAACCTGTTAACAGCTCCTAGCTTCAGTTTCTCATCTGTAAAATGGGGGTAATAGGGCCTATCTGATAAGGCTACTGTGAGAATTATACTGTGCTTAGCCCTGTGCCGGACGCATAGTAATAGTAATCACACAAACTTAGCATTAGTATTGTCTTTGTTGTATTCACCATCATTCACCATGACCTCTGTGATCCTTCTTTTCTCATATGTAGCTGGGAATGAGGCATCACGGGGCTTTTGTTAGGATTACATGACAGGTTTGGGGGGCAGTCAGGGTGGGAGATAGTGGTGAAGAGCTTGGTGCAACATGCGGCCTTTGAGGGCCCCTAATGGGGGCTGTTATTACAGTAGCGTTGATCAGGCTCTGTCTCTCTCCTGCACTGTCGGCTCCCTGCGGGCAGGTATCATATTGGATTCAGCTGCACGTTCTCAGGGCTGAGCAGTCCGGTGAACAGAGCATTGTGCATAGTGGCCATCTGAACAGTCCCCGTGTCTGCATCTGTGAGGTGGGGACAGCCCTCCCTGCTCCTTCTTCTCAGTTTACCAAAGGCTAATTGAGGATGTGGGTAAAATAACATATCTTAGAGAAGGTAGTGTGGCAATCTAATAAACTAATAATGGTTTAATTAATGTGCCTTTTATTAGCACAAACTCTTTCCACTGTTTTGCGTGTTTCTTTAAAAAGTCTTCTTTATCACTAAAGAAATTTAGCTTTCAAAACTGTACTCAGTTTGACTTTATTTAAATAGATAATAAAATGAGTAGAACTATAGTCAGATGTCATTGGTTGAAATCATCACAGTGCATTTGCTTCTATTCTTTATAGCTGTACCAAAAGAGACAGATTTTGTAGTTTAGGTTATAAGATTGGGCTGAAAGAAATATGAAAACAAATCTATCCAGATGCCATGGTGCTGTGCTCATGAAGCATTTGTAATTTTAGGAGGGTGGTGAGAATTAAGGAGGTCTAATAGCTGACAAATTAGCTTTAGATATCTCTGCTGATGAGAGACAGAGACCCCTTATCGGGCATCTCTCCATTCCCTACAAGAGGGTCAGAGCATCTCCTGCTGTGATTGTCCTCTTCTGCTTCGTGGTCTTTACGAAATACCCTCTGACTTTTTCAGCTCATCTCAAACACCACCTCCTCTGTGAAACCTTATCTGATAATTTCAGACACTTTGTTACCTTCCTTTCCTGAGCAACATTCATATTTGTTGCTGGTTGTGCATAATGAGTGTTGAAGTCTCCTTGAGTTGTTTTCTGTGGATATGGTTCACCTTCTCAGGGGTAGTTGCACATCTTTTTGCCCCCCAAGCTGTGACATGAGCTGTACCCTCGTAGGCTGCCGTCAGTGCTGTTGTGGAACTGAACTAGGAGCGAGGCATGACGGGAGCCAGTCCCTGCCTGTCATCCACATCTTTCTCCTGGCCATGCCAGGACAGTGTTGGGCCAGGGTGGGGGACGTCTGTTTGTGGTCCAGATTCCTTTTTAACCTGGAATAATACAGTGATGTTCATGGATCTGGACAATTGTACTTGGAAGAGAATGACAGAGAATCATCCTATAATACATGAGCCATGTGGTTAATGTTCTCTCCTGTATGTAATGTTTCCTATATTTTAATCATGATTCTGAAATAGCCTTTGGAAATGGCTGCACAATGGGTGGCGACTTGGGAGACCCTGGCCTATGTTTTCTCTTTGTTTCCCATTATTACTATTCTGTAGTGCAGTCCTTGCTTTCTAGAGCTTAATAGGTTTACCAGCTTTTCAGTTAGTCTTGAAGGTGACCATCGCTGGCATCCATCATCTCTAGCACTCCAGTCAGTGCCATCTCCAATCCCTCCTGTGATATACAGCCGGTGAAGAGGTTTACTGAATAAAGTGAGTTTTAGTCTGTAGTAGCTATTCCTCAGCTTGAACCTGAGTCAGAATCGTTCAATGTATAGGTATCTACATGAGATTATTGCTCCTCTGGGGAAAATAGTAAATCTCTAGTCTTGTGTTTACTCCCATGTTGGCATTTATGTTCTGTGTGCCCATGTGACTACGTTAGGAGGCTCGCGTCAGTCTGCAGTGAAGCCCTTGACGTAGATGCTTCTTCCTCTGGGTGTTAGAACAAGAAAGCCGAGGGAGAAAAGCCTCCGGAGACAGTACTTTTCTCCCTCGCGGGAGTCGGGAATTCCCTTGCCTTAAGAGAGGCCTTTATTCCCCTTGCCCACTTGCGGAACAAAACAAACTTTCTACACAAAACAAATGGGTGGATGGCATCTGCTCTCACAGCTCTGGTCACATGTCCACCCCTGGAAATTGGCCACTCTGGGCATTAGCAGCTTGCTTCTGTGAAGCCCATGTGATTGGGCCTGCCTGTGTGTGTTCAGAATGTCTCTCTGGGCTTTTGTGTTTAATATCACGCCTCTAGTTTATAAAATTGTTTGCGTGAACTTTTTGTCAATGTGTAAACCTTCTTGAATGGGAGCAGATGAGGTGAATAGAACAAAGGAGTATCTTAGTGATTGTGTGCCCATTAAAAACAAATACATAAATCTAAAGTCTCAAAGGGAAAAAAAATGAATATTTTAGAAAATTGTTTTCTAATTTGCTCAGGTGTTAAGCTACAATAACTTAGCCACTGTGTGACCTTTAGTGAAAGCACTGTTTAGCTGGATTTTGTGAAGTCGTCTGAAGGATTTGGGTACGTTTTTCTTAGTCTAAGTCTCCTGTTCCTGAATTTGACCCTCCCTCCTGCAGTGGGGTCTGTATGTGTAGACCCTGTGTTTTCTTATCATTTTCTCATTCATAGAGTATTTGGTGATTGTCTCAAATATTAGATGTGGCGGCAAAGGTAATGAGGAGATGAAAGTGATATTCCTCCAGGAGAAAATGCTAAAAGATTGCCTGAACGTAAACAAGGTCTAAGAAGGAAGGTGAGACAAAGAGGAGATGTTGGAAGACATACTAAGCCCCACTTAATGTTTTCAAGTGGCTGTGGCATAGGGACAGAGACCACAAACACGTGGAAATTTATTGCACAATGTAAAAGAGAAGTCACAATTTGATATTAAATAGCTTCATGCATTATGACTATTTGGAAAAGTAAAATAACTAATATGTGTATTAGGTATCTGCTGGGAGCAAGCTCTGTGCTAGGGACATTGTATGTATTGTCTCATTTCATCTAAATTGTAATTCTTATTCAGCTAGTTGAGTAGCAAAGCTGAGAATCAAATTCAGATCTGTGACTTCAAAGGTTCTTTTTTCTTTTTTGAAGCAAGATCTTTACTGTTAGGTGTGATTTTATCTGGAATGTATAAGAAAAGTTGTACTATTTTTCGTGTCAATTATAACCATAAAAATTTATGATATTCAAACATTCGGTGTACTTTCATATAGATGAAGGAAATAGTTTCTTCTGAATTTTACATTATGTTACCTTCAGCTCACCACAGTTGATTTTAGGAGACTGCAGTAGAACAATCTTTATCCATAATTAGTTGTTCCATGAAATATGTCTTATTTAGTCTTTTTCATCTGTCTCTAGGGGTTGTTCAGAAAGAGCCCCAGTGATGGGATAGAAACCAATCCTGACTTATCCATGAAAGTGAAGTAGAGGATGGGGAAGAACACTGATGACTGTAATAAAATCTGGATGTTATCTGAGTCTGTGCCACAACTGTGCTCCATTTTGGGATTCCCATCTTAATCTTAACCCCCTCATTTAGGTCTGAAAACTTTTTCTTTGACATTCTTCTCTAGTGTAGCCACATACCCAACCAAACTAGTGGCATGGTAGTCCAGGGAAAGCTCTCTAATAATCTCTGTAATAATACTAGTTGTGTTCTAGTTGCATATGACCAGTAGGTTTCTTCTCAAATGCCAGTGCCTATAAATTGGTTGTAACTGTCTGGAGCACAAGATTGAGAGTGAGTCTTTAGGCCCGTGGTCTCCCCCGCCCCTGGGCTGCGGACGGTACTGGTCCGTGGCCTGTTAGGAACCGGCCGCACAGCAGGAGGTGAGTGGCAGGTGCGAGAGCCAAGTTTCATCTGTATTTACAGCTGCTCCCCACTGCTCGCATCATGGCCTGTGCTCCTCCTGTCATATCACTGGTGGCATTAGATCCTGTATTATGGTGAGTTGTATAATTATTTCATTATATATTACAATGTAATGATAATAATAGAAATAAAGTGCACAATAAATGTAATATGCTTGAACCATCCAAAAACCATCTCCCCACTCCCCTACCCCCAGTCCATGGGAAAATTGTCTTCCATGAAACTGGTCCCTGGTGCCTAAAGGGTTGGGGGCTGCTGCTTTAGGCCACAGAAGGGCTGTGCTGGAAAGGGCCTGACCGATGGATCACGTCTGCCATGACTGTAGGAGAGGGAAGGGCGTGGCAGCCTGTGTGCACACGTTTGCCATCCCTTTTCTGCCATTTTAAGTATGATCTATGTCCACTTCTCTGTGCAATTAAAGTATGAATCTTTAAGTAAAGAAGTTCTTCAATTTCAAAAATAATCATTAAGGAAACAATCTTAATTATGTTTTCTTCTACATGTACAGATCTGTCCCTGTCTTAGAAAGTTTATTTTGATAAATGTGGAATGAATTTGATGACTTGAAGTGCTCTATTTTACAATGTTAAAGATACGCAGATGTGTTGCCCTATTTTGTTTTTGTTAAAATTGGCGAATCTGAAGATTTAGTAAGCTCGTCAGGCCATCAGTCTTCTCTCCTTCCTGCCTGTGTTTGTTTCCTTCCTTCCTTTCTTCCATCTTCCTCTTTTTTTCTTTTGCTTCCTTGCCTCCCTCCCTTTTGCTGTCTCCCTGTACTTCTCCCTTCATAACACCACAGAAGTTAGTCCACGGTCACTAAAACCTTACATTTGTTGTAATGTTGCATATTTGAAATTTATAAATACATACTCAGTGTAATTTATATAACTGACATCAACCATGAGGATATTCTTCAATGCCTGTAGCATTGACAGCTGTGGAAGAAAAGGCAAGTTCCTTCATGTGGCATGCCAGGTTCTTTGTCATCTTATTGTTCCCATTCCTTCAGCCTCATCGTTCATGGACAGCCTGTGTGTGTGCACACACATTATTGGAACCTTCTTCACCTGTTTGGAGAACCAAAGACAAAGCTGTGCCGTTCTTTCAGCTTTCTATGCCTTTTACAGGCTGTACCTTTTCCCTAGAACATAACGTGCCTTTGGACTCAGCCATGTGCCTTTGGACTCAGCTCAGGTGGCCCTCTTCTGGCAAGCTTTTCCTGACCCCACAGGCTGACCTAGCTGTCTGTCTTCTGTGTTAGTATCCTGTAATAACAGTAATGCTAACGTAATGTATAGTAAATGTTGATGATGCACGTGGGTAATATTTGTTCAGCCCCTTTCTTGCTAAGAGCCAAACTGGATTATCTTGTAGTGACAACAACTTAATAAAATAGGTATTATATCTTATTGAGGAAAATGAAGTGTAGAAAAGTTAAGTGACTTGCCCCAAATCACACTCCTTGGAAGCAGTGGAACCTTTTCAGACAGAATTTTGAATGTTGATTTACACGGATTTTTCTCCCTCGCATTATGAGTTCTTAGATGTCATGAACCATTTCATTGAGTTCTGCGTCTCCACTAGGGGCTGGTATATGATACAGGCTCAAAATGATTGTTCAATTACATTTGATTGAAATCTTATTTTTAATAGATATATCTAGTCTTTCTATCACTTCTCCAAGGTTTGGTATGTAGAAAGATATAGTCAGCTGGTTTTCTTTCTTTAATTTTCCCTCAGAATTTTTTATATTGCTGGCCACTTTAAAAATCATATACCCTCAAATCCCACTTTTTTGGAAGTAGCCTTAGTTTTGAATTTAATATGTTCAAAACAAATATGGAAATTTGAAATTGCTGCCATCTGTAAGATTGAGCCAGGATTTATTTCTCTTATTCTTACTCTATGTGTTTCTAACATGAGCACCTATGGCACAGAAGGAGGGACAAGTGACGCCATATGTAAGTTAAAGGAGTAGTTAACTAAAATGCCAGCAGATACGTTCTGTCTGCCTCTTGGAATTCTTTTGCCAGTGGACAGGTTCCAGTCTCCATGTACTACTTATTAACAAGGTTGATGGTTCTTCTTTTTGATAGAGAACCTGCATTAAGTATGTAGATTTTAACTCTCTGCCTTCCTTACTTTGGACACTCAACCTTTAGGATGCAGCACGCTTTTGTTGAGCCGGTTAGCAATCGCGAAATACTTCCTCCATCTGTGTCGTTCCCCATAGCATTTAGGGTAGAAAAAAAAATGGAGCCTAATGTGTGTTTTAGAGAAAAGCAGACTTCATTGTGGCCACTTAGTTATTTCTTCTTTAATCAAGGCACAGCATTGAGAAGGAATGTTTGTCTGATTTTAAATACAAAGAATACAAATTGAGAATCATTACTAAAAATCACCAAAACTAGCCCTGACCAACTGGTCTTACCATGGGGGTATTCAGAGCTAGTCTCCATGATTTGGACAAGGCCAGTTTTGGCAGACTTACCGCTTTATTCTGTTATGTTGTTGTAAAATCAAGAAAGTAACTATTAATATAACAACATAAGGCAGCCATTAAATAGTAAAGTAGAATATTTTTAAAAGAACATTTTTGGAATTAAACACTAAACTACAATTTACTGCATTTTTGCTTAACCTTGACTGTCATCAAACTGGCTTTAATATGTTTCATAATGCTCTATTCTAACTAACTTTGAGAGCTTAGCTTGGAAAAAAAATAAAAAAACAGCTAAAAAAAATATTCCTTGTGGTTTGTTCTTAGACTTTGGGCTCTTGCATCCCATGTTTCTGGCATGTGTTCCCAGTTGCCAAGACTCTGAGCAGTTGAGCTTGAAGAATCATTCTAGTGACTTTCTTCTCTCACGGTCTCTTCATCGGTTTCAGCTCTAACAGAGCCTTTTTGTTGTACAGGAGAAAGGACAGAAGAAAGGCCCCACAGCTTGTAGCTATGAGGGAGACCCTGAGACTAGACTCCCTGACATTTCAGAGATGTTTATTCTCAGAGGCTCTCCAGCTTTTGGCCCCTTAGCAGTAGAGGTTTTTTTGTTTCTTTCTCCCCACCATCCAGATTTAATTTATCATAGGAGAAAAAGAACATTACTGTTAAAGTTGAAATAGCTTTCATTTTCTTCCAAGTCTCGTTACCCTCCCGCCATCTGCAGAGGCAACCGCCATTCAGAAATCTGTGTGCATCCTTCCAGTCCGTGCTTTTGTATGTTCACTAAATAGGATTGTATTTATAAGTGATAGTTTCACGTAGATGCTATGCTGTACCTATTATTTTACAACTTGCTTTTTTTCCCCACTCAACATTATATTTTGGATGTATAGTTTAGTTCATTTACATTTTTTATGGCAACTGTTATTTTTGTACCTATTTCTGTTATTATTTTGAGTTTGTAATGTTTTCACTGCTTCTATCTTTTTCCTTTCTTTCCTTATTTTGGGTGATATGAAGATTTTTTAAAATGCATTTCTTTCTCTAGCAGTTTAGATGTTATGCAATTCATATCCCCTCTTTTAGTGGTAACTCTCAAATTGTTAGCAAATGTGTATATTTAACAATGTTTAAAGTTGATCAGAATTTCTACCTTTCTTCTGTATAATTAACCACCCTTGGAGGCTTCATTCTGTTCTCCCTTCCTCCTTTCATCTGTATTATTGATGTTTAGAATTTTATTTATACCTTGTCTCTTCAAACTCTTTCAAATTAGTCATTATGATTATGTTGAAAATTATAATTATTTACAGTCAATTTTTATTTAAACATACTAGCATGTTTACTTATTTCTTTGTTCATGCAGCTTCCAGTTCCTACCTTCTAGTTTCTGTTTCCTTCTTTCTTTTCTTTTCTTTCTTTCTTTTTTTTCTTTTTTTTTTTTTTTTTGAGAAAGGGTCTCCCTCTGTCCCGGGGACTAGAGTGTAGTGGTATCATCATAGCTCACTGCAACCTCAAACTCCTGGCCTCAAGCGATCCTCCTGCCTTGGCCTCCCAAAGTGCTGGGGTTCCGGGCATGAGCCATCGCGCCAGGCCTTCTGTTTCCTTATTGCTGCAGCACACTCTTTAGCTGTCACTTCTGTTCTCCATCTTTGTGTAGTCTGAAAATGTCATTTACCCCCCTTTCCCCGCAAAGATAGCTTACTTATGTATAGACTTCTAGGGTGACCATTATTTCGTTTTAGTACTTTGAGGCTTACAATCACTTATTCCACATTAATTTTTATTTTAACAATCTGGATAGAGGTATTTCTAAAATTTAGACATAGGATTAATGATTCCGCACACCTCTGCATTCAAAAAGAAGATCAGTTAAATCTCATAGAGTCTTTGCTGAGGTCAGCACTGTTATTTGGAACATGAGACTTTGCATTGTGTTTTGATACATTGTGTTGTGATCCTTTGGTGGCTGAGGTATGAAATGTAAGATTGTTTGGTCTTTCATTAGCTAAGACTGTTGGGTTTTCTTGAGAACTTGTATCTCCTTTTTAGTGTGTATCTGTGGACATGTCTTTTCTCCATCAGTACTTGCTGCTGCAAGTCATTAACTAAATGCAATAGCTCCCTTCCTTCAGTCAGCTATTTCCTTCCCCATTGTATATTTTTGTTTCTCCTTTGCTGAAAGCTAGGGCCCTAGATAACCAAACTGGTCAAGAATATATGAGTTCATTTGATGTTGGCACTGCGTTGTCTCTGTGTTCTTCCTAAAAATGTTTTATACCAGCTAAGTATGTAATGAGTGGTAGTGTACTTGGTATGGACACAGGTTCTGAAGCCAGATTGCTTGTCTTCAGAACCATATTTCAGTACTGTATAACCCTGGCAGTGCCTTAACCTCTGAGCCTCAGTTTCCTCATCTTCAAGATAGAGATAATTGTATTATACACCTTCTTGAGTCATTGTGTGTTTTATATGAATTAAGATACATAATGGACTGGAACAGTGCCTGTCTCCATTAACACGTGCTGAGTTAAACATACTTTAAAACAGCTTTCAAGTTTTATCTCAAATACTGTGTGGAATGTGAGGTTCCATACAACTGAAGTTAAAAAAAAAAAGTTTTCAGAATGAAGAATATCTAACTTGGAGAAAGTATAAACTAGGACGTAGTCTATTTCTGTTACCACAGGACATTGAATGTAGTGTGCAAGTTAATTTAAATATTTCCTTCTGCCAGAGAAGCAGAAGGTCATCTGCAATCATCGGGGAGTAAAGATGTCACATTGTAGAAATCATGATGTAAATTAGGGGGTAAACATTTATTTGCTTTATAAATATTTGATTTGCTTCCAAATTTCCAGTACAGCCTGATGCCCTCATCAACTGATGTGAGTGCTGGAAGACCTGAACTTTAGCTTCAGGTTTTTCAGTAACTCACATTGTGACCATGACCAAATTATTTCAATTGCCTGTGCTTTAATTGGACTCTTATAAGGGCAAATGAGATAATAAATGTGAACTCGCTTTTAGCTAGCTTTTTAAGCACTTAAAAATAACTAAGGTGATGGTAACACATTTGAGCTATGTGGCAATATTACTATAATGCTTCACATGAAAATGTAGAGTTTTTGTCATTTCAGATTAAATTTTTGGAATCGAATAAGTTGGCTCATATTTAAGTATTTCATGGCTTTAGAGATCACCAGGCTTATTTTAGTTATGATTTATTCCTCACCTACTTCCAAAAATTTGAGGCTACTTACCAAAACTTATAGACAATTAAAATAAGCATGCCAATGGATTAGTAAGAAACTGACCATGGAAGAGTTGAGTTTCTCATTTCCTTTGATCTTGACTTTCATCCTTTCTAGAAGCTCCAGTCATTGATGTTGGTCTCTGTGTCCATCCCTCCTTATTCTACCTTTAGATAGTTGAGACATTCATTGGAGACCAGTTACTGACGCAGTACTGAAGTGAAGTATTATGAAAGTAACATTTGTTGAGTACTATCTCTTTCAGTCCTATCACTAGACCTCCTTAACAAATGATGAAACTGAGGCTCAGAAAGTATAGGTAATTTTTCAGAGGTCACAGAGCTAATCAGTTGTGTTATGTCAGAATCAAACCTAGATCCACTTGACTCTAGATTCTAGAGTACAGACAACTAAGTCATGCATGCTAGTGCTTTCTGTGACATCATTTCTGTTGAGAGAACCAAAAGGGGAAAAATGATGATTCTAACTTTCTGGAGAAGTTCAAAAGTAACTTTTAGAGACAACTTGCATAAATTCCAGAACAACGTGAGAATAATTGCCAGATAATACATCAGTGTATATGAAATGGCTTACTGGGACCACAGAAGGTGTGGGCTCAGTTGGGAGAAGGCATGTGAAAGGGGTTAGGATTCTAATGAGGTCTTAAGAACAGAACATGGATTTATTGTAACTTTACCTATCACTGGATCCTAGTGGATAATTCTTGGATTTTTGATCAGTAGATAAAGCTCTTGTGTAAGTCAAAAGAGGAGAATTTCAGAAAGTCATTGTTTTAGCAAATGACAAGAATTCTTTCAAAAATCAGTACAGCTGCAGTTTCTAGAGCACCTACCAATATTGACTTTGCTGTAATCTGCCATTCCTTACCAACTTCCCTTCCTCCTCTTCCACATCTAATTTCCCTATTTTCTACCACAAGTTTTCATTTTATTCATGTACTTGCCATAGGTCCATGGAATCCTATTGCTTATTCATGGGGAAACTTTTCCAAGAGTTAGCCTAGTGGGTGTTGCTTCATAAGAATCATATCATGTTGATATTATTTTTATTTTTTTGTAGGTGAGAAAGCAGAAGTTTAGAATGATGAAGTATATTGCCCCAAACCATTCAGCTAGTAAGTGGTCAAGCCAGAAATTAAATCCAGGCTTCTCTGGCTCCAAAATGTGTGTGTGTTTCCTATGAGTCACACTACCAGATATTTAGAGCAGTTGGTTGATATTTAAAAGTCATGAACAAAAGCCACTCACCCAGAAATAACTCCGCCGCTCAATGATTATTGTGCTTCACATTCCAATATTTGAGATGCATTCCTTTTAAATTGTTGGCTGTTCTCTCCATAAAGTGTTTAAGTTAGTATTTTTTTCTTTTATAGATCTTTACATAGCACTTTAATCTACATTAAATTAAATGTAGTCATATGTTCAGCTGCTTAAATAACAGAAGAGCCAACTGACAGTGGCTTAAACAAATAGGGTAGGTGGCTTCGGGCTCAGTGGCCTAAGATATCAAGGCTGGAATTACGTGATTCTTTCGCGTGGTCACAAGATGGCTGCTGCAGATACAGGGTGGAGAAAGGGAAGGAAAAGGGCCATATCAGCCATGTCTGTCTTTTTTAACCCAAAAAAGCAAAGACATTCTACTGAGCTCTTCAGTGACATTTTGCTTATGACTTCAGTTCAGGACTTCATCGCTTGGCTACACATAATTGCAAAGGAGTCTCTGTGGCAAAAGAGAAGAATGGGAATGGTCCCGGGTTAGCCACCTAATGATGTTGCCTACAACATATGACGTGTGTCCATTTCATTATTACAGCTACTTTCCAAGATAGCAAAGGACATTATCTTCATTTTAGAGATGATGGAAATAAGGTTAATAAAATTTGAATGACTTCCCAAAGTCATATAACAAGTTAATTGCATATCTAGGATCTGAGCCTTGGTTTCCTGCATTCTAACAAGTTTTATTTTCTCCATACTTTTCTCCCAGAGCGGAGTTGGCAATGAAGTGATTAATACTTTACTGCATTAGTTTTCAAATTCTTCCTCCTTGGATGCAGAGAAATTTCAGGGCAGCATGAGTGCACAGGGCTGCTGGAATCAGCATGAGGCTCCAAAAGAGAGGAGAGGCTGCAGGATGAGTGGGGAAGGTACAACAGACATCAGCTTTGCTGGTTGCCTTGGAGTTTTTCTCAGGCCTGGTGAATCCTGAACATAGCTCTTCTGTTCTTTCCCTCATTTGGTTTTTGGCTAAGAGTCATGAAGGAAATCTCAATGAGACAAATTGAAAAGCCTTCTGTCCCTATCTGTCTTTTGACCTAGCTTGTGACTGGCAATTGTGGTCTAACTTCTTGTTGATTGAGTCCTGGCAATGCCTTAATAAAGAAAAATCTCACTATTTGGCTTGCCTCTATAGTGGGTTTTTTTTTTTTTTTTTCCACTCTGTTTCATCCAAATGCTAGTTTCTAAGGAAGGGAGTTCTTTTCGAATGAACACATTTCTGTGCATTTTTGTTTGGGGCCATTATCCCAAAAATGTCCTAAAAGTGAACTTGGGGAAGTTCATGGTCATGGGTTATCTGAAGGTTCCAGTGGGATAGGCACTGTGTTCTATAATGTATTACAGCTTCCTCTGATGACTCCTCTGTATTCCCTCAGCATCTTCTTCACTTTTCTGTGATAGCACTTTCCAAAGGCACACATTTAAATATAAAACCTTCATTTATACTGTTCTTCATCAAACACTGAGAGACTTTTTAATTTTTGTACCCATAGAACTTTACAAATAGAAGCATCCAGTAAGTGAATGAAAAAACAAAAAACCTTGGTTTTAGTGAATATTTGGTTTAAAGGTTAACCAAGAAATCTTGTTTATTTTTGTTCCTGCTGTTGACAACAGTTATGTAATGTAATGGCTCAAAGTTTTGTCTTAGTAAGCAGAATATTTTGGATATAAATTGGATTCATGTGCTTAGTTCTGTACACTGCCATTTAGAATGTCAGTCATTACTTTCTAGTTTTGCCCACAGAGTTATTCGTTAGGATGTATTTGGATGTCTAATGACCTCATTCATTTTCATTCTTCCTTCTTTTTTTAACAATAATATTCCCTAGTTTTTATTACTAATTAATTTGAATTTATTTATTCACATGGTTCCATAATAAAAATATTCAAGGTTATATAACTAAAAGTCTCCTTTCCTTTTGTGGTTTCCAGCCGCTCAGTTCACCTAGCTTAAGCTTTTTGTTAATTTCTAGAGTATTCTTTCGGAGATCTTTTTTGCACATACAAATACTCAATTCTCTTCTTTAACAAAACTGCCTATATTTTGCTACTCAGTACTTAAAAGTCTGCTCTCTTTAGTAGCATATAACAAGTTTCCTCATCTTTTTTCAGTGGCATACTATTCCATTTTGTGGACATCCATAATTTGCTTAACCCATTTCCCTATTAGATGATTTAGATTATTTGTAGTTTTTTGCTAATGTACAAGCAGTGCTGCAACAAATAATCATTTACATTCACTATTTTTCACACATGTGAATATATCGAGATGACAAATTTCATTCTAAGGAAATGGAATTGCATAGTCTAAGAGGATGTACATTTATAACCTGGTAAATTGCTCTCCTCAGGGGTCGTAACCAATTCACACTTGTATGCAAGCATTAGTTCCTCACACATTCACTAGTATAGCACTTATAAAACTTTTAGATCCTTTTCAATCTGACAGGTCAAAAATGGTATCTCATTTTCCTCTTATGATTGAGATTGGGCATCTTCTTTTATAGGTTTAGGAGCCATTTTCATTTTATTTTCCATGACCTGGTGCTTGTATCCTTTGTTCATTTTTCTATTGCACTGCTTCCCTCTTTCTTAAAAATATGTATGGACTTTTGTATATTAGGAATATTAGTCATTTGTGATGGGAGTTGTGAACATTTTCCCCATGGTTTGGTGTTTGTCTTTTTACTCTCTTTATTGTGGTTTTGGCCAGGTGTAGAAAACAAAAGTTTAATGAAGTCAAATGTTTTCTTTGAAGGTTCCAGGGTTTACATTAGACTTTAAAAAGGCCCTCCTTTCTCTGAGGTTACATTATAATTCTTACATGATTTATTTTAATACATTAGTAGTTTCGTTTTCATATCTAGATCTTTCACATACTTGGAATTTTTCTTGGTTTATTGGGTGCATGGATTCAACTTTACTTTTCTGCAGCTGGCTACGTAGTTGTCTCTAAATCATTTTTCAGTGAACTCTATGTTCCGCACTGACTGAAGAGTCTACCTTTGTAATATTATGAATTTCCCAGTGTATTGGGTCTATTTTGGTCTTCCTGTTCTGTTCCATTGAACTCTCAGTTATATTATGTGCCAGTTTCATAAGCTTTTAATTATTAATTTGTTTTAAAAACTATTGCTTCTGCTTCTCCCTTGTTACTCTTCCTTTGCAGAATATACCTGGCTCTTCTATTTATATTTACTTTTGTAACAAATACATGACTAAAATTATTTTATTCAGTGTGTATTTTTTTAAGCCCCAGTTTTGCACTGAGCAGTGCTCTGGATTATTTTCTAGGAAGGAAACCCAGAATGTATAAGACACTGTCCCAGATTGCAAGAGCTTGCAGCCTCATTGAGGAGGAAAAGCACATACAAAGGGTGGTTAGGGCTTCTGCAGCTGAGGTCCTTCCAGAGCCAGCAGGTGACCTGACATTGCAGCAGGCTCCTCCCACTAAACTTCAGACCCTCTTTGCTGAGGACCCTCATTGCCAATTAATCTTAAATAATGAGCATGAAGTATTAATATGTTTTGGTTTTCTGAGCAAATATAAACAGTTGCACTGGAAAGTTCAAGCTTGTGGTGGGATATATTCTGAGGGCATATGCTGTGTTATGCCTGCAAGTTACTATGGACCTCTGGCCAAGACCACTTAACCACAGCTATAGAAATAAAGTAGATTAAAATGTTGTCTTTTTGCCCTAAAATCTATTGTCTCTTAACAGCATCAGAATAAAAAATGAAGTTAAGAGATGTTTTAACATTATTCCTCCAGGTTACTTTAACTCCCCTACAAGTAAGCTTAAAACAGATCATATATATTATAGTAATTATATAGAATGTAGTGGGAATATTTCTATAGTTGAGTTTTAATACTTGACATTGGATGAGTGGTTGAATGACTGTGATGTTTAGAATGTTTGCATTTTCTATAGAATATTGAGCTCATTAGCATGTCTCTAAACCTGGTGAATACTATTTCACAGTTTATAATTGACATCCCTCACCCTTGACTCCTAGGACAACACTTTCTTTCCTTCCTGCTCCACAGCCTGCTGCTTTTTAGATCTTATGGCTTGACCTTCCAACCACCCTCCACATTTGGGGTTCCTGAGGACTTGGCCTTGAGTACTGTCTTGTTTTCTTCACTTTCTCTAATTTTTCCTTTGATCCCATATAACTACCTAAATAGTGATGCCTCTCAAATTTATTTCAATAGTCCAGACTTCTCCTATGAGTGACTTGTACATATTTCTGCCTACTTGGCATCTCTACTCAGATGTCAGTGGCCAAAAGGGGACCTTTTCTTTCTCACCTCCCCCTCCCCCACTGTGCCCATGTACTCAAGAACCGTCATCACCATCCACTGTGTTTTTCAGGGTAGAAACTCAGCCATCTATGAGTCTTCTCCTTTGTTTTTACTGCTCCCACATTCAGCCTGTCAGCAAGTTCTAGCAAAATCTTCAAATTTTATGTCCAGTACACCCACTGTCTCCATTTCCATGACAACCCCCCCCTCCCAGTCCAAGTCATCAGAAAACTACAACCAATCAAACGCAGTAGAGCTTCCTAACTTGTATCCTTTCTTCCACACTTGCCTCTGTCCACCCCAGTTTCCCCGGAGCAATACAGATGAGCCCTTGAAGCTGTAAATCGGATCACGTCATTCCTTTGCCTAATCTCCTTCATTGAGTTCCCACTGCACTTGGAATGAAATCCCATCTTGATACTGTGGCCACCAAGAGCCTGCACATCTGGTGCCAGTTTGTCTCTTCAAACTCATCTCCTTTCACTCTGCCGCTTGATCGTTATGTTTTAGCCACTCTGGTGTTCCTTTATTTCCTAAGCTACAATATTATAAAGCCCACGTCCTGTACACATGCTATTTCCTCTGCCTAGAATGTTCTTCCCTGGTGGTCGGCATGACTGGCTTTTCTCATAGTCCAGGTCTTTCATTAAATGGTACTTCTTCTCCAGAGGCCTTCTCTGATGACCACATCTGTCATCTCTAATTTTTTGTTATCTGTTTTATCTCTTGTTTGTTCCCTTCATAGCAATGTCTAATAACATAACTACTTTATCAAATTGCTTTAAGTTTGCTTTCTTGACTTTGTCTTTTTTTCCTAGTGAAAGATTGTTGCAGTAGGCAGACTCTGTGCTGTAAATGCTGTTGTATGGCTAGTATGTAGCACAATGCCTGACACATAGTGAGAATTCAGTGCACTGGATATTTATTAAATAAATGAATAAACAAATAAGCAACATTGTGGGTGGGAATTATGTAGAGAGTAGGAGGAAATATTTTTTCCTCGACTTGAACATTGAAATATATGCTATAATAAAATAAGACAAAAAATAAAACCATTTCAGGTATTAAGACCCCTTCATAGTAAAAAGCAACTATGTAATAGAAAATTTTTCTCTGCAAGTTACCAAAGAAGACAGTTATCTGGACTGCCTATGGAATTACAAAATTATGCTGCTGCAGTGACTTATTATTTAGTAGAATATGTTCTCTATAAATTTGAAAAATGTCATAGGTTTCACTTACATTTGCTTTAGTAGTCTCATCTTCTGTGAGCACATTTAATGGAGATTAGGGCCTATCCAGGAATTAGGGTAGTCATTATTAAATGAGAAGTAACAAAGTAGTTCATTTATCTAGTATTTATTATCCTCTGCTAGGTAGACATGGCTCCTATCCTTAAGGAGCCTCACAACAAGTAGGGGTGACAGTCTCATAAATAAATCCTTTTTGTCCTTTGTGGCAGGATCAATAAGAGGAACATACAGGAATCTTGATAGACAAAAGGAGGGAGTTTTCAGATTTGGTTGGGGCATGGACTATATCCTAAAGGAGGTGATGTGAAATTTGGTCTTGAAGGAATACCAATTTGCTAGATGGAGACTTTTCAGGCCATGGGACAGAATGTACAAAGACTCAGAAGCATGATTGGGATAGTGTGTTCTGGGATTTGCAACCATAGAAAAATGTAAAGAGACTAATTTAGGCATTGAGGTTGGAAAGATGGGCAAAACCAGATTGCAGAATGCCCTGTATGCTACAGATGTAGATGAGACTTTACCCATCAGGCAGTGAGGGTCCTTTGAATAATTTTAATCTTGACAGTAATGGATTATATAATTTACATTTTAAAGAGCTCATTAGAGAATGGAGGATGGTCTCCAATAGGAAGAATGTGGATGAGATCACCCAGGAAGGTACAGAGAGTGAGAGAAGAGTCAGAGATGGACCCCAGTAGAGCAGGGACACTTTAAATGGGGAGAAAGAGACTGAGATTCTTCAGAGTGGCAACAGATGAAAAAACAACATGTAACAGAAGCCAAGGAAAGAGATTTTATTTAAGAAAGAAGGAATGACAGGTCAAGTAAGATAAAAATTAAGATGGACGGATTGGGTTTCATAATTAAAGTGTCTTCAGTGACCTTAGCAAGAGTAGTGTTGGTTGGCTGATAGGGACAAGATTCACCTGGGGGATATTTGGGGCTAAAGGAGAACTGATAAAACAAATACAACCTAGGGCAGACAAAGCCAGCCTTGGTTCCCTTTGTTTTTGTTGCTTTGTTTTTAGTAAATGGTAGAGATTTGACTTGGTATGCTCTGCTGAGAGGAAAGAGGCACAGGAACTAGGCTATCAGTACAAGAGAACTGGATGTTGGTGTAACATTGCTTTAGACTCATGAAGCAAAAGAGAAGGGAAGTAGGAGGAAAAGGTGCAGATGTAGGTAAGTTTGTGGCTGCAGTTTAAGATAGAGGCTGTTTCGTTTGATACTAAGGGGAAAGTGTGTGCTAAGAGAGAGGGCAACAGAGGTGGCCCTTGAGGAGAAAGATGTTATGGGGGATGAGGGAACAGTCACAGGGTGACACTGAGGGTCCAGCTAAGCTGGAAGGCATGGGGATGGGAAGGGGTGACCCAGTCCCCCTGCAGCAGCCTGGACATCAGGTTCCAGATTGGGCATTACTGGTGCAGGCCCACCAGAAGATAAAGGGTGAGGCTGCTAAGAATGGCAGTGAGATTATGGTTGAAGCAATATGACATAATACAGCCAGCCTAGTTAGGGAAGTGAGCAGAGGGCAATGAAAAGGGGCCTGAACATAGAGAGTAAGGTGAGGTTAGAGGAACAAGTGCATTGGGAGGGATGAAAGGAGGTGCCAGTCCTGGGAGGCAGGAGGCTGTCCATAAGCAGTGTATAAGAATGATACATGCAAATTGACAGTGCTTGACCAGTTACCTGGGAAGGTACTGATCCTGCATTTTTACTGCTGTTGCCCAGAATGACATGGGGAATGCCTCTCTTGGAATTGTGCTTAGAATCTGCCACACAGCTCTTGACTATTCAGAGGCTTGGTGATTCTTAGTCCTTTTGGAGGTGGATTTGATTTTTGAAAACTGCTAAGTCATTCAGAGCCAAGTTTGGTGAAGAAAATAGACAATCAAGCTGGATAATACCATTTTTGGTAGGAATGGAAATGTGGATTTAAAGAACAGTACTTTTTTTTTTATGTAACTGGTAATAGGCCCTGATAGTAATTTCCAAAGACAGCAATGACAGCATCTTTGGAATTTATATAGCTTCTCAAAACAAAGGTCTTTCTAGTGTGTGGGACTCTCAGCATTGCATCATGGTTTGCACCCCTAGCTTCCTGGCCCTAAATGCCAGGAGCCCCCACAAATCCTTGTGGCAGACAGAAAAGTCACCACACTTTTCCAAATGCCTCTGATTGTCTGTGGACTGCCAGAGCCCAGTGGACCTGTTTACAGAAAGCTGGGGAAGAGAGGAAGACATTCTTTGCTGTCCTGTTTACTCTATTTATTTTTGTGCTTTCTTTCTCTTTTTTTTAAATTTTTTTTTGTGGTATGAATATTGACAGAAATATGAAAAAGGAATCTTTGCTAAAGAAATAAAGATTGAAAACAAATTAATAATACAACGGTAGGCTATGGGAGAAGAGAAAAAAAGGGACAGAAAATAGAGTAGTCGTGGGGAAGCTGGAAGAAATGTTTCTGCCACATTTTTCTGTGGTTTCTTATGATTTTCTTTGAAACCAAGAATAAGATTTCCTGTAAGAACGCTCATGTGTTGTTGGATTATAGGGTATAACTGATTGCAGAAGCACCCTAAATAGATTTCACTGAGAATATAGTTAGAATTGTGTAAGGATTTAAATCCAGACTCAAAGAGAACAAATTCTTATAAGGCAAGTCCATTTGACTTCATCTGAGGGGGGTTTCGTTACTCATAGGTCCAAGCCCCTATTTCAAAATGATGTAACTTACATGGTTGTCCAGGAACGTGGACTCCAAAATAATTTTAGCTCCTGAGTAGCAAGTTTTTAATTCTCATTTTTACAAGGTGAAGTTCTCATTTTGTACAAATACCCTTTTCCAAAAATAGTGTACCTGGCTAGCACTTAAAAGTTCTAATCTTTAGCTTGCCTTGATTGCTAAAAGTCGTCTGTTATGTATTTTTAAAATCTGCATTAAAATCACTTGTGGACCATTCATGCCATACTGAAGCTGATTTTCTACTTTATTTTTTCAGTTGTTCATGGTGGACAATGGAGCAGATGACTGGAGAATAGCCATGACTTATGAGCGTATTTTCTTCATCTGCTTGGAAATACTGGTGTGTGCTATTCATCCCATACCCGGGAATTATACGTTCACATGGACAGCCCGGCTTGCCTTCTCCTATGCCCCATCCACAACCACCGCTGATGTGGATATAATTTTATCTATACCAATGTTCTTAAGACTCTATCTGATTGCCAGAGTCATGCTTTTACATAGCAAACTTTTCACTGATGCCTCCTCTAGAAGCATTGGAGCACTTAATAAGATAAACTTCAATACACGTTTTGTTATGAAGACTTTAATGACTATATGCCCAGGAACTGTACTATTGGTTTTTAGTATCTCATTATGGATAATTGCCGCATGGACTGTCCGAGCTTGTGAAAGGTAAGTTTGTTTCTTTTCCTGAGAACATAATTTGCCATATAGTGTCTTAAAAAAGAAAGAAAACATTTTAGAGTTGGGATACATAGTGTCTTGCTCTTGAAAATTTTGGATTCTCTGACAGGCTTCTTTCTTTTAAATGATTGTGACAAAGTGTTTCTGAAGATTTTTGCATGGAGTGAATGCCTTTGCGATTGTGTATATTTTCCTTTCTAATTTCATCATTTTTTAATAGAAGACTGCCTTTATAATGTCAAAATTTGGAGACCTAGAATTTGTACAGGAGACTTCTACTGGAAATGTTAGTTTAATGGTAATACCGAGTCATTTCTGTGCCTGATTGGTTATAAGCAGTGTTTGTTGTTGAGCAGAAATCCAGTGAAAAGCTGTTGGTGTAAGATATTGAACTTTAGCGAATCTCTTAAAGTGGTTTGTGGATTTTAGTGCCTATTTATAATAGTGTTCACATGATTACCTGATAAGGAGCTTATAGGTAGGCGTATTAGTTTTTATCAAACTTTCAGCAGTTAATGCAAAAAGTGTGTATTTATTGTCTGAAGACCGCTCGTGGTCTAGAGCGAGACACATGCTCAGGTTTCAGGAGCTCTTGATGCTCAGTGCTCTTAATCTGTCATAGCATTAATGACTTTGCCATTTAACAAAGCTATATTATAATGGGGAAGAGAGTACCCTCACATGACGTTGGTTAGGAAAATTCAAGTTGAAATTAGGAGTAGAAAGATAGGAACGATTTAGAAGTTTTTAGGACTGTTGAAAGTTCAGATGTTGGTCTTTGTAGTAATCGGGTTTTTAAAAACTTAGTTTTTGAAAGTCAAAGTTATATACTCAACTAGTTTAAAGAAGAAAAAAATCTGTATGAGAATTGCTGCAAAAAAAGAAAAAATAGTGAACCCACAGCCTCCCTCATCCCTTTCCTGCTTTCCAAAAGAAATCACTTTAAATTCTTTTAATCATATCTTCAGTAATTGCTTTTTGTATTTCTAAATAAAGTTGCTTATATTGCTGCATGTAGAATTTTTTGTTTTAGAGCTATCTATTGACTTCCTACTATGGAAATTAGGGTTTCTATTTTCTCCTCCTTACACAAACACACCCCTTCCACAATTCCACCCCCTTTCCACCGCGATTTCTCTCTCCCCATCCTCCCAGGGTTATATAAACCCCAATGGTCTATAGTGCGTGTTTACATTGTTATGACTGTGTAAACTGCATTTGTAGCTGAGCAATATAGTATATTATAATCACTTTTCCTCTTTTTTATTTTCTCTGGAAGTAATAATTGCCTCATTTTTTATTTGCTCAGATTCCTATATACTTACCACGAAATCATCTCTAAATTCTCCCACATTATATAAATATCCTTCTACTCTATTCAGATGTATAAAGCAATCTATCAATTTCACCTTGAAGAGATGACTCTTAGAACATTCTCACCTGCTTCTCAACATTGGAGATTTTCTTTGCCTTTTTTTCTATGTTAGATAGCCTTTCTTGAACCCTTTTTCTCCTCTTTCTTTGTTTATTCCTTTATTTTGGTAGAATTTGTCATGCAGTAGTTTCAAAGAAAAGGTAGTGTATGAGAAAGAGATTTTTTTGAGACCTTGCAAATACGGGTGTCTGTAGTCTTCTCTCATGCTTAATTGGAAATCTGGCTGGATATAAAACTCTGGATTGGGAATCACTTTTCTTCAGAATGTTGAGGCTTCATTTTCTTCTGTCATCCAGGGTCCAGCAGCCTGATGCCATTCTCATTTTTTATCCTTTTTCCTTTTCTGGAAGCTTTTAGGATTGGTATTCTAAAATTACACAAGGACGTGTCTTGGTATAAATCTATTTTAATATATGGTACTGGGAATGTAGTGGGCCTGTTCAATCTTGGAATTCATGTCCTTCAGTTCCTGGAAATTTTTTTGAATTATTTAATGATTTTTATTTCTGTGTGTATAATGGCCCTCCTTTATTCTCTAATTTTATTATTTTTATTTCTCTATTGTTTTTCCATTTCTGTTTTTGCTCTATATATGGAAGATGTCAATTTTATCGTTCAGACTTTCTGTTTAGACTTTATCTATACTATATATTAATTTCTAATATCTAATTTTTGATCACTGAGTGCTCATTTTATAAAATTACATCATATTTTTCTTTTATAATTGTACTGTTTTATTTCCCTGTAGATGTTAATAACTTTATGCAATTTTTTTCTTTTTGTATATTTTTTTGTTTCCCCAAAGATATATTTTTCTTTTTGTTTTTGCTTCTATTTTAGAAGCTTTCCTTAAATGTTTAGGTATCCTTGGCGGCCTGCTCATTTTTCAGAGTGGGGCACTAACAAGCTGATTGGAAGCTTTCTGTATATATCTGGAACTTGTCAACTGCAGGCTTCCCTCAAGGGTGATTTGGGTGAAGGGCAAAGAACACCAATTTCAGTACCTTTATGTGTTTTCAGTCTTCCCTGACAATCAGACCTGCCCATGGGAAGTCATTTCTGCTCTGCTGCCATGAAGGCAGAAGCCTGGGTGACAGCATTCTGGAAATTGAAAAGGCAAAGAAGAGTTTTCAACAGTTCCTGTGTGAGCATTTGTCTGTTTTCCTGGTTCCAGTACAGTAGCCTGCTTTCTCCAGTGCTTGATGCCTGCAGTCAGTCCCCAGACTGTGTTTTACCCTCTCCAGACAATAAATTTCTAGACTTCTGCCAGGTTGCAAGGAACAGTTAGCATTCACACAGAGCGGAAGAGGGAATCTAGGTGTCTAACTGCTTCTACACCATCTTTGAAGGTCTTCCCATTGAGGGCTCTAGCATCGTCCCCACCTGCAGAGACACTGGTGCTGACAATGCCTGAGTCATGGGGTGGGGAGCGGTTGGTGCTCAGTGCACCTATGGTTGCCTCTTGGTTTTTCACCATTGCTGCTGTAGAATTCTGCTTTCTGGGGTCAAGTAAGTCAGTGACCACCCATCTATTGGCTTTCTAGCTTCTTTTACTACTGTCTTGTCACTCATTCCTATTGTCCTTATGGCTGTATGCTTTTTCTTTGTTGTTTGCTTGTTTTAAAATTATTTATAGCCATTTTTAGGGCATTAAGGGAAGGAGCTGAGGCCAGCATGCTTGTTGAGTCCACCTGCTTTTACCAGAAATTCTGTAGCGACTAGTTTTGAATATCATGTATCTGAACCATTTTTAGAACTTCTCTACATAAATATAGCATTTGAGGGATTAACGTTTTCTTTTTTAAAAAGGTAGACTCCTTGTGGTAATGCTTTGTTTCCTAGCAATCATGGTATTTAGAGGCTTATGATATTTTCTGGGAGCAGATGTATCTATAAACTTTGAAGAATAAATATGGAAAGCTCTAGTTGACCTATCTAGTTTATAAAGATTAGCCTGCACTAAACATTGTGCATAGCAGTGTAACGATGATGGTAAAAGCATAATTTAACAATATATACATCTCTATGGGTGGTCTCTAGTACATCTGCTTCCCAAAGGCCAATAAAAATAGCCTCAAAACTGTGCACACGCTATATATTTTCTTTTCAGAAACGTTCATCTTAGCTGTTTTAACCCATTGTCAGTAAATACAGAAAGCCAAAGGCAAGCTGTGCCAAATTTTCTTAGCAGCCCAAAGTCTGTGTTTTTTAACATGCCTGGATTGTTAGATGACAGTCATTCCTGTTTTCATATAAAGAAGCAATAAAAAGTGAAAATTGTCCATTTCATAGCAAGAATGAGAGTCTGTAGCCAGCAGTTACATAAAGGGAACAAATCTATGGCAAGGTGGGGAAGGGACGGAAGCCAAACTCTGGATTGGGACACCAGGATGTAGTCCCAGTTGTGTAATGTAGGGGCTGAGTGACCTCTGGCCAATCATCTCACTTCTTTTTGCTTTGGTTTCTTCATTTGCAAACTAAATGGCTTAATAAGTGTTCCTCTTCCAAAGGTAGCATTTTATAATTAGACAAATGTGTAAAAGAAAAAAAACCATTAACCAGCATTGTGATAATAGAAGATTTTCCACATTTTGTTTTTCATTAAACTTCCCATTTTGCTGTACAAAATCTCCAGATTGTGACTTGTTAGCTACAAAGATGTGAAAAAATATTTTTATTTTTCCACGGAGTTGTGATTTTGAACATGATGTCACCAGCATCTTACACTCCCTTGCATGTTTTTTTTTTTGACCTTTCTTTTTTTTCTTTTGTGAAGTTTGCAATACTTAATACTGCACACAACTTTCCTATTTATTAGGTTTAGGATCTGGATTTGAATGAACCCCATCAGTTTCATCTTTGGTTCATCCAAGTACCCTTTCCATATTAAAGGGGGGAGATTCACATCTGATAAAAACTCTCTTTTTAGTTAAATAGAAGACATCTAAGAGGGAACTTAGACTTTGTTAAAGGGAGATAGCTGAGAAAGAGAGAGGTAGACAGCTTTCTGGAAAAGTTTGCATTGCAAACCTATTTCTGTCCTTCCACCATGCTTTGGATTTCTAGAGGTGTCTAGAAATTGTTCTCTACTAATGTGGAGGGCATCCTGTAGAAGGCATCTATTCCTTTTGGTACTATGGCATATCATGCACCTCTGATTTATTTACCTCTAGGTAATAAAAATTTGCTGTGGGTGGGTGTGTGTGAGAGAGAGAGAATTAGAGAGAGAGGAGAATCAGAGTAGCAAGAATCTACCATTATTTCTTGGCCTACGTTTGTTAGTAGGAGGCCGCCCCAGACCAGACCACAGTAAGCCACTCTGTCTCTGGTTCCAGTTTGGCCTTGTTTCAGGTGGACATGAGGCCTAGGAAGAATACTCTCTTCTGAAGCAGCCTGAGAAGTGTGGTCTGGTGTTAAGTGATCTCATGTTCATGGGGTCCCAGGACAAGGCATTTAATGTCTTAGTAAAAATTTCAGGAACTTTTATGTTTTAGAAGAGACCTGAACCTCAGAGCCTGGGGTCTTGAAAATTTGAAATTATCTGATCTTGACTTGCACCTTTTGAAGCTTCTATGGTTTTACAAAGATAGCCTAGGCAGCTGTTCACCCTGAAGGGAGTTTCACTGGACACTGTTTCTGAGGAAGTTTAGTAGCTATTTTGCAAGGGGTAGCACTGGATATTGTGCTATTTGTTTCTTTTTCATTATGAGAGTTCTCAGAGCATTTGATATGTGAATGCGCATTAGGAATACCCAAGAAGGGAAAAGGGTATATTATTTGGCCATGTCTTCTAGGAAACTCACTTGGCATATGTCAAGACTAAAGTTTCAGTGATAGGGATCACAGCTTCATGCACAGTTTGGGAATTAAAAAAAATGTTTTTGTGTTCAATAGAATCTTTTCTTTTTTTGTCACAAGTTTTGTAATGTGGGGAAGAGGGCTGAGTTGGGGATGGAAAGGAAGAGGGAGGGCAAAGGTGAACTGGGAATTTTGGTGGCAGTGTTACGGAGCAGAAGAGCAAACGTTGTGATAAACTGTAGTAAACTGGAGATTCCAGGTAATGTTACTGTCACGGGAAAAGATTCATTTAGTTAAGACAGTGGCCAAATAAACTGCTGTTCTTATTTGTCTCATTATTTATCTCTAAGGGCATTTAAATATGCACTAACTAGTATGTATTAGTTAAGAGGAAAAATTATCTGAAAATGACTTAAGAATGGTTTTTGCTCTTTCATATGGTTATTGGCCATTTGTCTGTCTTCTTTTGAAAAGCTTCTGTTCGTGGCTTTTGCCCACTTGTTAATGGCGTTGTTTGATTTTTTCCTGGCTGATTTGCTTGAGTTCTTTGTAGATTCTGGTTATTAGCCCTTTATTGGATGTGTAGCTTGTGAATATTTTTTCCCATTCTGTAGGTTGTCTATTCTGTTGATTATTTCCTTAACTGTGCAGACGCTTTTTAATTTGATCAAGTCCCATTTATTTATTTTTGTTGTTGTAATTGCCATTGTGGTCTTAGTCATAAATTCTTTGCCTAGGCCGATATCTAGAATAGTTTTTCTTACATTTTCTTCTAGAAATTCTTATGGTTTTAAACCTTAGATCTAACTCTCTTATCAATCTTGAATTAATTTTTGTGAGTGGTGAGAGATATGGGTCCTGTTTCATTCTTCTGCACGTGGCTATCCAATTTTCCCAGCACCATTTATTGAATAGGGATTCTTTTCCCCAGTGTATATTCTTCTCTGCTTTGTCAAAGATCAGTTGGCTGTATGTGGATGGTTTTATATCTGGGTTCTCCATTCTGTTATTCGTTATGTCTCTATTTTTGTGCCAATACCATTCTGTTTTCGTTACTATGGCCTTGTAGTACAGTTTGAAGTCTGGTAATGTGATGCCTCCAGATTTGTTCTTTTTGCTTAAGATTGCTTTGGGTATTCGGGCTCTTTTCTGGTTCCAAACAAAGCGTAGAATTATTTTTTCTAGATCTGTGAAATATGACATTTGGTATTTTGATGGGGATTGCACTGAATCTGTAAATCACCTTGGGTAGTATAGACATTTTAACAATCTTGATTCTACTAATCCATGAGCATGGTATGTTTTTCCATTTGTTTTTGTCATGTGCGATTTCTTTCCTCAGTAGTTCATAGTTCTCTTTGTAGAGATCTTTCACCTCCTTGCTTAAGTATGTTCCTAGGTATTAAAACTACAATGAGATATCCCTTTACCCCAGTTAGAATGGCTTTTATTAAGAAGCCCAAACACAATAGATGCTGGTGTGGATGCAGAGAGGAAAGAATGCTTATACACTGTTGGTAGAACTGCAAATTAGTACAACCTCTATGGAAAACAGTATGGAGATTACTTCATACTACTCCAGAACTAAAAGTAGACCTACCATTCAATCCAGCAATCCCACTACTGGGTATTTACCCAAAGGAAAAGAAGTCATTTTATCAAAAAGACACCTCTACTGGAATGTTTATTACAGCACAATTCACAATTGCAAAGATGTGAAATCAACACAAGTGCCCATCAATTCATGAGTGAATTAACAAAATATGGTGTATATATACCATGGAATACTACTCAGCCATAAAAAAGTATGAATTAAGGCCTTTTGCAACAATTTGGATGGAACTGGAGACCATTATCCTAAGCAAAGTATCTAAGGAATGGAAAACAAACACTACATGTACTCGTGATTAAATTGGAACTAATCGATGAGCACACATTGTGCACAGAGGGACGTAAAACTCAGTGGAAATCAATTGGGAGGAGGGATGGTCGAAAAACTACCTATTGTGTACAATGAACACTATCTGCATGATGGGCACACTTATAGCCCTTAAGCATTACAAAAGTGATCCATGTAACCACAAACATTTGTACCCCCATAATATTTTGAAATTAAAAAAAAATTTTAAAGTCAAAAAAAAGAATGGTTTTTGCTCTTTTTTGAGAAAAAAAATTAGAGAAGCAAACAATATAACCTTTGAATAGGTTCTATTCATCTAAATTGCATTTTAGATGGATTTAGGAATAAATTATCTCCATTATTAAAAACTAATAGATAAAAGTAAATTTGGCACTTATTTCTCAAATTATCAAAGACAACCAGAAGAATAGAGACCTCAATTTCAGTTGTGTTTAGATTCTACTATTCAGTGTCTTAAAAGTATGTTTTGTTTCTTCCACTAGAGTAATTCTGTTAGACTTCTATTTTTTTTTTTAATCTCTGTTACTAATAGTCTCTTACATCATCCTTTTTTGGTTTTGTTTTTAATTGCCTGGCAGGTGATTTCTGAAATACTTTATTATCATATGGTATATTAATCAGGTTTCTCCAAAGAGACAGAACCAATAGGGTACAGATAGAGATATATGAGAGGGGATCTATTAGGGAAATTGGCTCATGTGGTCTTGGAGGCTGAGAAGTCCCACAATAGGCCATCTGCAAGCTGGAGACCCTGGGATGCTGGTAGCATGGCTCAGTCCAAGTCCAAAAGCCTCAGAACCAGGGAAGATGATAGTGTAACTCTTAGTCCAAGGCTGATAACCTGTGAACCTGGGGGCTGCTGGTTTAAGTTCTGGAATCCAAAGGCCAGAGAGCCTGAAATTCTGATGTCCAAGGGCAGGAGAGGCAGAAGTCCCAGCTCCTGGAGAGAGAGAGGAAATTGCCCCTTGCCTTTTTTTATTCTATCTTGGCCTCCCAGGAGATTGGATGGTGCCTGCCCATATTGAAGGTAGATCTTCTCTACTCTGTCCACTGACTCACATGCCAGTCTCCTCTGGAAATACCCTCACGACACAATCATAAATAATGTTTTACCAGTTCTCTAGATGTTCCTTAATACGGTCAAGTTGACACCTAAAATTAACCATCACATGTGGTATGTTGTGGAATATTACAGTCAAATCATGCCCCATAATGAAACTACATATAACGTAAGTTTTATGTAAAAAAGCTGCATTTAGCACAAGGATTGGTTAGGTCTTCTGACATAGTATTATGAATGAGTTGCTAAGGCAAAGCTCCTGTAGGATGAGAATATTCCTGTTTTGTAATTAGACAGATTTCCATCCTCTTACCACCAATTCATGGAAGATATATGATTTGGGGTTTTACTTTCTATGGAATATGGGCCCTGAATATCACCTCCAGTTTGCACCTACAAATTAAAATGAATACCCTTGTTACTGAGAACCAATAAAACCAAAAATGGGATGGTAGTTATTCACATCTACTAAATTAATTCAGTATTGCAGTGAATGCCTTCTTGTGACTAGGTGTTAGTCTATGACTCAAAGATCATACATGTTTATTACTTCCTCTATATAAAACATACTTTTAAATGAAGCTGAACTCACTTCAATATGTGATCAACTGTGTTTAGAGTGCTTAAGTGATCTGGGTTCTAATTTTCAAGTTTCTCATTTCAAAAAAATTTTAGTATGTTTTTGTCTTTTTATATAAAATAAGCCAGATTTTCAAGGAGGAAAGGATAAATGGCATCTAAAATTTTCCCTTGTTCTATTTTTTTATTATTATTTATATAGGAAGAATGTGAAATAGGGAGGTACATTTTGGAGTATTAGTTCATTTTTCTGATCTGATAGCCATGATTTTATTTTATATTTTCAGGAGACTCACCCAGAAGCCTACTCCTTTTCAAGCCCTGACCAGTAGAGATGCCTATTTCCTGATGATTTACTTAAATTTGAAACATGTTACTTGTGATCAAGTTTCTTCAATAGTTGTAAAAGTAGTCATAAAATATACATTGCAGTGCTAGGGAAACATATCCTCCTGCACCTTGATTTATTACAGTATACTGAGTAATTAGATTATTTCTTAGCACTTCAGGTTTCAGCTGTGGCTAAGTAAACTCTAAGCATTTCATCAATGGATTTGTAATTTGTGGTTGATGGTAATGTAATACTTTGTAAACTTATACTTCCAGGGTCTGATTCATACATACAGATACAGCATTTTTCAGGCTCATAAATGAGTCACAACTTTAAAATGGGCCCTTCAAGTTATAAAAGTCGGCAGTTTGAAAGCATTCATCCTGCATCTGTGATTTGCAAAGAAAGCATCTCCACACATAATGTTTGCCAGATAAGTTGGTCATTAAAGTCTTATGGAAAGAAAAGCCAATACTCTGTCAAATTTTCTCTTCATTTGTATATAGACATGCTTTGTTTGTTAGCCTACCTCCTGAGAAAACAATGAGGAATAATATTTGTTGGCAAGGGGCTTTGAGACCCTGGTCAAAGGAATGCTGGTTGAAAATACCAGCAATGATTAAATTCAAGCAGAAAAAAATAAAAGCTGAACAGCTCAGGAGTCAAAGCTCAGTGATCTCATAGTCAATTCATTACAGTCTTCCCCATCCTGACATCCATCCAGATACACACATTTTATGAAATGTGGGTCTCAAGTGTCTTCTGACTTTGGCAACTCCCTTGAATCATACATGTAGTATATTAGACAGGGTGTGTGTCTGCAATCTTGGACAGTGTTCTCATGCAAATCAGCTTCAGAACCACTGTGCCAGATGAAAAGAAAGAACATAAAGTTTGAAATTAATACATTTCTTAGACATAAATGAGATTTGATTGGAGAAAACTCCAGCGTTTCTTCCTTCCTCCAGGATTTTCTGCATTCTATTTCTTTCTGAATTGTATACTCTTTATTTTTTAATGTTTTATTAATGCAAAATTATATTTACATAACAAAACAAATTCAAGACCAAAAAGTACTTTTACATGTAATAAAATGTACAAATTTTGAACATTCACTGAGTTTGGACAAATCTGCCTTCTATTATAATGTTGAACTTTTATAACCTTCATCTTGCTTACGGTTATTAGAATTAAATGGGGAAAAAGATAGATTTTAGTATTGTATTCCAGAGCTGTTGTTAGGTAATAAATCACCTGCTGTTTGTCAAGAGATCCCCTTGGCTTGACTCCCTTAGGGAGGACTATATGAACTGCCTCTCCACTGTTTTCTGGCCTATGGGTGGTCTCTGAGGCCCTATGGTGAGGAGTGTTAGTCCTTGAACTCTCTCACCCGACCATTTCCAGCCCTGTTTTGTCACTGATTTAAAATCCCATAGATTAATAATTTGGCCACTGCCAAATAATAGATTAATAATTTGGCCACTGCCAAATTATAAGGGATACTAGAAAGGTTCCAATCATCAGATATTTAAAGATAGCATGGTGGTAAAGTCAAAGCTATTTTGAGTCCATGGTCATTATTCAATAAATGTTTGATGAACACATACTGGAATAAAAAAAAAACTTTATGCAGAGTTGTACCATAATTTTTGGCTAAAATATTAAAAGAAAAAAGGATTCTTGTCATTTTTTAAACAACTTTATTAAGGTATAATTTACATACCATAAAATGTACCTATTTGAAGTGTGCAAGTCAATAATGTTTAGAGTTATGCAACCATCACTACAATCCAGTTTTAGAATAGTTCCATCACCCCCAAGAAGATCCCTGTAGCCATTTGCATTAAATCCTTGCTACCTCCTCCATTGCCAGCTAACTACTAATATGCTGTCCGTCTCCATAGATTTGCTTTTCTGAGATCTTCATATAAATGGAATCAAATAATATACAGTCTTTTGCATCTGGCTTTTATTACTTAAAGTTTTGATGTTTGTCTATGTGATGGTCTGATTCATAGTTGTTCTTTTCCTTTTTGTTGGTGAATACTATTCTGTTGTAAGGATGTGCCACATTTTGTTCATCCATTTACCAGTTGTTACATATTTAGATGGTTTCCTGTTTTGGGCTACTACGAATAGTTGTTGCTATAAACTTTTGCACACAAGTCTCTAGGTGAACATTTTTTTTTCTCTTAGGTAGACATCTAAGGATGTATCATTTTAAATTCCTGCTATCAATCAACAATGTATGAGGGTTCCAGTTTCATCATAGACTTGACAATGTTGTTAGTCATTCATACATATTTAATATATACATATATACTCCTTCATATCCATATATATGTATATCTGGATATGGATATATGGCATTGTCATGTATATGTGTTTATGTATATATCTATACATACACATTTATATCTTCATATGTATATACATACATATATGTGATCTTAATGTATATTTATATAATTTTATAGCCATTCTGGCGAGTGTAAAATGGTATCTTATTGTGGTTGTAATGCACAGTCTAATGAGTAATGATGGTAAATAACTTTTCATGTTATCGTTAGCTCCTGGTATATCTTCTGTTTTTTTCTTTTCATTATCATTGTGTTTTTTGAGCATGTTAAAGCTATGTAGACTTGGCTTTTTTCTAAATCAGTCTTGCCTCCCAAAGCCATACAAGAAAGAGAAAAGCCAGTTAAACATACCCAGCACACTGTACATTCTTTGAAGAGGCTTAATTCCCTTGCTAAGTTCACTGCTTTATATGCTTCTCCTTTCTGCCCTTTTCCTGCCCTGAAGTCTTTCTTTCCTACTAACCAGTTTTCTAGTAACAACAAAGAGAGGGAAGAGCAAAGGAGATTGGTTTTCAACCCTACTTTAAAAAAAAAAAAAATCTTTCCAGTTCTTGCGTTGCTTTGGTGATTTGTAGTAGCTATGAAAAATGAAGCCCAAAGAATATCTGTCATTTTTACACTTAGGGTGAAGTGTTCCTGACATGCCTCCAATGGAGATGTTTCTTTTTGCTTTCTCCCCCAGTTGAGGCAATAATTTGTTTTGATTGATCCACAGCTTTCTGCATGACCAAGAGCAAACACCTGTGATGTGTCTGACCTTGTTTTAGGGATGTAGGTAGACGTTGTGAAAAGCCAAGCTCCTCCCTCCCCTTTGTGTGACCTTGCTGGATTTCATGACAGTTCACAGTCCTGACTTTGGAAGAGTGATGTTCTAGCCATGGGCTCCCGGTCCCGATGACCACTGTTTCACTGTCCTGTGTAGCGTGCTTCATATCACAGTGACAGGGTGTTGTAATACAGCTCGCAGGATGTAGCAACTGATGTTGACATACAGTATTCTTGGTACCACAGGGACTCAGGGGGCAAAAGATGTTTGAGTAACCACTGCCTAATATCTTTGCTTTCAGGTCTCCTCTCATGATTTAGTCTTCTAAAACTTTCTGTTTTATATAAAATATACTATTTTGGTTTATTAAGTTGTATTTAATATTCTAATAGAAAAATATATATTTAAAAGTAAGTTTTTAATAGACTTTTGTTATCTAATGTTGTGGTTTTAGGATCTCTTATGTAAGCTCATGTAAGAATCGTGGTTTGTAAATATGGAAGCCACAAAGTAAGACACAAACTTTTCAGATCTAATTTATTAGCAGAAAATATCTTTCTATGTCACTGATCATGGTGAAAAGTTGAATTTAGTGACTTTCTTGCTTTAAAGAAATGGTTCCCAATATTTCATGTGATGGAGCATATTAGTGATAACAAACTGTTTTTGAACAAAACTGGAACTATGCTAGGCATCTATGGAAAATCATCCTTAATCTCCACTTGTTATTATTTTGGGGTAATACCTTGTGTCCCAGTGGGTATAATATTACAAAATGAAACATTCAACATCCAATACAGAAAGATCAGCTTTGGTCAGTAATTTTAACCTAGTTTAATGGTGACTAGCCCTTAGAATTTCCAGCTTGCTACATGTCTGGAAAGGAGTGAATATTCTTGTATTTACTAGTGTTATTATGGTAATCTGCCTACTATGCTTTCTACTGTGTAGTAAGGTTTGTGTTTTAAAATGGGTTCTAAGAAGTTTGGAGGTGTCACTGTGAAGTGAGAAGCCACTCTGCCAGGTTTTCTATTCCTGTTTAAAGATTCTTCATTTTTTAAATATCACACTGATAGCTTCTCTCATCCACCATTCACCTGTTGTATCATCTGGGTCTCTCTTACTTCAACCCCACCCAGGTTGTTGGCATTTATCATGGCGGGGCAGGTGTGTGGTGGATGGTGTGGTGGTAAAAGGAAGGAAGATGCAATGATAGGCAGGTTTGATGTGGTCTGAAGAAGAATCAGGAGACTATTGCAGTCAGCAGTTGGTAGCACAATATGTTCAAACTTTTTAATCTGGTCTTGATTAGGTTAGGAGATGAGTTTTCTCCAGTTTAAAGGTATTCTGTAAGTGCTTGTGGTATTCTACACCCTGTGCAAATGGGGCTACAAAAGCCCCACCTGAATCAAGCTCCTCAGTGGAAAAACTATATTTGATACCATCTTAATCCCCACAAAGCCCAGAGCCCTTTAATATCTGGGTCAGATAAAACCTTACAAGTCATCTGATTCTATCAGGTCAAGAGTGATAACAACTACCACCACTCCACGAGGACTCGTGGGGTAAATGTTTCTGCATAGATGGGTACCCATCAGTTAGAACCATAGAAGGCTGATTATTAACACTTGATGAATGACTTAATGCATTAAAATGTAACCCTGTAAGTCTCATTATGAAGAGTATTACTAATAGGAATAATGTATGCTAAATGCAAAAAAAAAATTCTTACATCTTTATTTCATTATCTTCTAGAAAACTGGTTCATTTGCAAGTAATTAGTGTTTTACCATTTATAAGTTAACAAAGGTTAATGAGTAGCTCTGTGTTAATTTAAAATTCCTGTGAAGCAGGGGTGAAAATAGCACATGGTGAATATTTGAAGAGTGCAGACACATTGGTCTGGGAAATCTGAAACCTTCCTTACGTGCTGAACTGACAGGCCTCACAGAAACGTGACGGGCGTGGTACAGCCTGCTCGCAACCCTCCTCTGTGGTCAGCCTGGAAGTATTTCTGTTTACTGGAGCACCCAGACTTCAGACAAAGTTTCTCCGTCTTGGGTATGTTGCCTTATGGGCTCTCAGCAACTATGCGACTGCACTCATTGCCTGAGATTTGCAGGCAAGGGATGGGGCGGAGGGAACCGTGTTCTGAGGCAGCGTTAACAGCAGAGCTCCAAAGTGCAGAGACAGACAGACAGACAGACATGAGAGCCCCGTGAAGCAGCATTCCATCCTTGCTTTCACGAAACTGCCCATGTTCTAAGATCACTGCTGTTGTCCCCTCTGCCACTCACTTTAGGTCCTGATGTGCATTTAATGTCATGAGTACTTCCTGAAAGCTTCCTTCGTAGGAATAGGATCCTAGCAGTGCTCCTGTTAGAAATGCACATGGACGCGAGCGCTGCTCACCGCGGTCTGCAGAAATGCTGAGAATTCTCACCACAGCCCCTGGGAAAACAGCATCATAAGTTTTAAACCTCCAGATTTTACTTCCTCATACTAGCATATCTCTAAGTAACCGCATCACTCAATGGGTCCATGTAGGCTATTTTAAAGAGAATGTAAGAATTTTTTTCATAGCTCTTTATCCAATTTTATAATACTTTTTATTAGAGATGTTATCTGGTTTAGTCTTTCTCTTGATCTGTGGTTCTTATTGATCATTTTTTGTAGGGACAAATAGTAGCAAGAATTGGGGAATGAAAATATTCTTTTCAGCATGCTGAGCTGGCCAAAGCAGAGGTTGGTAAACTATGCTCCATGGGCCAGATATGGCCCACTGCCTGTTTTTGTAAAGCCCATGACCTAAGAATAGTTTTTACATTTTTAAATTGTTGGGGAAAAAAAGAATATGTGACAGAGACTATGTGTGCTCTGCAAAATCTAAAATATTTATTACCTAGCCTTGTACAGAGCAAGTTTGCCAACCCCTGATCTAAATTAGCATCATTTTTGTCAAATTTGTTTTAAGCACTATGTTATATTATAAATTGCAAAGAACTTTTAAAATTTTACTTTGGGGTCAGACAATGGATTTCTATTGTAGCTTAAATCAGGAAGTAACCCCCCCACCCCGCACCCACCAAATCATCACTGTAATATCTTTAGGAATAAATATAACCTATTTTTGGTAACCAATGATCAAACATTAACATTGGTTCAACTGATGATAGGTACAGGTAACATACTCATGTTAATCAGTAACCTAAGCCCTTCTGACTAGTGCTAGCTAGATGTCTGAATAATTCATTTTTATACATGCTAAACAAAAACTACCTTCTGTGTCCACCTATAGATAATGCAGTGAGATATGAAAGAATTGCTCTCATCTCTTGAGGAATCTAGTCTCCTAGGGTTTAACCTCATTGACCTTGAGTAACATCAGTACAAACACTGAGTCATTAGGAAATCTAATCTGGAAGTTGTGGAGGCAAAGGTCTTGGGATGGACTTGGAACTGAAGCCTCCAAAACATAGTCATTGAACACTGGCAGAATGCCTTTCCTTTGACTAGGAAAATAACCTAAAGTCTTCTTGCAATGTGGCTTTCTGCAATATGTAAACTGAGCTATGCATAAAGCAGTGGCTCCATGCTAGTTATCCTTAGGGCAATATAAAGGTGAAATAATCTTTATTGCTATTATGTAATGGAGTATTGTAATAAAATATCAATAATGCCTTTGCCCCATGGTCTCTGCTTCCAAATGCAGGACTCCTTCTACCTAGTGAAGCATATGTTACTTAACATGGGAGAAATTTACCAGCAAGAGATTAAAATAATTCCTGTTTGATTTTCTTATAAGAATCTCTATTAAGACCTCTCATGAAATTAGCTTGCTATTTCTCTTAAGCATTACTACCTTTTCCATAAACATAATTTTCATTCCTTTGAAGAGTATAAAGGAAGACACTGTAATTTGGTTAAGACACCAGATACTGGGGGGCAATGCCATGGTTGTGATAACATTTTTATATTAAATTAAGAGAACACTCACAGAATTATGTTTTATAGAAGATCCAGAACTTTAATGGCATATTTTCCTGATAAGACTTTCATATTATGGTAGGACTATAGCTCCTCTCTCCCCACTTTTTCATTCCATTTGATCCTTCAGACAGACTGTAGATCTAGCTCATTTTTGGGAGCCTACTTTGGCCCAAAGGACTATCATTTCGTAGTTTTCCAGCTAGTTAAAAATAAGTTTCCCTTCCTTCCACATTGTTTTTGATGGAAACATTTTTTATATTTAAGACAGATAGTTTTGGATATGACTAAAAATTACAGTAGTGCTTCTTTCTCAAAACAAGTTGATTTGTTGAATGCTACAGGTTTTTATACCTTTCCAGCCTTAATTTGTCTTCACTACTTTTCAATCTATTTTGTACATAGGTCTGGATAGTCTTGATTTAAGCTTATATTTTCTTTTTATAGATGGTCTCTGTTGGAAAGGAAAAATTCCTGAGGTATGGTTATTAGTGAATCAACATATATAAAATTATACAAAAACAAAAAACGCCAACATGCGAGTTAGGTGTTCCTAAGTTATATTAAATTTAAAATGCATGTATCTATAATTTGGCCACCTTGATTCAACTTGAAATTAATCTTCTTGGCCTTTTTTGAAAGAAAGCCACACAGCATTTGAACCACCTTTGTTTCCCAGTTTTTCGTTATCAATATTTAGTCACTGGTATTCTACTAAAACCATTTTGCTAATTAAATTTTTCTAAAACCACAGCTAGGCACAAAGGAAGAATGTGAGTCATTCAGAAAGAGAACTTGTGCTGCTACAGGAGGAATCTCTAAATCAAGGTCATTGCTTTAGGTATGTCTCACTGCTGTAGATCAATGTTTATGTCCTCCAGAATTCATATGTTGAAACCTACTTTCCACTGTGATGATATTTGGAGATGGGGGTTTTGGAGGTGATTAGGTCATGGGAGTCCCACTCTCCTTACTTAATGGAATAGAATTAGTGTGCTTGTAAAGAAAGACCCCAGAGAGCTCCCTGGCCCCTTGCTATGTAAGGACATAGAAGATGGTTGTCTGTGAACCAGAAGTGGGTCCTCATCAGACACTGAATCTGCCTGCGACTTGATCTTGGACTTTCCAGCCTCCACACTGAGAGATATAAATGTCTGTTATTTATAAGACAATCAGACTAGGTATTCTGTGATAGCAGCCTAAATGGACACTTGTCCATAAAAACAAAGAACGAGACTGTGTGTATGTAAGTCTGTGAAGGACTAAAAATTGCTAGGCATTCCGAAAAAAAAAAAAAAAAAGAGGACCATTTATTATTTGAGTGTCATCTTTTAAATACCCTTCAGTAAGTCTGACTATGTTGTCTCCTGGAATTTGCTTTATGCACAGCTGTGGGCTTTCTTTGAGCAAACGTGGGCAGACCATCGTCAGAGACTCACAAATGACTGGCACAAATCTGACTGGAATCTTTTAGAAAGTACATTCTATTAAGGTTGGTTGGCGTTTTGCCAGACAAGTGATGAGCACTTTTATAATCATAAGTTTTATGAGCCTTGGGTCTGTTGTGTGGCCCGATACTGTCTGAGAAGTTAAAAGTCACAAATTATATTATGTGGTAAATAAAGTTAAAACAGAAATGTATACACACGTCCAGCACCCAGCACCTGAGCTGGCACAAAGCTGGTGTTCAGTAAATGCACTGTCAGTGGAGAGTCGCCCGAAACAAAACAAGGCGCATTTCCCCAAACTTTCATGAAGTGCTGTATAATTGACTCCCAGCTTGACTCCCTGAGGGCAGGGATGGTGGTTCTCACTTTCTCTGTGCCTGGCACCAAGTATTAAACCTGGAACAGAGCCAGATATTAAAAAAACAACAACAACAACAAAAAAAAAAACACAATTGTTGGATAAGAGAATCAGTGGCTAATTCTAGATATTTTGCTAGAATTTTTGAGGTCCTCTCCTCATCAGGTCCTCAGATCTAATTAGATTAGAGTATAGTTCCCTACCCATCAACCCCACCCAGCCCCCAAGAAAGACACAAGCAAAACTCAGAATGGTATGATACTGAGCCTAAATAAGGAGGCCAATAAGAAGCTACCTTCTCCAGGGACTTGGGAAGTGTTTTGTAAGTGTATTCCACTCAGTAAGTTAGAGTTGCCCTTATTTATATTAAGACCTATTTCTAAAGGTCCTCATTGATTAAGAGGAAAAAACTCCTACAAACAGGTCCAGGGGCAGTCAATGAGATGAGACAGAAAATTCCCACCTATTATCTCATTTACAAATATATACGTTGGCATTCCTGCTTGGTTGTTTGTGGGACGCATAAGTCTAAAAGTGGCATAGTCTTTGCCCTCTAAGAATTTATAATATAATAAGGTAAATGTGTAAACAAGTTATAATATGAGAGAGAATAAGCACCATAATCAAGGGACAAGCACACTGATCATTAAATCATAATTTTAAAACTTAGGGGAAGACTTCCTAGAGAAGAAAACATTGGATTTGAGGCTTTAAAATAGAATTTCCAAAGGCCAAAAAGTGAGGCAGGCTATCCCAGACTGGAGGAAGGAACGGCATGGAGAAGGGAAGGTGCAGGGCAAGTTCAGCGGCAGGGAAACATCTGTGTGCACCGTGAAGAATTTATGAAGAAGGGTTGCAGTCGGAGATTAAGCTAAGTTAGGGCTGATGTGTGGGAAAATAGAAAGTCTGGATTTTATTCCCTATGTCTTTTCCCAAATACCTTCGTGGTGACGTTTGTGCTAACTGCACTGTTACTTATTAGAATTTTTATTAAATTGGCATTTTTCTTAAATACCTTTACTTTGACTTACTATGACTATTTACTGTGTGGTAAATAGTAATGTTATATTACTTGTTCTGAATAAATTCGGAAAACCAAACATGCCTACTAAATTCTAATTTGACACTGTTCCTTCCCTTCCCTTCCGAGCTGGGCTTGTAGGCTTGTTAAAAAGGAGGATCAGCAAACATCAGAGGCGTGATCTTGACCTACTGGTACTAAACTAACACTTTTTCTTAGACATGCCAGAAGAATCAAAAGAGGATCGAAATGAAAATAAATTACATGCTAAGATATATAATATTGTTAAATCTTGAATTTCTGTGTTCCTGAAATTCATCTCAAATACCTCCTAAAAATTTGGCCTATGCCACCGCCTACACCCTATGCTTTTGGAAACTCTGTTAGAGACGCTGGAGAGGGCCTGAAGTGTTTTAAGTGTCTGAGTAGTATTAATGCTGCTCATATGTTAGAAGGAAACCCCTGGCGGAGTTGTGAAGGGCAGCTGGAAGAGGCCTGACGCTGGAAACAGGACAACCAGCTGAGAGGCTGTCACAGAGCCTAGGTTAGAGGGAAGGGGTCTCCACCTAGGGACGGATCCCTCAATATTCAGCACTGAGAGAGCAGTACCCAGGGTCCCAAAAGGAGCTCAGAGAAAAGGCTGCAGAGAGAAATCTAAGATTCCTAACTTGTGTGAAGTGGTGAATTTTACAGGTATTTAAAATATATACTGAACACAGGAGGACAGAGTTGAAGACGGGGCAGTGGTGGAATTTATCTTGGAAATATTTAAAGGTAGAAGACAAAAAGGTAGTCAAAATAAGCCTGGGTACAATCATCTAAAGAGATTGGTTAAATAATAGGAGAAGAAGACAGGAAAAATATGTCAAGGCTCAAGTCAAAGAAGGGGAGGTTATAGGAATTCACATCAGATGGCCTTTGGTGTCTGTGAAAATGAAAGATAAAGCTATGTATGGGAGGCAAGCTTGGTGAAGAAATGAAATGATGAAAATTTTAAATTCAGTAAATGAAACATCATTAAAATCTGTTCTCCCAAGACCATGGTGTGAATAAATGGCTTAACTGTCATGCTTTTAAATATTACAGATTCTGCATAAATATCAAAATATTGCAACTTCAGACGCACACGGCAATTACCACGGATATTCAGCTATGAACTAATATATTCTGGTTCCTGTGCATGTCTGAAGGGTCCACATTCCTAATTCTGTGGGACCTATACCAACTGAAAATGTACACATCTCTGTGTCAGAGTCGCAGGATTTTGGAGATTTAGGGATGGGAGGGATTTTCAAGGTTACCTTGTTCAACTATTAATTCTTGAATCCTGTCAATCACACAAAGTGTCATTGAAGTCATATTTGAAACCCCAAAGAATGCCCTTACCAACTCCCAAAAAGCCTGTCCTATTCTTGGGCCAATCTATTGTATTTTTAAATATACTAATTTAAATATACTTTCATATTCTCTCAGAGTAAATTAAAAAATAATCTTAGTGCCTTTACTGGCTAGCTAAACCTGGGCTTCTTGCCTTCTACACAACCTCCGCCCCTAGTCTTATCAGAACAAAAAGAATCATGATGACACCTTGCTTAATGGCACCAGAGTTTACTTGATGCGAATATGGGGTTCCTTCCTCTTAATGCTGTTTGGAGTAGTTTAATTAAATATTTACAGTGAAAGGTCTTTTGAATACAGATTTTTAAATGCATTGTGTTGTTTCAGAGCTTCTAGAACGTGCATCTCTAGAATACTTAAGCATCTCTATTAGTTGTCCACCCGCGATTGTATTATTATGGCTATTGGTGTTGCTCTGCCAGGCTGCAGGCTCCCTGATGCAAAGGCCGCTTCTCACTCGCACATTGCTTCCTCGATCCACCTGTCAGCTGCACACGGAGTGCCTGCTTCGTGCTAGGCTCTGCTCTAGGTCCTGGGACAGAACAGTGACAAGTTGCTTATATCCTACTGACTCCTCAGTCAGAGGGCCTAGCCCAGTGCTGTGCGCACCGTAGCTGATCCACAGAGAGCTGATAAGTCAATTAAATGTGTCGGATAGTGGGTTTGAGGACACGTCTTTTGCTGCTGTTTTAAGAAGGGTGAGGCGGAGGCTGCAGCCTGAGCTCAGATCTCAAACCTCACAGGATTTGGGCTTTTTGAGATGCGTTCGAAAACAAATAAATATACAAACAAACAAAAAAACCTGTGCCGGGGGAAATTTGGGTGCAGCCAAGATGAAGAGGTGGAAAAGGGAGCAGGATTCAAGTAGCAAATGCTGACTGCCTTTCTCTTCATCTCCCTCAAGAATCAGCCGCCCTTTCGGTTTAGCCTTTTATCTGTGTGACAATCATGTGCTTTCTGCTCGAGGTCGTATCCACCAGCAGCACCATTGATGTTACCGAGAAGAAAAACTAGTGGTAAAACATTTATTTTCTAAAACTGTTTGAAGCACAGCTGAACTCAGGGTGCATGTATGAATGTGTGCAGTAGCGGAACTTTCCTTCGGTGCCTCCCTGCCTCCCTCTTGTGACGTCAGGAAGGCGATAGACCAGCTGACTTGTCACCGTTCCTAGGCACTTGTTCCTTTTTGCCCCTGATGCTTACATACTGTCGGCAGCTTGAAGAGACAAATTCTAGGGCTGGGTTCTATTTTCTCTCTAACGGTGGCATCTGCTCAACCCTGAGCAGGTCCCTTCCCTGCTCTCTACCACCTTCCCTGCTTGGTGTCCTGGCAGTGATAGCTCCATCTGGTAGACCCCTGGGGCAGAATGTTGCTTTATTTCACCTAGGGAGGAAAAGACTTGCAATGCTTTGAGAATGAGTTTTCCATGTACTCTTTTAGCCTATGTAAAAATTAGGAAATAAGATATTTTTCCTAAAAACAACTGGAAAGCAAGGATTTGGTTATTATCTTTAGTAAAGGAGAGCTAACCTTGAACTTTGATTTGCAGGAAAAAAAAGCGTAACATTCCCTTCAATTATATCCATGAAATGATTATATATTACTATACGTGCAAGTATTTGTCTTTTTAGGTTCTGTGATTCTTCAACTTCATTGAAAAGTTAAGAAATAAGGAAACATGTAAAAGTGAGTAAGGCTTCTTTCCTAGACATTTCTAAATGTATAAAGTCTTTTATATAAGAATTTTTAAAAATTAATCTGGAATTATATGTTATCAGAATAAAGCATAGTTGAATTTTTTTAAGGTTTGCCTTTCCCTCACTAAAGTTTCACAAATTAAAAAGGACATAAAAATTTTTATAAGGAGTTTTCTGGAGATATTGCCTATCTATATCGTAAATATTCTTATAGCTATATTGAGGGCCTCCTTCCTGAGAACTGAAGTTAAAAAAAAAAAAAACTAGCACACATTGAAAACTGGACCTGGTTTACTATCAATAATTTGCAAAATGAATGAATAACTAGTTCAGACTTTTCCAGCTCAGACTTCTGTGCCTTTATGATTCTGTGACGATTTAGAGGCTGTCAGTAGGCAATCCAGAGATGTTTCTTTAGTACAGTGGTCAAGTTTTGTTGATCCATGTACATTATTTTGCACAATCAGGTAACGTGTAGTATAGTGGTGCATTATAGTAAAGGATAATAGTTCCCGTGTTCTCAGGGATGTATATGTATGTTTATATAAACCATTCAGATGTCAGCTCTGAGAGAGAAAAAATCTTGACTATGTGTGGTACCCAAAGAGTGCTGATTAACTCTTTGTTGAACTACTTTGAAAAATAGACATCATTATCTCATGCATTCTCAACAGGGGTAATATCACCCCTAAGGGCGCAGACATTAGTTATTATGGGGGTGGTGAACAAATTTTACTCTTTATGTCTAAAATATAAATAGACATAAAGTACAAAATCAGATCTGTAATATCCTGTGACATTAAAATAGCATAGAGGGTGATTAATTAGGAAAACAAATGTCTAAGAAGGCTCCTAAGGGGGTGATAATGAAGAAAAGGTTGAGAAACATAGATTATCCTAATGTTTCAGCTGGAGAGTCTGGGGTTCAGAGAGGTGAGATAGCCTGGGCTCTAGTTATCTTGCAAGTGAGTGATGGGACTGGGCCTCCCACCTAGGCTTGCCTGACCCGTAGGCCACAATGCGTTGTTTAATAACTTTTAGCTGACTTTGTTTACTGGCCTGGTAGGGGTCAGATTTCCAGGCTTTAGGGACGTTGGGTTATATACTGTGTTCATAAATTTTAGCCAAACGTTGATGGAGGCCCTGAGACAGTAGAAAGTGGTACATCCACAATGTTTCTAAGCAGGCCATTGTGTTGTCTTGCAGATGAGTGTCTTGCAGCGATGCATGCGCTAAACTCTTTGATAGCCAAAGTGGACTTTAAAAAAATTCTTAAAGGAATTTCAAGGATTCTCAAAGATATTCCTTTGTAAATTTAAGACCCGTGCGCACACTTTTGGCCTATGACATGGGCGTGAGCTTACATCCACATGGGCAGATCATTGCACACATTTGCTTTCTTCTGAGGATTCATTTGTTCTCAGCACCCAAAAAGAAGAGTCTCTGAATTCTTATGCATCAATTATTGTGATCACTGCATGGATTCCTATTATTGCTAGTTAATGACACAGGTGGAGGTGATTTGTAGTAACGGTGTTGCATGTTCATGTATATGTATTTAGCCAGAAAGTCTGAGTTGTGTTTACTGAGAATGAGACCCAAAAGAGCACATCTCCTTGGAGTTTGTTCTCAAAGCCTTACCCTGGAGGTATTTTCCATTCGAGTCACATAGGCACGCTCCCACCACAGCACCTTGTGATGTTCTGACTACTGAGCCTCCACGTTAAGAAAAGATTAGAAAGGGACACACGGTTAGTGCATCTTGGACTTAGTCTAATGAATGTAATGATTCTGTACAGGGAGTTTCTAGGATGTGAAAGAAAAAACAAGAAGGAGTAAAATGTCACTGAAGTGGAATGAATTTAAAATTTCAGAGCCGAGCAGGCTGGGCTGCAGAGGACTGCAATAGGAAAATTGTCTTAAATTGCAACAGCAGTGTTTCAGGTGAAGTGTTAGGAAGGACACTTGGTAGTCGGAGGTGTTCAGCATTGGACTCAGTTATCAAGGGAAGTTATGACATAGTTTTCTCTAAGGCTCTTTAAAAATAAGATTAATTTTTTATCTGTCTGGAATGAAGTTGAGATAAGTCTATATTAAAGTAAACACAATTTACTGAAAGTTTCTTGTTCAATGAGTTTCTGAGTGATTAAAAAAACAGACATTATTTTTTGAAAGCAACTTTTATATATTGAGTAGAAGAGAGGCAGCCAGTGGTGGAGAGCATAGACCATGTCCTGGAGCAGGATGGGCTGGCCTCGTGTCCCAGCTCTGCTGTCTGCCAGCTGTGGGACCTCATGCAACTTACCCAGGCTCCTCTATGCCTCTGTTTCCTCATCTGTAAAGCAGGACTGGAATAGTGCCTACCTCATATGGGTGTTACGAGGATTCAGTAAGTTAATATTTTTAAAATGTCATGTAAGTGTTGATTAAAATATAGTCTTTAAAGATATTATGTAAAGGCTTTATGTGATCTTTATTTAACAACTTAACAAGACTATTATCAGTATCTTTGAAGTTACATGCATATATTACTATCTCATACCCACAAGGAAATTATTTAAATAAACTTTTCATGCTTTTAGTGCATTTCATGTTTAGAGATTCAGGTCTTTGTGAAGCATGTTTGAGTTGTCAAGAGAACCTGAAGAAACAAAGCCTGCCCCATATGATGCTTTTGGCGCCTTGACAGCTGTGGGTCGGATGGTGTGTTAGTGTTACATTCTGTAACCCAAACTGGCTGCCTCTGAGGACAGTGCTTTTCCAGAAGCTTTCTCAGGTGGTGGCTGCTTTCACCAGCACACCTCAATCACCCCCTTGCTGAAGGTGCTGCTGCTGTCTGTCTTGCTCCTGGTTTCTGCTTCCAGACCAGTGGTTCTCTCTCACTACTGCTTACAATACCCTAGCACTTTTGCAACACGCGCTTTAGATGCTCCTCTTTGCTGCAGTTCTTTACATATTTTCCTCCTGGCCATTCTTCCTGCAGATTTACTGCCTTTCCTTCCACCACCTCCACAGTCATTCCTGATGCCACGTAGACACTCCCATGTACCCACGTAGACAGCACCTCCATCACCCTGGACCCCAAGCTTGTCCTTCTCCTCTGTGTCACCTCAGCCACCCACCTCTATGATGCTACCCTAGACTAGTGCTTTGTGACCTTTGCTGTACCTAGAAACTACCTGGGGGTCTTGTTAAAATGCTGTTTAGAGTAAATGGGACTGGAGTGGGCCCTGAGATTCTGCATTCCTTACGGGCTTCCCAGTGATGCTGATGCTGCTGGTCCAACGACCACTAGAGCCTTATTTTGAGTAAGAAGGCTCTAGACTGTCAAAATTCCATCTCAACCATTCTAATTTCTCCCTCCACCTCCTACTTTTTAAAAAATATTTTCACCCCAATGGAAAGTGCCAGTCTGTTGACCTGCACGGTTTAGTTCCCATGGTCCATGGTGACTGAGAATCCTCCCTCACACACTTCCTCAACAACTTTGCATCCTTCCCTCCATCATACCTACCTGGCAAAACCCCAGCCCTGGTGAAATCAAACTCGCCACCTAACTCAGCCTGAACACAAACCCCAGATCATGGCTGGAGGAAAAACACACAAACATGCTGACAGGCTCACTTTACATTTTCATCCACCTGAAAAGCCTGTTGGCTCTCCCTTCAAAATTATATCCTGAATCCAACCATTTCCCAGCACCTCCTTGGCTGCTGCTGTAGTCCAAGTGACACCATTCTCATTCTTAAAGGAAAGTAGGTTGTCATGAATTACTCCTGTAATTGCCTTTCCCCTGGGCTCCCTGTGGCCATCCTTGCTCCTGCAGTCAGATCCCCACCCAACAGTGAGAGATCCTTAAAAAATGTAAACAAGATTATATAGCTTTCCTAATCAAAACCCTCCAGTGACCTCCCATTACACTTTGAACACATCCAAAGGCTGTGCCATGATCTGCCCTCTGGCTACCTCTCCATGCTCATCTACCTCCTCTTCCTCACATAACCAAGCTTACCCCAGCCCCAGGGCCTTTGCACCTCCCTCTGCTTGTAATGCCTACCCTAGTTACATACAGGCTCTGGATCGGATGCCCCTGCTTGAGGGAGGTGGGTCCTGACACCATTGAAAATTGCTCCCTCCCCCATCGTGGATACATCCCTGTCCCCCTACTCTACTTGTGTAGCACTGATTACCTGACATTTTCTATAACAAAATATCTGTAGTACTTTCTACATGCCAAGCATTGTTCTAAGTGCTTTACAAATATTAATTTGCGAACTTTGGTGTAGCCCTATGGTGTAGCTAAGATAATATCCCCATTTTACAAATAAAAAACCTGCTGGAGTCAAATTTGCACTCAGCTGTCTGGCTTCAGAAATCTGTGTTCTAAGTCATTATGTTTTTCTGCTCTCCATTCCTATATGTGATATAAATATACTTTTAGAAATATTATCTAGTAATACGTAAATATGTGTTTGTTATTGTCTGTCTCTCCCACCAGTATGTAAGCTCCACCAGGACAGGAACTTGATTTCTCTCAGTTACTGTTGTATCCCTGGCACCTAGAACCCTGCTTGGCACATAGTAGATGCCCTGAAACATTCACTGAATGAACAAATTCTGTTACTTTTACTATGTATTTAAAAGCATCATTTGGTTGTTTAAAGAGATTTATGTACAGATTAGTATTTTCATGAAAGTCTGAGTGGGACCTTTTTTGCACAAAAAGAGTACAGTATATGTTACTTAGCTTGCAAATTTTTGATAAATTTATTTGACATTACATATTTAAAATTTAGTCTCCCCTAAGAAGTTAAGCTCAACTTACAAATCTCAATATACTATAAATAACTATAGTAAAATAAAAAACAAGCATCTTTCTGTTTCTTTTATTAATGGTTGATTAATTCAAGTTGAGCAGACTAAATTCTTAAACAGTCAGTCTCATTTACAAACTTGGTTAATTAAATTCCCTTCAGTGTTTAAGTTCTTGTTATAATTTAATGTATTCATTTTTCTTTTTAAGCATTTCAAATGCCTGACAAGAAACATTTACAACACAAGTAAGCCAAACTTCCCAAACACTTAAATTACTCTTATTAATCTAATAAATTAAGCATATAGGAAATCGAGTTCACTTAAACATTCTAACACTGGTCTACAAGTTTAATCAAATTATTTAACATCTCTTAGTTAAAACCACAATTCTAGTAGAAGTAATAGATTATTTCTAAACTTAAAAAAAAGTTAATACAAAAGGGTTGACATACTGCATTATTTCCATAGATTTTAAGCCTGGTTAGGATTCAAACATATAGCTTTGGGAGAGTTCCCAGGCACTCTGAAGAACTGACCCAGTTGATCACTGAGGTAAGATACAGGACATATGTTCATCCGAACAAAAGATCTACCCAACCTGCAGACGGACATGCCAGGCTTTTTCTCCAGGTCATTAAATATAAAATACCCAATTTTGAATCAAAAATGTAGTTTATTATATCTCAAACAAGAAGCAGTACAAGTAATCAAAGTATGTGCCTAAACTATTGACACGGTTTTGCCATTTTAATGGTAGCTTGCTTATGCCACCAGCGAAGAAGCCTGGAGAGCAAGTGGTGATGAAATCATGAAATGTATTTTCCACCGCTTGTTGAGAATTAAATATTTTTCCTTGCATGCAGTGTTCCAAAGCCTGGAAGAAGTGATAGTCAGTTGGTGCAAGTTCCAATGAATATGGTGGATGACAGAGAGTTTCCAAGTCCAGCCTCTATAGTCCAGCCTCTATAGTCCAGCCTCTAGAGCAGCGTTGTTTGTGTGACATGTGGTTGAGCATTGTCTTGCAAGAGGATTGACCTGTCTCTGTTGACCTGTTTCAGCTGCTTAATCACAAGCATCCTCACCATTTCATCCAATTGGGTGCAGCAGACTTCTGCTGTAATTGATTGACCAGGTTTCATGAAGCTGTAGTGGATAATACCAACGCTAGACCACCAAACAGACACCATTAGCTTTGTCAATGAATATTCGGTTTTGGACTGTGTTTTGGCACTTCATCTTTATCCAGCCATTGTGCCAAATGCTTGCAATTGTCAAAAAGAGTCCATTTTTCATCACACAAAAATAGGGTGTAAAAATAGTTCGCCTTTATTCGTGACAGCAAAGCAAGGCAAGCTTCCAGATGATTTCTCTTCTGATGCTTATTTAATTCATGCAGTACCCATCTATCCAGCTTCTTAACCTTGCCAGTCTGTTTCAAATGGTCCAATATTGTTGGAATAGTAATGTCAAAGTTTGCTGCTAATTCACGTGTAGTTTGAGATGGATTCGCTTCCACTACAACTTTCAAGTCATCATTATCCACCTTGGTCTCAGATTGCCCACAAGACTCATTTTCAAGATTAAGATCACCAGAACAGAACTTCTCAAGCCATCAGTGTACTGTGCATTCATTAGCCGTATCGTTCCCAAACACTTGATTGATATTTTGAGCTGTCTGCACTGTATTGACTCCATGATGGAACTCATATTCAAAAATAATGTGAATTTTTGACTTATTCATAATATTACAAAAATTGCTCTAAAAAAATTTGAAAGATAATCACAAGCCAAACCATGCATTTGCAAGACTGAGGATATACCTTCACAGTAAAAATAAAACAAGTAGTGTCAAAGTGAAACGTTAAGAGATATCAACTGTCAAACTTAGCACTTATGGAAATCAGATGTTTCATGCTTAATAACCTAATACTTGCTTTGAAAACAGGGCATTCTGAGGCTACCCTCCTCAGATGGAATTGATTTTTACTCCCAAGTCTCACCTTCGTGTCTCTTCCACACCTGCTTCTTTTGCAAATTTGTTTTTTTTTTTTTTTTTTTTTTAAGAGAGAGTCTTATTCTGTCACCCTGGGTAGAGTGCAGTGGCATCATCGTAGCTCACAACAACCTCAAACTCCTGGGCTCAAGCGATCCTCTTGCCTCAGCCTCCCAGAGTGCTAGGATTACAGGTGTGAGCCACCGCCCCTGGCCAAATTTTTTGTAGAGACAAGGTCTTGCCATGTTGCCCAGGCTCATCTCGAACTTCTGACCTCCAGAGATCCTCCCAGCTTAGCCTCCTGAAATGCTGGGATTACAGGTGTGCGAGCCACTGCTCCCAGCCTTCCTTTTGCAAATTTGTTTTTTCAGTTTTTAGGCTTGATTGCAATTACTTCCATGACTGCATGATTGAATTCTGTGCCTTCTTCTACTGGTCTGGCTCACACCCTCAAGTCATGTTAATGGCAGTCTACATTTGTTGAACTGTATGCATTTCAGTTCGGTGGTAATCCTTTTTATAATAGCTTTATTGAGATATAATTCACATACCATTCAAAGTGTACAATTCAGTGTTTTTTAGTAAATTCACATTTATGCTGATATGTGCAATCATCACCTAGTTGCAAGAGTTTTTATGTATTTTAGATACATGTCTCTTACCAGATATATGATTTGAAAATGTTTTCTCTCATTCAGTAGGTTATCGCTTCACTTGCTTGATATTCTTCACTTCCTTTGAAGCATGGAAGTTTTAAATTTTAATAAAGTCCAATTTATGTATTTTTTCTTTTGTTGTTCATGCTTTTGGTGTCATATCTAAGCATCCACTGCCAAATTCAGGGTCATACCCCTATGTTTTCTAAGAGTTGTACATTTTAGTTCTTCCAGGTAGGTCTTTCATCTACATTGGGTTAATTTTCATGTGTGATGTGAGATAAAGTCCAAATTCATTATTTTACAAATGGCTATCCAGTTGTCCCAGTTTTGTTTGTTGAAAGACTATTTTCTCCATTGAATGGTTTTGGCACCCATGTCAAAAATCAATTGATAGTGGATCTGTGAGTTTATTTCTGGATTCTATTAACACTTACTCCACTTATCTCTGTGTTTATCCTTATGCCAGTGCCTCTTTGTCTTGATTACTGTTGTTTCATAGTAAGTTTCGAAATTGGGAAGTGTCGGTCTATAACTTTGTTCATTTTTTCCAAGATTGTTTTGGCTATTCTGGGCCCCTTGCAATTCCATGTGAATTTTAGGATCAGCTTATCAATTTCCACAAGGAAGCTAGCTGGATAGGTATTGCATTTAGTCGTAGATCAATGGGACAGTGTTGCCATTTTAACAATAGTAAGTCTTTTGAACGTTGTATTTCTTTCCATTTACTTAGATCTTCCTTAATTTCTTTACACAATGTTTTTGTACTTTTCAGAGTGTACTTTTTTTTTACTTCCATTTTAAAATTTATTCTTAAATATTTTATTCTTTTTGATGTTATTTTAAATGGATTTGTTTCCTCAATTTTGTTTTCAGGTTGTTCATTGCAAGTGTACAATTGATTTTTTACATATTGATTGTGAATCCTGCCACCTTCTGAACTTGTTTTCAAATAGAGATAGTTTCACTTGTTCCTTTCTACTATGAATGCCATTTATTTATTTATTTGTTTGTGACTAATTGCATGGCTAAAACTTTGAATACAATATAGATTAGAAATGGCAAGAATGAACATCCTTATCTTGTTCCAGATCTAGGAGAGAGAGTATTCAGTTTTTACCATGAAGTGTGATATTAGCTCAATTTTTTCATGGGATAAATCATTAAACAACTCTTAGATTTACCCCTGTGTTTGCTAAGATTTATGTCTTTTAGTTCTTTCATTTTGGTATTTCATCCATATTGAGCTGGTGGGTGACAAGTGATGATGATAGCCCAAGTGGCTATTTGAGTTTTAGTCTGGCTTCTAAATTTCTATCACATCCCACTCTTGTTTATTAAAGTCTGAATAATGTTAATGTTGATCTTAGGGTCTATAGAATCTACACTCTGAAGCTGGTTACTCAATCGGTAATAAAAACACTGTTGAAGAATATTCCTCACGTGTGTGATTTCCCCTAGAAGGTTTCCTCACAGCTTTCAGTAAATAGTCTTCCTCAGGTAAAGGAAGTCTCTTTCTTGGAAAATCTTTCAAAATGAGTTTGGAATGCTAAGGGATAGCCTTATTAATAAAGTGGAGAATGAACTAAATAGCCTGTAGACCTCTGGATGCTAAGTATTTTATTATGTTTAATCTTTAATGTTGCCTTTTGGCTTTCTTAGCATTGCATCATAACAGAGTCAATGTATCATCTAGATATATAGATAAATTGGTCCCATTTATTTAAAAGTATTATTTCAGACTTAAATCTAATGTGCCTCTATCTCTTCTGAAATTGAAATGCATCATAACAAGCATTTGCTTTTAGGAAAAGGCAATATATGCATGAGATAGTAAAGGAGAGTGACTATAAAGATAATACCTTAAGCCCATTTCTGTCTCAACTAAGCCATACTCATTTCAGTTCATTTAAGGGCTGGTCAGTGAGTTTTCTCTTCCTCTAGTTCTTTATATATTTCTTATTTATTCAATGAAAAGGTGATAGCTCTTTAATCTATATTAGGTTTCAATTTTACAAAGTAATTTTGTTAGACCATGGTTTTTCATTTCACTCTTTCAGCTTTATGAGGATTTTCACATTAGAATAAAGTATGTGTTTTAATAACAAATATAAAAAGTAATAAATGCCTTAAAGGGTCAGGCATTAAATGAATCCACTCCATCTTTTAAAGGGAAATTCTATGTCTTCAAACAAATTCACAATATGTTATTGTACTCATAGAATAGTTGATATTTCCTAAAGTATAATTCTGTTCCTTGTATCTAGATGGTTTGGAACAATTTAGAAAAACATGTTTTAAGCATAATTTTATTTTCTGTCTTTAAAGGTAATATATATTTATTATAAAAGTATTTTTAAAACATGGATAAAATTTTTATAAGATCACTTAAAATAATTTCATTGAGATGCAATACTACTGGCTTTCTGAAAATTGTCTAAAAATGGATTTTTGTTGATTTTACATTTATCAAGACTCTTATTTGTAGGACATAATCCAAAGCCCTCGATGAGGTCTTGAAGAGACACTGGCCGTTGCCGCATCCCTTCATCTTCAGTGCTCTCTCCCCCTCTCCCCAACTTGGGGGCTCCACACACCACAGAAGTGTCTTTTATTTCTTTTGACTCCTCAGAGAGCCAAGACATTTTTGCCTCTGTGCCTTGGAACGTGAGGTTTTCTCTGGTGGAATATTCCCCTGCCAGTGTCGTCTTGTCTGGTCTCTCTTTCTTTTCTTTCTCTCTCTTTCTTTTCTTTCTCTCTCTTTCTTTTCTTTCTTTCTTGCATCTCAGTTTCAGGGTAAAGTTTATACCATCTACATTAGTCCTTATTAGTTTTATTTTACTATTTTTCCTCTTCATATCTCATATCTACTCTCCTTTTCCCCTTTCCCACACAGGTAGTTACTGAAATTTATTAAATATGTGCTTTGAGATATGTCTGTCTATGAAAAAATATATAGTGTTTTTTGCAGTGCATGTATTTTTAAATTTCAATAAAGGTATTGCAAAATAAATCTCATTCAGTTTCTTTTTCCTCCCCAGCACTGTCTTTAGATCCATCTGTGTTGCTGTTTGCAAATCTAGCTTATTAATCTTGGTGGTCTACTGCTCCATTGCATGCATTTGCCATACTTATCCTTTCTCCCAGTGATGGCAACTAAGCCATGCTTTGATGAACATGCTTATACAGATCTTTTCATTCAACTCTTTACAAGGTTAAGTCCTGTTAGGTCCCAGCCTTAATGTTACTTCCTGAAAGTCACATTGCCTGGCTCTATAGCCACCTATTCCCACTCTCTATCTAAATTAGGCCCCATCCTTGGCTTTTGGGACTTTTTTTTGACAACACTTGTTATGGATTACAACTATATATTCATTTGTATGACCTTTTCTTTTGAAGACTGTCTTTCCTACTTGATTGTGAGCAATTTGAGTTAGGGACTGTATCTATTTGGTTCATCATTCTTTCCCTACTGCTTAATATAATGCCTTTCACTAAATTAAGGTCATACTATATATATGTGTGTAACCAATTGTGATATAGAAGCATTATTTTTATATCTTTTATAAACTTTATTTTTAGAGTAGTTTTGTTTTGTTTTGTTTTGTTTTTGAGACAGAGTCTCACTCTGTTGCCCAGGCTAGAGTGCCGTGGTGTCAGCCTAGCTCACAGCAACCTCAAACTCCTGGGCTCAAGCAATCCTCCTGCCTCAGCCTCCCGAGTAGCTGGGACTACAGGCATGCGCCACCATGCCTGGCTAATTTTTCTCTATATATTTTTAGCTGTCCATATAATTTCTTTCTATTTTTAGTAGAGACGGGGTCTCGCTCTTGCTCAGGCTGGTCTCGAACTCCTGAGCTCAAACAATCCGCCCACCT
>CM052439.1:103851902-103876554 GCA_028533085.1 Varecia variegata | reverse complement strand
TTTTTTTAATCACAGAAATTTCTGCTTTTTAGATGTGTGTAATTTTATATATTGTTATACATTTTAGATTCTTCACACTTAAGCCATCTCTTCCTCACCTTCAGGAGCAAATGTGAAATGTTAAATGATAAACATTTTAAAGTCTTTTCATTTTAGATTTTTACATGAATATAAAAGCAAAGTTCCTTCTACATGGAAACCATATTTTGGGCTATCTTCAAGAAGGCACAATTCATTAAGTAGACAGATAAATGAGCATTTGGACTTTTATTTTACTTTTGTTTATTAAGCTTCTTTGTAGGATTTCCTTAAATTCAGCTAGTCCCTATTTTCCCCCAAGCATGGAGTCTTACCTCTGAACACCTGAAACTGGATAGCAGTGTAGCTTGTTGGTTTTAATCTGCTTGCATTTGCTTTGCAAAGCTGCATTTCACATCTCCTACTTTAATGGATCAGTCAAGGTCATCTCATTATATTTGAAATATTAAATTACACCCTGCAGGTCATTATCCTCTACCAAAAATAAATTGCCCTTAAGAATAGGCTCTGTTAGCTTTGAATTATAAGTATCAAAGTATTTACAATACTTTACATTGGTTTTTCTAATATTTTTAGTTGTTAGGTGTTTCATCAGTGTTTAACAGATTTAGGAATGACTTCCTATCAAACATGAGATAGTCTGTGACACACTATTTTGGATTTTAGTGTATGGATGTGATAATAAACAGTTTCAGTGATTCTCTTCTTTCTCCTTATGGAATCATTAAACTATTGTAAAATTAGAAGGACAGAAAATGAATTAAATTGAACAATCTTGGCTTTACTTGTATGCAATTGTGACTAGATGGATAAGGCCTTAGAAAATCAACCCGATGAAGTCAGCATTCAAATTCCTGACTTTGGCCTTGCTGTTTATTCTGAAACTCCACTTAGACATACCTACACCTGAGGGTTGTTGGTTTTTTTCCTCATGATACTTTGTTTCTTAATCTTTTGTATCATATCTAATATTGACATTTAATGAAACATATCTGTACATTTTCCATTTGGTTAAATGAAGACATGTAGTAAGCATGAAAAGGAAAAGAAAAATCAATGAATGAATCGTGCATTTTGGCTTTCAAGCATTTTTTCCAAAACCTATGGATGCTTAAAACAGTGCTGCTCAATAGAACATTCTGCAGTGATGGCAGTGTTCTTTTGCACTATCCAATCTGATAGCCACTAGCCACATGAGGTTATTGAGCCTTTGAAATGTGGCTGGCATTATTGAGGAATTGACTTTTTATTTTATTTAATTTTACTTAAATGCAAGTGACACTTTCATTTAGTGGCTGTCATTATTGGGGATGGCACAGATTTAGATTTTTATTTGTTCTTTTCACATCTATAAAATGGGTGTATGTGTACATATGCATGTGTTTTAAGAAAAGTTGAGCTTTAAGTATAAGTCTTTCATCTAAGGAAAGCTATCGGGAAGATAAATTGGCACAAAAACAGCAGAATTGGATATATACAGAATCTGTCCAAGAGATCATTTAAAGCATAGTAAATTTGGTACACAGAATTAAATGGATTTCTTCCCAGAACAATGGAGGAGCAGTCTAGGAATTGAAGATCATGTCTGCTGGAGAAAAAGAGGGAGAAGGAGAATGGAATACAATGGAGAGAGAAGGAGGGAGAGAATGAGAGGATGTCAATGAATATAGGCATTACTTACTGAAATTTTAGAAATTCTAAGTGTGGTAACACTACTGCACTGGCTCTCTAATACAGTAGGGGAAAAAAGCTAATTTAATGTAGCTGCTTTTTGTAGCAAACATTCATGAGTTACAGTTAAATAAACAGTACTCTACAAAATCTGTTTATTCCTTCAAACCAGTTAACCTTCTTTCAGATTAAAGATGGAAAGAGCTAAAAGTGGAAAATAAAAAAAGTGTTAAATTTACAGATTTGGGGACTACTGAAAGTGTTACATAATTCAAGTCCTTTCTGTTAAACTTGCAAGTTTTTCCAAACACATGTGGTCCTATAATATGCTGCACTTTGAAATTAAAGAACCAACATTTTTGTAGTACTCCCTGCTGTAAGAGGCTCTCCCTCCTGCCGGGAAGGTAGCAAATTGTGTGTCTGGGGGAAGAAGACATTGAGAAGCAGACATACATCCATTGGCCTGGGTGATGTTTGAGTAGTAAGACTTTTTCTGAGTGGTCAGTAGATTTATTTTTCTTTTTTTGATTTCTTAAACTTTCTTTGTTTCTTTTTTCTCTTAAATATTTCTTTTTCTCTGACTATATGTTTCTTGCTTTTTATCTATTCCAGGGTATTGTCTTCCTGTCCTAGGAGCATAATAACATATTTAAATGATTTGACCAGTTAAACCAAAACAAAACAAAACACAAAGCCCTACCTTACCTCAGGCAGTCTGTTAATATGATTCCTTTCACCTTCATCTCGTTTTAAGTCTTTCTAAAGCAACTGTGCAGCTGTTTATTTCCTTGGAGAAAGAAAACAGATTGCCAGCAATCTGCCAAATTTGAGTGTTGTGCTCTGAGTGTGACATTTCTGAACATAATGATTCCAGTGGAATACACTTACTATATTTACAATTTAAAATGTAGGAGAGCCATAGTAGTGACATAAAGGGTGGCTGAAATTTTTACATAATGAGATGCTTAGCACCAGCCTGGTTTGGGTGAACTGCCCTAGGGATGAATTCCCGTCACTCCATGTGACTAGATGGAATTTTAGCCAGGTCATTGGCATTTGGGAGGATTAAGATAGAGGAAAGTGTAGAATTCCAGAGATGGGACATGGCAGAATTAGAAAAAATATTTCTGTTCCATCTTTTGATGTGTTGGGAACAGGATAGAAAAAGGGCTTAACAGCTAGACTCTCTAATCTCACTCACATTAGAAAATATATATATTTATCAAGAAGATCTTTGGGAAAGTGCCCTAACGTTCCCAGGGGCTAGTTTAGCCATGCCAACCACAGCAACAACAACAAACACAGTCCTTGAGCCTCCTCCTGTCCCTGTCTGTTGGCAGAAATGATAATGTCACCATGCTTCAGACGTGCCTAGATGTTGTCACTATGCCTACCAGCCATCTTACCTTAGCACTTGTTCAAAAATAAATTCTGCCCTGGTGCCTCTTTTTGAGTTCTGGCTATTTTCTCTTATTTCCTTGCATGAAAACTTCTTATAAACTGGACAACTAAACCTACAAAGCCCTGATCTTAAAAAATCTCTTTCTGCATATATATGTGACAGCCTTGGTGCAACAATGGAATGGTACTCATAATAACTTTCTGTGGTGTCCCTGTAAAATATGTTAATGTCGACAGAGTGTAATTAAAATACATTTTAAATGTAAATTTAACTTAGACATCATAGTGCATGTTTTCAAGTAAAATTCAAAGAAAACAGAATTATGGTATATAAAGAAATCTGGAATTACATATCCAGCAATATGGTAGACTTGATATCATGATAACCTTTTACAAAACCCCTAGAGGAGCTGGAAAAAATGGACATGCATAGATTAGCATCCAAGAGAAGAAGAGAAATCTCCACATGCCAAAGTGTGTGTGTGTGTGTGTGTGTGTGTGTGTGTACATGACTGCAGAAATGCAGGTAATAAGTGGTTCTCAAGCTTCAGCTTCTCTGAGGACAGCTTCTAATCTTGGTAACCAAGAGGCTTAACTTTTTTAGGTTCTTTTTTAAAAGAGACAAGCACAGTAAAGAATATAATTTATATGAGAACATGATGTATAGTCACACATACCACTGAATAGCAGATTTTATAGCAATGTACACAGTTCTTACTAAGGATCAATATTAACAGTCCTCTTTGTTCTATTGTATTCCATACTATTTTATTATAAAATGCTTGTCATGATGGTGAATCTCAATCTTGGCTGTTATCAGGTCACCTGGGAGCTATAAAGAATATATATATGCCCAGGTCCCACCCTCAGTGATTCTGATTTCAATGATCTTAGGTTGTGGCCTGGATCAAGGTTTTAAAAGCTCCCTGGTTGATTCTAATGCACAGCCAAGGTTGAGAACCACAGCACTAAGTTGATTTCACTGTCTGCTAATGGGACTTGACAGCAGTTTCCAGAACACTGCTCTAAGGGGATATACCTTTAATGAAAGAATAGACTAAATGTAAAATCTCCCACCACAGAAAGAAACCAAACAAACAAAAAACATTCCTGGCTTCCAGACTGGGTGGTGTGTGTGTTCAGTGGAGTTGGTGAGAGGTGGAGAGTGGTCTACCCTGAAGAATATGTAACTGAAGGCCTACTCATAAATGCTTTTGAATTTATACTACTGCAAGTTGAGAAATCAACATTTAAATCCCTGGTGGGTAACACATGGAATCACATGGCAGAAGCAAACACAAATCTCTCTAGAGGGACACACCTTAACCCAGGTCAGGCGGGATGTTTTTCCTGATGTAAGACATAAGCCTTCCTCCCCCTCAAATCATCCAAAGCTGCAAGATGCATGTGGATAAAACTACCATGAGAGTAAACAGGAATAACAGAAAAATTGAATACCATGCCCCACAAAACTTCAAATATGTAAGGAGGGAAAAAAGGTATATCTAAACTGATTGAAGAAAGACGAAAAGCATAAAACAGAGGTAGGCTATAACAAAGACTGGGAAAAAGACTAAAAGAACCAAAGAGGAATCTCAGTAGTGAACAGGCAGAGTAGACACAGCTACCTCACGGAGAGGTCGTAAACTGGAACATAGGGCTGAAGAAATATTTTTTGAATGTTGCATATTCCTAATCTGTCTAGGAAGTAGATGGAAACGTGAAAGAGATGAAGAGACACATGGGTACAATGAGATGGTTTAAGTATCTCAAATTGGAATTCCAGAAGAAGAAAATAACAAAAATGGAAGTGTGGCTTGGAAATTTATTTAAATTGATAAGATATAAATCCTTTTACTCTGGAAGCCCATCAAATCCTAAGCAGGGTGAAGAAAAAGAAATCTACATGTAGATACATGAACTTAGAAGGAGTCAGAAAAAGAAAAAAACTTGCCACACTAATTGCTGATCCTATTTAGGTAGACATCCAACATAAAAAAAAAAAAAAAAAGACCGGAAGCCAAAATACAGTGGCATAGCTCTAAACTGCTGAAGGAAGTGAACTCTCAACCTAGAATTCTATACTTAACTAAATCTCATTTAAAAGCGACGGCAAAATAAAACCAATGGATTTAATTAGGCAATTAAAAAGTGAGATTATTTACCAGCAACAGATTCTTCAAAAGGACTTCTAAAGGATTTCCTTCAGAAAGAAGAACGGGATCCCAGAAAGGATTTCTTACACCTGTAATGTAAGAAGGAATCGGGAGGAAGGAAAAGTTAGCCATGTGGGTGAATGTAGACAAACACTGACCACATTGTACAAAACAATAATAATGAATACTTGGGGTGGATAAGGTTGAACTGAAACGTTGGGTAACTTGTGAGGTGTAGATGTGATTCGATTTAAAGCCTTCTAAGGGCCATTTACCTCTCAAGGGAAGAGGGTTATTGAAATTTAAGTGTAAAGTATGTCTTATTAAAAGTTATAGGGCTAACCAGTAAAGTAATAAAAAATAGAGTGTATAACATTAAAGCAAATAGAGGATAGAAAAATGTGTGGTATGGAGAGAGCGTATAACAAATAGGGCAATTAGAAACTTCAAAAGAAAATGATAGAAACAAGCCCATAGATACTGGTGTTCACAATAAAAGGTAATATTAATTTTCTTTTAAATTCTACCTATATAAAGTTTACAAGAGCTACTTCTAAAACATAAGTATATAAATGGGTTTAAAATGAAAGATTGGGAACAGATATAATAGGCAAATACTAATTGAAAGAAGTTTGGTGTCACCATGTTAATATCAGATAAAAAGACTTAAAAGCAAAAACTTTATTAGAAATAAAAGAGAGCATTAAATAATGTAAAGGTACAATTCACCAGAATGATATAATAATTCTAAACTTGTTTGTACATAGGCAATCGTATAGCCACAAAATATATAAAATAAAACAATGAGCAAATTATAAAGAGAAATTGACACGTTCACTATTGATTAATGCAGCATTTAATGAGTCATGCAAACAAACAGTAAGGTTATAGATAATTTGAATAACACGGTTAATCTAGTATACATATATTGAACTCTGTAGCCATCAATTGGTGAAGATACATCTTTTCTAGCATGCATAGACTTTCAGTAATTGACCATATATGATGCCATAAGATATATCTCAATAAATTTCATAGAATTAGCATCAATGTGTAGTCTGTGTTCTCAGACAACAATGAGAAGTTAGAAATGAAAACTCCAGAGGTATCTAAATTTAAACTGAAAACATCCTCTATTAGCCTTCCCTACTCCCTAGCAGTAACCACTATTTTCCTAAGAAAAATTTCATGATAATATGAGGATGGTATCCTTCCAAACTGTACATCAGTATGGAAAAAAAATGTTTTTCAAAGCAAAAATGGGATCATTCTTATCACATCGTTCTGTATTTTTTAACTCAGCAGGCTAGCACAGACATGCTGCCATGGCCGTACAGAGTTTGTCCTTTATAGTAGATAAGTAATATAACCATATATTAAAGCAAAAGCTTAGTATACAAGTCACTTGGCCTCGAGTCACCTCACCTTGCTATTATGATCTATTACCCCATAGCCTGCCCCCCCAGAATTCAATTGAGGAAGAATCTTTCAATGAATAGCTAAAAATATAGATTTTAAAGCTGATCTGCTTTATTCATAGAAAAAAATAATTGGTGGACTCAGTACTTTCTGCCTTTCTCTAGATATTATTTTAGTGCAGCTCAGAATCCCATTTCTCAAATAGCTGCAAATTAAAAAGGGAAAACAACTACTGGAATGAGAATAACAGAAGTTAATGACAACCTGACTGTATGGGAACAGAATAAACAAAACAGTAAAAAAGTGACTTAGAAACCATAGTCTCGAGCTATTTCATGTGGGGGCAAACATCCCTCCCCAATGCATCACTATTACAGCAGAACAAATGATGAAAAAAATACACACACACATATATAGAGAGAGAGAGAATGTTTGTCAGTATAAGAAAAGAGTAACTTCTGTTCTATGCACCTAAGTTAGGATGTCAAGGACATTTACATAATGAATTTTTGGGGGGAAAGCAGTAAAAAAAAAAAAAGTTTTGATGCAGCAAGTATAACCTGGTTATTTGGGGGTAAATTATCAGGAGTTTACTTATGTGGGCCAAACTTTGGTAAGTCCCTTCACCAAGCTCAATCTCAGTTTCCTCAGAGACACAAGCTGCTCGCCTGCTTCTGTCCTAGGATACAGCTGTCCGTTCCTGTCCTCATGCAGTAAATCTGGGCACCTGCCGTCTGTAACATACGCCTTGCCAGATGCTGTTGGGGCTTCTGAATGGCAAAGTACAGAAGACTCAGACCATGGACCTGAGAGTTGTGCACCAATAAGGACTGTGCAGGTTAGAAAGGGACACATGCCCAAGAGAGGGACAGAAAATGTTATGGCCGTATGAAGTAAGTGTCATCAGAACAGGACCTTAAGAAACTGACACATTTGTGAACAGAGGGAGAGATGTGGGCAAGGTGGAAGAGAGGACACGCAGTCGTGCTGTCCGAGCACATAGCGTGTGAAGATGAGGTCAGGAGGGCAGATTGGAACTGTATTTAGAGGGCCCTGATGCCAACACAAGAGATTTTAAAGATTCTTTTTTTTTTTAACAAGGGAATGACTGGTTATTTAAATGCTTGAGAACACGGGGGTCTTTAATACAGTACTAACAGTTGATTTAAAATTTTTCTGCTTCAGTGGAAGTCTTGTAGGTTATTTTCAGCATTTGGTCACACAATGTTCATTGTTCTCACGTAGAAAGAACTTTAGAATCATTAGGAGCTGCTTCATTGGGATTATGTAAGGAATGTCTTGCTTCCTGAGTCTAAATCAGATCGAAGAGTTAAAAAAGAACAAGAATACAAGGATCTCAAATTATCCGTTGCATAAAATATTTAATTTCCTATGAATAAGTGGATTTTACTAAAATTATTTTTCTGCCCTCAAGGGCTCTCCGGAAAGTGGTTTAATGAAGGGTACTGATTTTAGAAGCTCTTAAAAGTTTCATAGTAGAAATAATCTATGAAGGCACATGCAATGGATCAATGGGTGACAAGCGTTGAAACTGGATGCCAGTTTGTGAGCCTCATATTCACTAAGAAGGAGAAGCCTGAGCGGGTGTTTGGAAGTAAAGAGACCTGGATTCTAGCTCTTGTTTGCTCATAATCAGCCTCGTGACCTCGGACAATCAGTTCACATTTCTAGGTCTCAATTCTTTAGCTATTAAATGAGAAAGTTGAATCGGATGGCTTCCAAGATCCATTTGTCAGGCGTAAGTGTAGGGAAATTGACAAAGAATGTGCAGAGAAAACTTCAGGAAGAAGGAATGTTTTAGTCACTAGTGTGTTCCAATTTTCTTTCTCTAAACTGAAAGTGACAGAGAGAGTGATACTGAGTTTTTTATTTTGGGTTTGTTTTTTTTTTTCCTAGTCTCTCCAGGTTATTTCTCCATCTTATGGGTACATCTTGTTTTAGTTAATGTTATTTTGTTGATTGCCAATAAAACCAGGCAAATATGTTACTTCCCAGCCTTATCAACTTCATTTCAGCAGAGCCCTGTGTTACCTTTTGTCTTGTGGATTTTGTAATCATTAGAACCTTTGGAATTGAGGCATGTTCTTATTTATCTGTGGCACACATGCATGGTACTAACTTCTGGTGTTTAATACAGTGACAGCAGTTTTAAAATTTGTTTTCTGTTTCAGTGCAAGTCTTGTATGCTGTTTCCAGCATTTTGTCACATAGTCTTCATTGTTCACATGGGGAAAGAACTGTAGAGTCATTAGGTGCCACATTGGGGTCACATAAAGAACATCTTTCTTCTAGAGTCAAGATCAAACTGAATAATTAAAAAAAAGGACAAAAACACAGGATCACAAATTAACAAATGCTTAAAACATATAGTATACCACACATTGAGGAAGTTGTACTTTTATTTTGGGGAGAGAGGCTAACAATTTTAAACCAATTTTTTAGTTTCAGAATTATTGAACCTAAATTAATATGAAATCCAGGTTTTCTTTGAATTTGTGAAATCCTGTTAATTTGTTTAAGTTGAGAATCATAGAAGCAATCAACAAATTGCAACATATGACAATACAAAACAATAAAAACCTATAAACAAGAGCAAGGGCATGGGTATTCTAACTAATACCATATTTATCATTCTATGTGGCTACCAGACAAAAATACAAGTGTTAGGTTTGATTTATCCTGCTTTTATTTTCCTAAAGCAATTAACTTTCAAAATTGAGGTTTAGTGATTAGGATTATAGCATTTTGACTTCTCGAAATTCATTACACAGTTACTCGGCTTCTACTGGGAATCCAGTACTGATCCAGTCAGTGGGATTTCAGAGGCAGTCCTCCTTTGGGTGCTCAGTGACCAATGGAAGAGACAGACAAATAGCAAAATAAAATTATAATTTGATACAAGTGCTGTGATGTACATATGGACTTGTGCCTAAGAGAAGTGAGAATCACATTTCAGGTGGGATGGGTGCTGAAGATGGAGAAGTGAGACAGACAATTAGAAGCCAAGGGGCAAAAGCAGCCAAATTCGGCATGTGGCAGGTGACAGGAAGAAATGGCAGGGAAGGGGGTTGGGACCAAATTGTTAATGGCTTTGGATGCTGTGCTAGAGAGATTGGACTTTTCCTTCTAAGCAGTGGGGAGCCATCCAAGGTTATGAGACAAAGTAACATAGATATATGTTTTAGAAAGATAACCCAGGAAACAGTGGGAATGAGAGGTAGGCTGGAGAGACAGAAACTGGTGGACTGGTATGATGTCTCTTGCAATGGACTAAGCCTCTGTCATCTCATCCCTAGAATAAGGCAGAGGAAATGGGGATTCTCTCATTTGAGTGAACATTCAAACTCTTATTTTTTGAGCATCTACCATGTAACAGTATGGTGCTAACTAGCACTGGGCATATTGCTTTGAACAAGACACAGTGACCATTCCTCAGGACAAGTGGTGGTAATTCCAGGTACCATGACCATGCAACTGGTGTCACCCAACACACTCTTAGGAGTAGAGTGGGTTAGAGTATTAAGAAATGACTTTGAAGTTGGAATGTGAATGAGAAGGCAGACTAAAAGGGATATTAGGGTATAAGATGAAAAGGACAGTGTATGAGAGGCCTGGAGTGGTCAGAGCAATATGTGCCCCGTGAATTGAAGGCACTTCGGCTGGGGCTTAGGATGCAAGTTCAGGACACGCAGGAATTAGGATTGGAAAGGTGAGTAGAGGCCATGCCAAGAAGAAAGGCTCAATTTGGGGATGTTTGAAGGTGGATACCCTGGAATATCATGACTGTTTGATTTCAGGGATAGGGTATAAGTAAAGGTGACTCCAACCTGTCTGCTTTGAGGCACTTTGGTGTTTGCAGATACCACTGTAGCAGATGGGAGGAATATGAAGGGAGGACAGCTGTGTGCTGTATAAATGGCATTATGAGAGAGCAGCATTTGGATGTCTGGTTACTGTGCTGACCTGACGCTTCACCGAAAGCCGTTCTTGTCTCACAACTGAGTCAGGGGATTGGACACAGCTGAGGAAAGACTGCTGTTCTCTTCCTAGAAATCCACAAAATAGCCCCAGAAATAGTTTTTCTCCTTGCACCCCACACTGCAGCAAGCACAGTGACTTGCACAGTGAGAGTCTTCATTATCAATGCATTGTATTCTGTTTCTAAGCCACCAGGTGTGCTTGGTGGTCATTCTCAGAAAACAAAGTTCAGATGATTCCTGAATTGTATATGATGGGAGATCACAACTCTGAATGCAGTAGTAACATAGCATATGTGCTTGCATATATGTATGTATGGTGTGTGTGCATATACAAAATAATATACAGTCATTAAATATGAAATGCCCGATTTCAAATGAAAAGTGTAGTGTATTATATCTCAAACAAGAAGCAGTACAAGTAATCAAAGTATGCACCTAAACTGTTGACACAGTTTTGCCATCTTAATGGTAGCTTGCTTATGCCAGCAGTGAAGAAGCAAGTGGCAATGAAATTGTGAAAGGCGTTTTCCACAGCTTGTTGAGAACTGAATATTTTTCCTTGTAAGAAGTGGTCCAAAGCCTGGAAGACATGATAGTCAGTTGGTGCAGGGTCTGGTGAATACAGTGGATGACAGAGAGTTTCCAAGTCCAGCCTCTGTAGTTTGAGCAGCATTGTTTGTATGACAGTGGTCGAGCATTGTCTTGCAAGAGGATTGGCCTGTCTCTGTTGACCAGTCTTGGCTGCTTAATCACAAGTATCCTCATCATTTCATCCAATTGGGTGCAGTAGACATCCATTGTGATTGATTGACCAGGTTTCATGAAGCTGTAGTGGATAATACCACTACAGTCTGGACCACCAAACAGACACCATTAGCTTTGTTGATGAATATTGGTTTTGGACTGTGTTTCAGCACTTCATCTTTATCCAAACATTGTGCTGAACGCTTGGAATTGTCAAAAAGAATCCATTTTTTCATTACACATAACAATATGGTGTAGAAATGGTTCACCTTTGTGTCGTAACAACAAAGAAAGGCAAGCTTTGAGACACTATCTCTTCTGACCCTTGTTTAATTCATGCGGAACCCATCTATCCAGCCTCTTTACCTTGTTGATTTGTTTCCAATGGTCCAATATTGTTGGAATAGCAATGTAAAACCTTACTGCTAATTCACGCATAGGTTGAAATGAATTTGTTTCCATTAGAACTTTCAGCTCATCATTATCTACCATGGTCTCAGGTCGCCCATGTTGCTCATTTTCAACATTAAAATCACCAGAACAGAACTTCTCAAACCATCCATGTAGTGTGCATTCATTAGCCACATCCTCCCAAACATTTTGTTGATATTTTGAGCTATCTATGCTGCATTGTTTCCACAACAGTACTCATATTCAAAAATAACACACATTTTTGACTTATCCATGATTTTATAAAAATTGCTCTAAAAAAACTTGAAAGATAATCACAAGCCAAAATGTGCATTTGAAAGACTGAGGGTATAGAATAAAAATATAAAAATAAAATACATGTCAAAGTGAAATATCAGAGATAAAATAAAACAAGAAGTGTTCAAAAAAAAAAAACAAGAAAAATACAACAGGAAGTGTCAAAGTGAAATGTCAGAGATATCAACTGTCAAACTTAAGGAAATCAGACATTTCATACTTAATAACCTATATATATATATATGTGTGTGTGTGTGTGTGTGTATGTGTAATCTTATATATCTCATATATATAAAAAAAACTTATTGTGAGTTTGAAAGATGTGCCCTGAACAATATAAAATGATATCTGTCGAGTGATTCCAGGATAATCACCTTTTATATTAATAATGTGTGTGTGTGTAAATTGGGACTCAAATCATGAATATAATAAAAGCAAAAATGCCCTACAACACACCTTATCTCCATTTCCTAAGAAAAAAATGTGTAGCAGTTATTCCTGAGATGCATCTTTAATTTTTGAAGGCAACACTTTTAGAGAGTGTTCAACTGCCTTTACATCAGTCAGAAACTTTATGAAAATGTTACTTATAAGTAAAATATACAAGTTAAGAAACAAGCATGTTAATCAAATCAAGCAGAGTGAAAGAAAGCTTTCGTTGGCTGCATTACTCTTTACACTATGCTTTAAAACTATATCCATGAAAGCTAAGTTAGCTGCACAAATGTAGTAGTCATACCATGGAAACATCTGTTTTGAAATAATTTTGACATACATTAAAAAGTGCAAAGTAATAGAAAGATAATCTCTATACCCATTCCATGACTTGTTTTCTGTAGTTTGCTGTCAATATACATATCACTAAACAATATATAAAATTATCTTGGAAATATATGGATTGGAGCCCTGCTTCTGTTATTTTTTCAATAGGATGTCAAGTGAGCAGAATTTGAATACTGGAGAATGAGAGATACTCTCTGATATTCAAGTTGTTTGATTTGGAAAGCAGTCAGCCCAAATAGCACATACCCTGCAATCATCTTTTTTGCAGATCCCTCCTTGGGCACCGCTGTGTGCTACAGGATGGACAGGCTAGGTAGAAGTGACCAACGTGGGCTTGATAGGTAAAACAGGAGTTCTTTGTGTGCCTGTGGAGATTAGGATGACCCTTTATCATTGCAGAGTTCAGATCTGTTGGGTAGAGGTTCTTGGCCTCCTGCCCTGGCCCTAGCACCTGGTACAGTCTTCCCATGAACTAGGGTAGAAATGCTGCATGTCTGAGTGAAGTAATATACAAAAATGAGTCGGAATTCAATTCATTTATTTCAAACGGTTGACTTATTTTCTTTACCTAAGAAGCATCACACAAAATAAGCAACCGAATGATAGCAGAGCATAGAATATTGTGTTGAACGTGTAAGTAGGCTAAGATCCTGAAAGTCCAGGAATGTATTATATTTCTTTATTTTATTTCACTTTGGTGGAGAGGAAATTCCTAGTGAATCTTGTGGCTGAATTAAAATAGTTATGTTATTAAAGCATTTACATGTGTGTTCTGTGGCTCTCATGCCTTGGCTGGATCCTTTGGTCATCACTGTCCAGTGTGGCAGCCAATAACACCATATGGCTCTTTAAATTTAATTTTAGTTGATTAAAATGAAGTATAAAAATTCAGTTCTTCATTTGCACTAGCCATATTTCAAGTGCTCAATAGACACGTGGCTCATGGCCACAGTGATGACTAGCACAGATATTGAATACTTTCATTATTTTTGCAGAAAGTTCTTTTAGACAATGCCACAATGTAGTTAATACTTCCTATTCTAATTTGTATGTTTCCAGGTCAGATAATTTCTGTAAGCTGCCTTAAAGCCTGTGTAGAACACATGCAAATACCTATTTATGTCCTCTAGACTAGAGCACCCTTGTGGTTGCCAAGCTGTGCACCTAGTAGTTCTTAGCTTGACTTGGTAGAATCGATTCCTGCAATCCCTGCAAGGAAAAAAAAAGTTAATCTCAAAATTGTGATTGTCTTTGGGGAAAATGTCTGCTGTATTTTCCATTGACAATCATTTTACCAGTGTGTTTTGGTGAGCTGAGTATGTAGCCTGCTTTACTATGTGCGTTCCAAACCTTGCTTCTGCGTGTGACACCTTCAACCGGGAAGCATTTTTTGATTACCATTTTAAATTCCTAAAATAATAATTGAAGGATAATGGAGAGTTTCGAATTGGTTTTTCTTTTCTCGTTTTTCTTTTTCTGGAGTAGTTGGAAACTTTTTAGGAACTAGTAAAAGCGATGAGATCTCTTTGTGGATAGTGCTGGAACATGAAGCTGACTTTTTAAGTAATTAGTAGGCTGGCTAGCATTGAAGTTTTCCGAGTTTTCATGGTTTATGTAGCGATTTTTCTCTGACCATTTATTTGTTATTTTTAAAAAAATTTATTTGCAGTTATTTCCACTGTTTGTTTATTCACTTTCCCACTTTCATCCTTTCTCTCTTCCTTTCTTTGTTACCCTGCTCTCCTTTCCTTTCCTTCATCTCATTCCTCTTTCATTTTCTGCTTTTATAAAAATGCTTTTCTGACTTTAACGACACATTGCGGATCTCCGCAAAGGTGTTCTGAAGCATTATGGAGCAGGGGATGGGTGCGTCCTTTGTGGTGGTGGGTTTGTTTTGAAGCAGCTCCTCCCGCATGAACCTAGACCTGTGTTTCGATTCAGTTCGTGACGTTTTGGCATTGCAGTCTATATTTTAGCTGCCCGTGCTGAATCAGGCAAGGTGCAATTAGTAGGCACTCTAAGACTAATTTTTAGAATTGAAGTGGGAAAATTTAACTGGTAAACCTTGAGAATGACCTTCTCAGAAAATCTGTGCTCCTTCTCTTTAGCCTCGCTGGAATCATCTTCAGCTGGGAACTCTGTTTGGTGGCTCAGTTTTCTGACTCTGCTTCTAATCTCTCTCCGAGGAGTAAAGCAATGACATTCAGGAGTGTTCTGCTTCCCTAGAAGCATAGCCTGAAACTGTGAAGTGCTGGAGGCTAAGACTTCTTGTCATCATATGTTCTGTGCAGGAATTTTCCCTTGCTGTTTTTTGAAAATTAAACATTTAGAATCAATTTATAATAAATACTTACTATAGATGTGGCACCTTACAGCTGGGCTGATTTGGATCAGTGGGGCATATTCTTTTTCAGTTGGCAGAAAGCCTTAAACAGAAGCCCTGTCAAAAATTTCTCGGGAATACATGACTGATACTAGACACAGAGGTGCACCCTCCTCCCTCACCCTGACACCCTGGGGATAGAAGTACTAGTGTTGGTGGAGGAGAGGCAGCTGAGGAGGAATGGGAACAGAATGGCACAGAAAGGTTGTGAGCTTTCTCTTCTTTGTTTAGACTTCTTATTGCTGAACATCACTCTCTTCCTGCTCTTATTTTGTGGCCTGACCCACCCTCACCCCATGTTGCTTTCGCCCTGCCCAGGCAGCTCCTGACTTCCCTCTTCCCCTCCCTCCTTTCTTTCTCCAGTTCTCTTTTCAATGTTAGTCCTGCTAGTTACTGTGCTCATGACAGTGACAGCAGAACGCGGGGTGGGGCAGAAGGGAGCAAAACCCTAAGCTGCTTATGCTCCTTAGAAGAGCCCTCAGGTGTATATACCTGACATATGTCACCTCACCACTGTGCAAGAAGGTACACTCCCCAAAAGCAATGACTTTTCTTTGTGTTCACTTTTACATAAGTAGAGAAGAATTTGCTTAATGTGGAACACAGTCTATATACTGATGAGGTGGCATTTGGATAGCACTCTGTGCTCACAGCCACCTGGTGAGGTAGACAGTCTGATTCGTACCTTAGAGGAAAGTGTGGCACAGATGTTAAGACTCACTGTTCTGGGTCACACAGAGCTAAGAAGGGGGCAGTGCCTCTGAATCCAGATCAGAGCAAGTAAATGAGACCCTGACTTTTATATCTTGTGTAGAGATCATACATCGTCTCTACGAGTGTCACAGCACAACGAAGAATGCTCCAGACCACAATCTCAGGATGAAGGAGGAGAGACTCTTTTCCTTTGAAAGAGCTCTCGAACCTCTCCAAATCTCCATATTTATTGTAGGGAAAGGCATATGTGTTTACAGTAAAGAACATATATATAAAATCTTTGGTGTCATGTAGTAAGCACATTGTTCTCAACAAGTCTATTTAGTGATATACATTAAACTTATTTTGTTATTTCCTTGTTGTTCCTTAAGGCTTTAAAGTAAAGGGCAGGGACTCAACACCAGTCACGCTTCCATACATTCCAAAGCCTGCTGTGTGCAGCCGGCTGATAAACATTCACGTCCCAAGTCCTGTTTGCAGGACTGCCAGATTTCCACCTTTCTCACAGTCCCTTTACCCAGGCCTTTATGCCTCCTCTAACACCCTCTACATCTCCCCCTTTCTTATTATGATTAAATTGTTCTTGATAGTTGAGACTGAAAGCCAGGTAAGCATCCAACTTCTGTTTGTGTAGAGTCATGCGGCGAGTCATAGACATCAATTGTTTGCAGATTGCTAGGAATAGAAAACAAAAGAGTATGATAATTCCAGCCATGACCCAAATTCTAATATTAAGTCCTGTAAACCATTGTTTCGGGTTTAACCAGACAAAGCTATCTTGTAGCTTGTAAAGTATCTGTTTGTAAATTTGAATGGAGTTGTTGCAGTTGATTTTCCAATTGTAGTACTTGAGATTCTAAATGAGATTTGAAGGCCCCCTGAAGATTAGATTTCACCACGTTCCAAGGATAAGTGGATTTGTTATATGGCAAGAGTGTAACACACTGTGTGCGATATGCCCAATCACATTGTAGGCCTTGACGAGTAATAAATGCTTGTTGTTGGTCTCCGACCCATTCTGTAGCTGCTTTAAGTGCTTGTAGTCTAGCCAATATGCCTTTATCAATTTCAGTTTGTTCTTGCATTTGATGTGTAACGTTTACCAGTACTGTTTCAACCACAGCTGCCATAGGTATAGTTTCAGTAAGAGATACAGAAGCCACTGTAGCGGCAGCAAGAATAATAATAGTTGAAACTAAGAAGGCAATAAGAGCAGCCAAGAAGCATTTGGGTCTAATTTTTGTTAAGGCAGATTGTAAGACTTGTAAGGAAGATTCTCCTTGCCATTGCCTTGTTAAATTCACAGGAACCCAAGCTTGTGCTCTTTTTAATATAAATATATAAGTGATATTAAGATTAGTAACATTTTACAACGTGATGCAAGAACTATACCAAGAAGGACTCTCACAAGAGATATTATAATAGGTATTAAGTTGAGTTATGTTAGGAGGTTTTTGTCCAAAAAATAAAACATAAGGGTGGGTGGTACAAATCATCACTGAATCACTGACATTATTGTTTAAAGACAGTATATAAATGCTGGTACAGTTAGTATAATTGCAATGAGATAATACATGATTAAAAAATGGCAATCCCATTCTCCATATTTTGGTATGGATAGGACTCACATGAATGCCATCTGTGAGCTGAAGAATGAGACCTGACAATCCAGGTTCACTCCAAGTAATGAATGGATACTTAGATGAGCTGCCAAATTCCAATTCTTTACCTGAAGAATGTAGTTTCCCATGAGGTCCCCAATCCCATAAATTTCCATTATTAAACAAAGTTAATCCTCTAGGATAGTCTCTTCTACATGGGGTCCATTGTACTGAATAAAATTTATATCTCCAAACTCTTTTTGGTCTGCAAATGGGCAGGTCAGGAGTAAAAGTTATAACATTGATATTTATGGTTGTACTTACAGTTAAAGCAGAGATAAAGGTTAAATTAGCTGTATTGTTGCCATTCTTAGGCTGATAATATAAATATTCCTGAGGAATAATTTGTACACAACCCTCAACATTTGGTAAGGTGGAAAAACAAATAGCAGGTTACTGGCAGTAAATAGTGTGGGATCATTATTATGTAACCACTCAGTATGTGATGTTAACAGTCTTGATGGTGGTAGCCAAACGCCACCAGTCCACCCTGTGTCATCAGAAGACGGAGCAGGACCTATATCCCACCATGTAAGCACATGAAATAAAGGTGGGTTTACAAATGACTCCAATAAACTGTGGCACCTGCTGAAGACAACAATGACCATCCTAGCAGGAGTAGAAACCATCGTCCTACCTGTTCAGAAGCCTCGCCTAAGATGGCCAAATATGCCAAAAATCGCTTTTCTGCTGTTGGGGCAGCCCCAGCATTATTGTTACCGCCTTTTGATCAAGCCTCTTCAGTTGTCCCCAGGTCACGTCAGGAGCTTGTCTTGTCCTGGTCAACGTTGTCCTTTGTTGCTCCTGCAGGATGGGGTTGTCTGGTGTTCTCCAGCTCGTGGTATAGCTTCACCCTTTTTTTAGAGACCTACTCTGGACCTGTTTCCCGAGAAACACAAACTACATCTCTACTCCATTTCAATACAGGAAAAAGTCCGTGCCATAAATTATTAACTCAGTCTTTAACCAACACTTTCTTTTGATTTAATTGATTAAAATTATGTTTTCTCAGTCTACGATCCATAGCAGTATAGCCATCATCTCCAATATTAGGTGTGCCTGCTGAAAGGCTGTAGTGTCTTGGGCAAGGAGACATAATTGATTAGATACCATATTGTCGACAAAATTATTACCATCCATAAGCAGCCCAGGTAAGGAAGTATGTGATCTAATATGTGCAATAAAAAGTGGATGATGTCGTTTAGAAAATAGAGTAGGTAAATTAATAAATAAATGTAATAAAGTTCTGTTAGATATGTCCTTAATAAAGGAAGTGTCAAGGTTTTGGAGAGCATGTACAGCCTACTGAGAATCACTAATAATATTGATAGGGATGTTAGGAAAGGTATTTAGTGTTAGTATTAATGCTCCAATTTCAGCTTGTTGAGTGAATTGGAAACCTTTCTTATATAAGCAATTTCCATTTGGTATCTTTCCAAGCTGTGGCTGCTTTGCCTGTGTTGCCAGAGCCATCTGTGAAGATGGTCTTAGCACCTGTGATGGGGGAGATTGTAAAATATTAGGCAAGGTTATAGGAATAGTTTGGAAAAAATTGTAATAATTTGGATGAAGGATAATGAATTAGTAATTGTCCAAGGTAATCTGAAAGAGCACATTGCCATTTTAAGTTTTGTGCTAATAGAGTGTTCAAATTTTGTTGGTCTAAAGGAATATATATGCACAGCGGGTCATATCCCAAAAGCTGAATGCAGCGTGCCCTTCCCTTTTGTGTAATACAAGCTAACATGTCTGTGACTTTACTAAAAGTCCTTCTGTAAGTGTGGCCTAAGAATGTCCATTCTAAGCAGTGTAACTCTGTTGTAAACTGCCCTAACAGGCCAGATGGGCTATGTTTGGTATTAAAGAGGAAAAGATCAATGGGATAAAATGGGTTAATTCTAGATAAGAAACAACCTTGTAATTTTTCCTCCACTAATTATAATTCCTGTAATACTTGTTCAGAGAGAGAGCGAGGGGAATTTAAATCTGAGTTACCTTTTAAAGTGTTAAATAAATGTGTTAATTCTCCTGTAGTACTACCTAGGATGGGAGGTACCCAATTTATTTGTCCAAGCAGTTGTTGTAACGAGTTTAAAGTAAGAGGTTGAGGAATACTTATTTTTGTAAATTGTGGCTGAATACTTCTGTGTGTTACAATATAACCTAAATATTTCCATGCAGTAGAAGTTTGCACCTTTTCCAGTGCAACATGTAACCCTTGTTCACCAGTAACTTCGGCTACTTTCTTATAGCCTTGTTCAACTTCCTATGTGGTAGCTGCAGCAAGTAAGATATCGTCCATATAATGAAATTTTTTTGTATTTGGAAACATCTGCCTAACAGGCGGTAGGGCCTTATGAACAAGATATTGACAGATGGTGGGGCTATTCATCATTCCTTGAGGCAAAACTTTCCACTGATATCTGGCTACTGATTCTGGATGGTTGATTACAGGTACCGTAAAGGCAAATTTTTCTTTATCATTGGGATGTAGGGAAATATTAAAGAAACAATCTTTAAGATCTATGACTATTAATGGCCAGTTTTCTGGGATTATAACTGGGGAGGGAAGTCCAGGTTGTAAAAGGCTCATAGGTTTTATAACAGCATTAATAGCTCTAAGATCATGCAGTAGTCTCCATTTTCCAGACTTTTTAGGTATAACAAAAATAGGAGTATTCCAAGCACTACTGGATTCTTCTATATGATTGGCTTTTAGCTATTCTTGAATGAGTTTCTCGAGAGGTCCAAGGGGTGGTTGCAGCAGAGAGGTCAACAATGGTATTTCGTTGGCCAGGGCTGGAGGAGCCTGACTAGCCATTGCCCCCCAGACATTTTTCAGGGCGCTTGAGGGAGCGCCCCCTCCAAGTTTCCCTGTGTAGGTTCACCATCCTTATCAAATTTAGGTGGGCACTGATAAGCCCAGTGTTTGCCCTTTCCACATTTCGGGCAGGTTTTAGAAGGTTGCTTTTCCTTGTCAAAATTATTCCTCTTGTTATTGTTCCATGATTGTTAACAATTTTTTGCTAAATGGCCAGATTTTCCACAATTATAGCAAGCACCTCCTTGCATCACAGTGGCAAAGGTTTGAGCTAAATAAGTAGTAGCGCCCACATGTTGACAGGCCTTAGTAAAGGCTCCTTCATCTGAGGAGGAGATATGGATGGGAGCTAGTGCTGTTTGACAATCCTTATTAGCATTTTCATAAGCTCATTGTGGGAGGGAAGCTTAGCAGCGTCTTGGTTAGGCACTTGTCTTTCCACCGCTGTTTACAGTCTATTGATAAAATCAACATATGGTTTCGTAGTGCCTTGTCTTATAGTAACAAATGATCCCTGTGTTTGACCAATAGGGATACGTTTCCACGCTTGAATGGCTAAGGCTGAACACTGAATACGTAGTCTAGCATCAGCCTGGGCTTGAGCTTGAACTGTAGCATAGGCACCACTGCCTTGTAACATTTCGATAGTAATTGGTATTCCATGATATAAATTTTTTAAGGATTGTTGAATAGCTAAGTCATTATATTCCATAAGCCATGCCGTATATTCTGCTGATGAAACTAGGACACGAACTAATGTTTTCCAGTCCAAAGGAGTCATTTCTTATCTGTTTCCCAATGCCTCAACCATACCGGTGGTAAGTGGAGATTGAGGGCCATTTTCACGGATACTCTCTTTTAGCTCCTTAAACACAGTAAAAGGGAGAGTTTCATGTTGTCTCCTATTATTTCTCACCACACCGGGGGATGCGGCCATGAAGGCGTCAGGGTCTCCTGATTTTAACCTTTCTTGTAGACAACCCTCGATCACGGAGGGTCGTGCCCCCGAATTAATTTCTGAAAATACTTTAGGTGGGGGTGGAGCCCACGGAGGTGGTTTATGATAAGTACCTCCTGACCATGGCATGGGAGGCGGAAGAGGAGGGTAAGCCACAGGGGCAGATGGCTGTGCTTCATCCTGCTCTTTTAATGGCGGTGGCAATGGCAATTCCTTTTCATCTGACTCATCAGAATCAAAAGACATTGAAGGCTCAGGTTTATCAATAGGCTCCCTGCTTCTTCACGAGGCTCCTCTCCACTGTAGCAGAGAGGGGCGATCTGGATCATTACGATCTATTATATATTATGGATAAAGAGCATTACGTACTAAGCTCCAGTGATATTAGTCATAAGACCCTGTTCAAGTCGTGTTTTTAAAACTCGTCCTGCCTGTTCCCAGAGCTCGAGATCAAGAGTACCGGCATCTGGAATCCAAGGACAATGTTCACAAACTGAAAGTAATAGTTGTAATGCCTTTGGTTCCACTGTACACTGAATTGCTTTTAATGATTGTTGTAAGGTTTTAAAATATAGTTTCTGTTCTTTTAGTGAGTTCCTGACCCTTGACTCACAATTAAATGATAAAATCCCCGTCTAGTATTACACTAGTCAGCCCCGTCCCCTTATAGTGTTGGGACTGTCCCTTATTGGGATTCCGCATTAGTCCATTGGCCATTTGGCCAACTCCACACGTGAGTTGGCCAAATCATGTCGGGATCACCAATTGTAGAGATTGTGCAGAGTCTCTACCAGTGTCACGGAGCAAGGAAGAAGGCTCCAGACCACAATCTCAGGCTGAAGGAGGAGGAGAGACTCTTTTCCTTTGAAAGAGCTCTCGAACCTCTCCAAATCTCCGTATTTATTGTAGGGAAAGGCATATGTGTTCATAGGAAAGAACATATAGATAAAATCTTTGGTGTCATACAGTAAGCACATTGTTCTCAACAAGCTATTTAGTGATATACATTAAACTTATAATTATTGTGTTATTTCCTTGTTGTTCCTTAAGGCTATAAAGAAAGGGCAGGGACCCAACACCAGTCACGCTTCCATACATTCCAAAGCCTGCTGTGTGCAGCCAGCTGGTGAACATTCATGTCCCAAGTCCCGTTTGCAGGACTGCCAGATTTCCACCCTTCTCACAGTCCCTTTACCCAGGCCTTTATGCCTCCTCTAACATCCTCTGCATCTTCAAATGCTGGTTCATCTCCAACATTGCCTAGTTAAAAATAACCCCAGGAACTTGGTGGTGGTTTTTTTTTTTTTACAGATTTAAGAGATAAGGTCTTGTCTTTGATCTAGAGAATCTGGGGGTGTGGGGTGAAGTGTGGAGATACGCTGCCACCTCAGGTCCACCTTAGATTGCATCTAAAATGGATTCAGCATCCAGAAACAGACAGGCAGACAGAAATACCCCCTCTTAGAAGAGCCCTTACAGTTCTTGGTAGCACCCCAGGGCTGCTGGTGTAGGAGGAGCCTGGGACCTGTTTGCTTCAGTCATGACTCTTGTTTCCCATGTGGAGCACTGCCTGTGTCCAGGGTGCCCAAGACAGGGGACTGTCACTGCTGGGTATTCCCACCCACAACGTCCCCTCACAGCCCCTCTCTGGCCCTGGTTGGGCGGAATTCAGCAGAGTGGCCGTGGGAATAAACCGGTGTGGCACTGCCACCTAGTGACTGCTCGCCATGCCGTTCTTTGCCTCTGGGAAGAGCAGTGAGTCTCTCTGCTGGCTGCCACCCATTATGGAAAACCATGGTGGGGGCTTCTAAAAATAGAGCCCGCCAGGCCAGTGTAGACATACTCTCTCTGCTATCAGCAGAGCCTGGCACGCATCACACGTGGACTATATTAAGTGTTTTTGAAAAATTGACGTTTGAGTAAGGGAATCTTTGGGCCTGGGGGAGCATAGCTCCATCTGCTCCTGGGGTTCCAGCCTCCCTTTGGAGGAGCTCACAGTTTGTGCAGGATGCCTGCCTGGCACACAGCAGGAGCCCAGTGAATAGAGGTTGCTCCACATAAAATGCTTGCTGGTTTGGAAGTTAGGAAAGAAACAGGAGGAAAGAGAAACTTGGTCAGAAATGCTAGTCCTGGTTAAAACATTGTCCTAGAATTTGATATTTCCTTATTGCCTGGGGAGTACAGGGGCTTGAGAGTATAATTCTACTCAGGCATTTGTCCCAAATTCCAAGGTTTTCTGGTTTCACTGCTCTCCAAATGTGTTGGTATGATGCCAGCTCCAAATTTTCTGATGGCCATTACTAGAGTCCCAGCCGCCCTGGAGCTGTAGACCAGTGGTTCTCAAGGGGGGTAGTACAGCCTCCAGAGCTATTATGGAAATTAGTGGAGATTCTTTTTGTTCATCTCTATGTCCTGTTATGCATGGGATGTTCCCACCCAACAAAGAACTGCTCTGCATCCCACCTGACCTGCTGGGTATTATGCATACCAAAAATCTGTTGACAGTTTTCTTAGCTTAGATCCAAATCCATTTTAAATATGTACATAAAGTATTTTTGCTCAGTTGTAATAGACATTTAATTTTTTAATGATGATATTAGTGTGTAAATTGGGGGGAAATCATCATTGATACCATCTGTGTTCCAATAGGTTTTTATTAATAACATAGTCAAATAATTACATAGGTATGAGATCTAAGACTGTTAATTTATTGACAGATAAATTATTGCTGAAGTCACTTATTCTAATACGAAATGAAAACACATAAACAAGTAATTGAATTGGACAACAAAACAACTTTGTCATCTTTTCTGGGAAACATAACAAATGTAATTCTCAAGTTTGAACATCCATATGTGTTCTATCATCCCTTTCTTTCCTTTAGGGTCTTTGAGCTTTATTTTAAAGTAAGCTCATGCTCTTGGAACATATCCACTGATGATCTCTAAACAAAGGCACATTTTCTATATCCAAAGTGTGAGTGAAATTCTAATTAGCCGAGGTTAACACGTGAAAAGAAATCAGACGTTTTGCAGAACCACGAACACCCCATGAAACACACACACACAGGGAGAGAGAGAGAGGTGTTTAGCTTTTTGATTTTTCTAAATGGAAAGAGAGGAAAAAATTCCAAATGTGCACAGTTAAAGGAGCAAAATAAAATTAAGGTAAAAACTCACTTTGATATTTTAGA
>CM052439.1:103836161-103851402 GCA_028533085.1 Varecia variegata | reverse complement strand
GATTTATGTCTCAACTTCCAAATTTATATTTATAAAAACATTATTTAGAGACTGCTTTGGTATGTAAATTTAAATTATTTTTGGCTTCTCGGAAATTGACTATCTCAAGATTATTTTAGTAATTTTTAAACTAAAAAATATAAAAAAACAAATGGGAAATATTTAAAATTTTGAAGAATAAAAGAATCAAATCAACTTAAAAAAAAAAAATGTCATGATAACCAATGGAATGAATTCTAAATGGCTTTGGACTTTTGGCTGAAGGTGGTAGGCAAATAACCTTGTTAGATCATAGCATCTGTCTTGGCTTTTTGTCAACACCAGCTAGTATTTCAGTATCTCTGATTTTACAACTGAAAAAGTAATTGTTTTACTTAGTATTTTAAAAAGTTATCCTATCTACCATTTTATATCTATAAAAATAGATATAACACATCCTGAAAGTGATGAATTTTCCCTTAACTATGAATATAGATGATTGTTTCAAGAGTGGAAAATAGCTTCATGGGTAAGGGTATCTCTCATCTTACACTAGAATGAAGGGCATTCATTTGTAACTTTTGCATCTCTGTGTAAACTTATGGCAACTCCTCTTGACCTTTTTACTAGAGTATGGATGACCGAATTTTTGGCATAATTATCTTTAAACATGGAGTAATATCTGATAAGTGGTTCTCTAATAGTGATCACAAAACCCCTAGACTTTGAGTCTTGCATGCATCCCTCAACAAAAGTGAAGTCACTTCAGAGGTGTGATTTGGGTTGCTTCCATCCCATTGGTAATTCTGTATCAACAAAAGCAATGTATAAATATTTTCCAGTTCATAACAATTTGAAAATCCCCACACTAATTTTTTAAAATTTTAGTCAGGGAGTAAAAAGAAGTCAATTCAGAACGGAAGCTTTTACACCACCTTGCCTTTTCTTAAGATAAGAACATGTGATAATAATTCTGTCAGCATTAAATTTGCCCTGTGTTGAGGAGTCTTGATTTAACATCACGGGGTGACTCAGTCAGCTGTCAGAGTTAAATAGTTCCACCCTCAAGGACAGTAACGCTACCCTGTTAACTCAGTCAGAGGATGTTCCAAGCCCGCAATGAATTAGCTAGAGCTCATGAAGAGACAGACTGGTAGGAAAGAGGGCTAAAGCTAAGGTCTGATTACACTCCTGCTATTTTCTCTATTTCCACTTGAGGATTTCTTTTCCCCTGCCAGCGGACATAGAAGTCCTGAGAAACTGGGAGGAAGCCATTCCTTGATGTTGCATGCATGTGAACGAGATTTGTTTTTTAAATGTCTTAGACAATTTGACATGAGGTGCTTAATAATCAAATAGTAATTTTGAAGAGATTTTTGATTCTTTCTGGTGCGTTCACTGAATCTCACCAAATAAAGGCCCCGTGAGGATAGTATATCTTTAAATTCTTGCAACAGTGTCTATTTTGTGCAGAGCAGCAGGAGGGGATGACAGGCTTTTTCAGTCACAAGACTAAATTCCCCACCAATACCCTAAGTGGACCTTCACCTCTCCCCAAGAAAATTTCATAAGAAATGTGACAGCTGCTTTCTTCCAGGTACAGAGAAGTATAGCTGGAAGTTGTTGTGACCTAGCACTCAGCTTGTTGACTCCACAATGCCAGCTAATTTTTCTAAACTATCAGCACTTTTAGTTGGCAGAGCTGCCCTTCCTGCCGCTAAGGTACGTGCACTCACATTGGCACTGTTGCTAATCAGGAGATTTAAACCCAGGATGACTCATTGTTGATGACCAGTTTTATGCCGTACTTCCTTCTTCCCAGCCCCCAGAGTTGAGGTGAACAAGCAAATCACTGTTAAGGAGTCTGGAGTTTCCCAGCTCCACACTCATTCCTGAACTCAAACATCCCACACTTTCTCCCCTCTTCTTTGCGATGAAGACATTTGAAATAGACCTCTACCCTCTAGCAGCAAATATCTGTTGATATTTGTAGAAACTTAAAAATAGGGCATTTTTGATAGAGAGAATTTGTCTTCAGAACTTCTTTGAATGTTATTTATTTTCATGACCTGAGGAAACTTGTAAAACTCCATTGGGATACAATATTAAAGCTGAGGGTTTTACAGAATGTTATTTGCCAGAATTTTTTAACATGTTTTTATGGGAGAATAATTATTTATGTCAGGCAAGTGCAGCAAAAATGTTTTTACGGTCCTAGGATATTGAGTCAGTCACCCCCAGGGACAGAAAAACAGGCAATGTTTTCAAGTATTCATTTTACTATCCTTTTTGTTAAAGTAAAAGTTCATTTATTAATTTTTAGGTAAAAAGCATGATTTTTTTTCAAATTAGCTACATTTTGATAAACTTTAATTATAGTCTAATAAATAGTCTATTTAGTTTAATAAATAAGCTGTCAAACTGAAGTTTGAACTTTAAGGAGCTATTATAAAACTCACAGGAGGATAATTTAAGACTGGAAAATTTTGAACATTAGTGGTTTTTTTATCAGTCCCATTCTCTGTAATGATGAGGATTTGGGAATTTCTAAAAAGTAAATAAATAAATTTTCATTATTATGTTAAAGCTTTGGAAGAGACCTTTTTCAATATGGAAATAATCAAAACCTTTCCCCAGCATGCTATTGAAGGAATTTTCTTTTTTCATGGGCTTGTATCCTTAAGTTATTAAAGCTTGATCCCAAAATGGTCTTTCAAAATGATTCTTGGAGGTATTTGCAGAATCAGCATAACTAGGTGATTTAGAATAATAATATGTCACTCCCTTGAATTTTTCAAACCTTATGTGATAAATAAATGATCTTGGGAAAAATAAGACACCAGAACTTCTCTTACATCCTTGGGATCAATACGGCTTACAATTTCTGTTCTATAATGAAGAAAACCACAGTGGAAGAAAGCACTACATTTTAATTTGGCAGCATCTAAGACTATTCAGGTGTTGGGATTTAACTATAGCGTATGCTGTCTGACTGTCATTTATATGTGCAGTTTGATCTGGCTTAGTGTAATAAGCTGTAACGACACTTGTCATTACTACTTTTCTAAAGCAAGGTCTCTGTCTCTCTCTCCTCCCACGCCCCCTCACTTCTTTCTTTCAACATTTACTTTGATAGAAGAAAAGATGATAAGACAAGGAAAACCTAAACCTTTGCTTTTAATATATTGGCTTCATCAACACTGCATTTTCTTCATTTTGATTTTAGATGCCCAAGCATCTTGAAATGGCAGGTTGTTGATTTGCTTATGTTTTCCCCAAGAACATAAATGAAATGGGAGATAAGTAACCAGGATACATTTTCTGACTTTGGTGAAAGGACGATGACTCATCTTGTTAAAGGCATACAGGGATCTTAATTTCAGAGAGTAACATATGTTAGTCCCAACTGTTTCTACATCGATTGTGGTAGTGACAAGCTTTGGAGAAAATGTTGTAAAAACGTACTTATTTTCATTCTTATTCACTTTATAAAACAGAATGATCCTGGAAATAGACACTGGGTGGACAATAACATTATGCCATTACTTAAATAACTATAACCACTAATACGTTGGCAGGAATTTACCTTGAACCTGGAAAGCTTTCGGAAGTGAGCCAGCTTCATCTTGCGTAACTCTAAAAATTAAAAAAATAAAGGTTGTTTTCTTGAAACGTGATTCGATACATATCAAATCCTGTTATGATTTATTAAGAACGTGAGGAGGTATAAGGTTATGGTTTCCGTAATTAAAACACTTACGGAATTAAGGGCTTTTTATTTGAACAAAGAAAAGGTTTTCTTAATTGGCCCTGGGGGTACAATGTAATGGGGTACAGTTAGGATAATGGAGTGAGGTATATAGGTGATAGTATCAGTAATTACTAAATTGTCAGATTCACTTGTTTCTCCAGTTTGCAACAAAGGTGCTCATTCTTAATGCGCACGTCTTTTGATGCGTGAGAGGACGCTCAGTGAGAGAGGGCCAGCAGCAGGAAAGAATGGAGCCCAAGAATGAACACAAAAAATTGATTTTCCAAGGCTCTTGATACCAGTGATTTTCCACTCCTGTTAGGATTTTGATTTCTTTCCAGAAGGATCTCAGCAGTGGCTACCTGCCAGGGGAGAACAATATTCAAGTTCTTGTGCCAACTGTCCTCTAGCGGCTCTCTCTCTAGCAGTGAGGAGCCCCTCAGATTTTTACATTTTCTCTGCCTGTTGAAGAACCATTGCTGCCTTGAATCACTGCGTTCTGCAGAACCCAGTGTTAGAGGAGTAGCTAGGAGCACACCTGCAAGGTATACTGTGCCTGTCAAGCACATGCCAGACCGTGCAGTGGGTAGATGCAGATGGCTATCGTGGGTAGTCACTGCTTTGGTCTGCCCTCATCAGTCTGCCATAACTATTTAGATTTTGTGGTAGATGTTTGAAAGTTAACAAAATGGGTGGAGATGCTTCCAAAGGCCATTCTTTTCCTTCATTGGTATGTGGCTCTAAAATCACCTTGTTTTCTTTGCACGCAGCACAAAATATCAAGATAACTCTCTGCCTTTACTTTCCCTGTTTATCGTTTCTTGATCATCTTCATAAGTAAGTGAAATGAGTCTGATGAGAACTGTGACTCTCTTGTTTTAATAGAAAGTAGCGTATGGAGTTTGCCACAGTCCCTCCATATTCTCCTTCATCTAAAGCAGTAACTCTACGTTGGAGTCACCTGGAGAGCTTTAAACAATTCAGATGCCTGGATTCATTCTGGGAGATGAGAATTTACTAGGTTAGGCACACAGCCTCAACACTGGAATTTTTATAACCTCTCCACATGATTCAGTTCATAGTCAAGGTTGAGAAATACTGACTTAAAAGTTGCATCAGTTATTTAAAATAAGGTGAAATTGAATTTGTTATGAAATATAGTGCTTCATATGGAAATGACCACAAATAAGAATATACAGTCATCCCTCAGTATCCATAGGGATTGGTTCCAGAAACCCACCCCCACCCTCGTGAATACCAAAATCCATGGATGTGTGAGTCCCTGATATAAAATCATGTAGTACTTGCATCAAACCTACCTATCCTCCCATATACTTTAAATCCTCTCTAGATTACTTATAATACGTAATGCTATGTAAATGCTGTATAAATAGTTACTATACTGTATTGTTTAGGGAATAATAATAAGAACGAAAGTCTGAATATGTTCAATACGGAGGCAACCATCTATTTTTTTTCCAAATATTTTTGATCTGTGGTTGGTAGAACCCATGAATATGGAGGGTCAACTGTACGTGATTCTAAATATAGATATAGGTATTATGAGATGAGGTAAAAGGTAGGAACCATATCAATGCTAACCAAGGTTCATAACTGAATAATCACTTAACTCTGCTTTAGTTGTCTTGTCTCAAAAATCAAGGTTAAATCAGACAATGTCCAAACCCCTTTTATCCACTTTCTGATCATATGATTAGTAGCCCTTCATTTCTGAGATTACTGATTTCTTTATAGAACAAATGAAAGGAGATATTCAACCCTCTGGAAATACATTTAAGCAGCATCAGCTTATCATTAAGGCCATGTCTCCACAATCATAATTATTGGGCTGTGGCAAGACAGGACAGTGTATTTATTTTCTCCTTTTCTCCTCACGCTTGTCTCTCTTGCCAGATTTGTTGTAGCAACTCATTCACTAAGCTCAAAATTTCATTCTTTGGTCCACAACTAATAGCTAATAACAGTTATTAATTCAAATAAAAATGAAAATAATTTTATAAGTTACCCATATTCCAACTACTTAGAGATAATCTTTTCACAGTTGGATTTATTTATTTCTAGGTTTTTTCTTCTATTGTGGATCCTTTTAAAAATTAGAATTCAGAGCATGTCGTACATACAATTTTCTAACTTGCTTTTCTAAACATTATATTGTATCTTTAAATATCTTACAAATAAATTTTAATATAATTATGCTTATGGATATGATGTAAGTTATGTAACGATTCCTCAATATTAGCTATTCAAGATTTTGACCACATTTTTAAGGTGTAAAGTTCCTATTTTAATTTGTGATTTTTAGAACTGCTGATAATAAGGAAAACCAGGTTACCTCATGGGAATTTGAGACTCCTATCCTATGAGCACCTACCCTTTTGGCTAACATAAAGGGGATGCTATTAAAAAGCAGTTATGAAAGATTCAACTCTGTTGAAAGTATCGTAACATTCTACTGTTTGTTCTCTCCAATGGGCCCTGCTCTTTATTCTTTGCTATCTGTAAACTCACTGAGAGTAGCTTAGCAATCTCTACTGTTCTGTCATCCTCTTAGGGTGGGGATTCTGTCTAGAGGTGTGACCTCCCTTTCACAGGCCCCTAAGGTAGCTCTTCCACTGGTCCTTTCCCTAACAGTTAGGCTTACTTTGCCCAAAACCAGAGAGGTGGCTACAGCATCATGACCTTGCCTAGGCCCTACAACCGGTGCCCCAGCCTTACCTCTTGCACCATATTTGGTCACTGTTCTTTCAGCAAATAAGACCTTCACCACCTGGCTGAGTACACCTTGATCACAGAGCGGGAGGACTATAACCTTGGGGTTCCACATGGTCTCACACTTCTTGTTCCAAGAGATCAGCACAATGGCCTATAATTCGAAAAGGAACACTGTTGGTTTTTTCCAAGTGAAGACCCATCATGCCTCTTCTAGTGGCAGTAAACCTCTAAAATAGTAGGATGGTTATCTCTCACCTTTAGCACTGCATATATCTCTGTCATCTAGGTTCGATCCTTCTGGCCTTCCTGCAATCCTTTCTGTTATGCACGTGGAACAATCTGAAGTTGTGTGTATGCTGAGATAATTCATCTTTCATTCCTGGTACATGGCAGTTGATTTTCCTGAAGACCTGCTAGTCTTGAGTGTTATTCTTTAGAGAAAAATCCTTATTTCTATTCCATACATTTATGCTAATTTGTTCATATATTATTTGTTCCTATTGTAATTATAGCTATATAACTGATTTTCTCTGTTTTAAGAAGTCTGGAAATTCAAAAAATTGTTTTTTTGCCATTTCTTATGATAGAAATGTTTTATCCAGATATCATGCTTTTGTTCTTAAAATATGTGAACTAGGTTTTTTAACCCTAATTTCAAGGTACATTGCTTGCATTTGTTGACCACACATTTTCTGTAACACTTATTGAAGACACTGAATGCTACAATATTTATCTTGAGAAACTTTTGCATTTGGTGCAAAACATTTTCTAATGTGGCTGAGACATAAAGTAGTTAACTCTTTGGGGTTCTCTTCTCTCCTTGTTTTTAGGGTGCTGGTTGCACAGCCCTGGTGGTAGCTGTAGTGGCAAGGAAGCTAGAACTTACCAAAGCAGAAAAACACGTGCACAATTTCATGATGGATACTCAGCTGACTAAAAGAGTAAGTTACCACTCATGGATTTTAAAGGGAATATTTTTGTGGGTTTTTTTCAATGTTAGGAAATATGATTTTCATTTTGACATCTGAAGCTGAAATGACATGAGTTTAAAAGTTGAGGCATTCCTTTTTTATCACATTTTGAGAATAAGCTATTTCTAACATTAGATCAATTAGGAAATAGTTTGACAGTCTTGGTATTGGATAAACATAGATCACATACATCTAAACAAATAGGCATACTGAACATCAAGTATAGTATGCAAGAAGAGATCAATATTGGATTGAGTAGGAAGGAACATACTGTCAATGTAAAATAGGAATTTTATGGGAAGGTGATTGAACAAATATTTTACTGAACTTCTATGAACAAGTCACTGTTCTACAGATAGGATTGAAAAGACAAGTAAGAAACCAGCACTAACTTTTAGAAGCCCAATGTAGGGGCAAAGACAGGCCCTTTGCATGACTTAAAGGCCATCAGAGAAATGTTGAAAACATACAGCATCCAGGTGAAAGATCACTGTCCAATTAGTAGTAGTAGAGGAAAATTGTAATCACGGTGTTTATAGAGCACTTGCTCTGTGCCAGGCATTGCTCCAAAGCTGTTTCATCCTCACAACAACTTTATGAGGGAAATGCTATCAGTATGCCCATTTTATAAATGTGGAAACCAAGACACAGAGGAGGTAGGTAACTTGCTCAAAGTCATTATATCAAGGTGTAAAGCCATGTTGACGCAAATGATTTTTTTTTTAGACTAAATTTTTAGCCTTTCTTGATAGTCACTTGAGACAAATGCCAAAGTCAAAAATAAGTAAAAATTGTTTCACAGCAGAGTCATCTTGCTGTAGAACCACGGCTTAAAGTGGAATCCAAATAGCCCGTCACTGAAATAGCAAAATATATTGTCATTTGGTAACTTTACCCATAAAAGAATCAAGAGATTTCACGCACAGTTCCAACTTTCAATGTTTTCACTCATTCTTGATTTTGGTTGAATGTACAAAAATAATCTTGTTTAATTTGGTAAATAATTCCTAATAGGTCAGTCACTTTAATGCAAATATTTATGAAATAGAAACCCAAATTCCAATTGCCTTGCTCATGCTTTTTGTCTTACCTATCAGACACTATTGTGAGATCCACAATAGTGGATGCAATTGGTAAGATCCACATTTATAGTAGATGATCAAAGCCTCTCATTTTCTTCCAACTCCTGAAATTGTTATCAAAACTCGTGAACATTCCTATACGGGAGAGTGGAGGGAGAGAGGTGAATAAGGAACTGAATGGAGTGTTGGGTTTCTTTTTCTTTTCAAAGATCTCCTAGGAAATGAAAATCCATACATGTGAAATTAGTCCATATCTAATCCAGAAATTGTAGCAGATGTTTTGTGTATTTCATCATGTGCTTGTTTCATCCTTTCAGGGTTTTGTACTACACAGTTTGTGTGTAAGAGTCACAAGTTTCACAACATCAACTGAACACTTCCACTAAGTCCTGCGTAATCCACCTTATTTTACCAAGATTATACATTTTCTCAGGAATTAAGTTAATGCCACACTTAAGACATTAGGCAGAAAAATACCTTAGAATACCATGTAGCCCATATGTTTGCCCGTAAATCTTTTCAACAGTTAAAAAAAAAAACGTGACAGAATCACAAATAAGAAAGCCAAGTTAGCATGTTTGGGCAGACTTCCCCGTGTTTCCTAAGCAGATTTTTAGTTTTATCTTAAGAAGGAAATATATAATTTATTTAAATGTTACTTTAGAATATTGGTATTCTATATCTTAATTATCAAAACATTTTAAGACTTACAAAAGATAAGAGCTTTGAGTACACAATCTACGGCATCACATTGCCTTCTATCACCTTTGAGGAAGATTTTCACACGGGTCAGCCAGTTTCGTTTGGGAGACATTTATAGTGTAGTTACTTTAGCACAGGGTCTCTCAGCCTCAGCACTAGTGACCTTTTTGGCTAGATAATTCTTTGTTGTATGGGACTGTCCTGTGCATTTTGGACGTTTATCAGTATATTTGACGTCTACTCACTAGCTAGCACTGCCCCCTGCTTGTGACAGCAAAAACTTCTTTTGGACGAAAGCATCTGCAGTTGAAAACTGCTGCTTTAGCTTGTTATTCCCTGAGGATTTGACATCTAGGAAGAGACTGGGACAGGCCCTTTTCACAGATATTTTTTAAATCTATTGACTTTATTGTAATTTCCCTCTTCCTTGGAATAACATACATTCGCTTAACAAAAATACACTGTGTGTCTAATATGGTTGCAGTTCTGTTAACTGCTACGCAGAAAGAGCTAAAATATCATATTCTACACTCAAGAAATATTAAGCTTTTATGGCATTGACCACTCAGAAAATCAGATAAAATCTCTGATGTTTCCTGCTTTGCAGAAAAATGCACTTTGGCTCTTGGTGCTCGTGGGTCCCCTAAGGCCCTGTCAGAGCCCCCTTTAGAGGACGATAGATTCAGGATCTAGATCTATGGGTCTAGACCTTCCTTTAGTTTTTATAAATGGGCCTCAGTTCCCTAAACTGACCAAGTTTTCTGATGATGTTATAAGTTCTTACATACTTTAGATAAACTTCCACTAGATAATGTTGCATGAAGAGTCAGATTGCCTATAGGAGCTTTTTCAGTAAGTACTGTTTTAGTTTCAAAATTTGCATTCTGCATAATGCTTGTCATACCTTATTAATTCTGTTATTTCATTACTGTTTTTTAAAAGTGGAGCTACTTTGCAATATTTCTTAGGACCAGAGTCTCTTACAGGTCTGAGAAAGATACTCCAGCAAGCTTGCTGGCAGATCAATTTTTACAGGTGAAATGTTGCTAAGTAATGGTGTAAGTATTAAAATGGCATTAGAGTAAAACATAAATTTCTGGTTTATGATATCTATCCCATTATTATACTCAATACAATATGTGAATATAATAGCCCTTTTACAATCCTCTCCATTATTTTATACAAAGTCATCAACTTAAATGAGTATCATTTACTTGGAACTTGATAAAATTTGGTTATTTATGGAAATTCCTAATGGACCCATTTATAATTTTTTAAATAAAAGTATACAAATCTGAATGATAATCTATGAATAACCAAGAATGACCAAGGACCTAAAAACTATACACAGTAACTAAGATGAATGATTAAATATACAAATTCAAGGGTATTATACATTATTAGACAAAAATACTACTATTCTTTGAAAAACTACATAGAAGAAATCAATTTTTCTGATGGTTAACAGGGGTAATGGCTATAGACTTTCTATAGTCTGAATATGACTGACTCAAAAGCAATAGGAATGTTAAAAGACAGATTATTCCCCCAGGAACAAATGCAACTTTCTAAGCCTTCAGTATCTTTACTGAATTGAACAATTTCCATGAAAAATTATTTACCATGTACAAATTTTCAAGGGCACAGTTTTATACAGAAGTCATGTCTCTGTATGACTACATTAACCAAGTAAAACAGTGTATTTGAAAGTAGAATACACCATTCATTGTGCACAAGCATCAAGGAAGATTATAATTCTAAAAATTTACATGACACTCTGCAATTCAGAAATGGCCAACAGGTACATGTACCCAGAATAATCTAGTGATTTTGAAATGAAAGCATAATACCAGTAACTTGTCACCTAGCAAATTTAATAGATTTGCAGTTTGTCACCTTACAGAGGCAATGTGTTTACCATGTTATATTTTTTGGAAATATGTTACTATTCATTCACTTCTGAACAAATGGGAAATCTTGGATTTTGGTCCTCAGAATACCTTCATTTTTGGAAAGAAACTTTAAAAATTATGTTGAGTTCTCAGAATTGCTTGTTTTTAAGTTGCTACATATACCACACAGGATAATTATACATATTAATGTCCACTGTGGGTGTTTTCAATCCTGTTAAGAATTCTTAATAGGATCCATAATAAGAACATTATTATGCAGTTACATAATTTTGTTTCCTGCATGTCTCTTAACAAGTGAACAGAAAGTCTAGAGGATTTGCTCTGTGTAGCTTTTACATTGTCCTACACATCCCTGTGGTTTAAAGCATGAAACAAAGGAATCACTTGGCTTTGCCGTGTTCTACAGCCACAGCGTTCACCTGGGCCCCAGATACCTGATCTGAAGGAGAACAGGGAGAGCGGGTTGGAGCCATAAGCAAATCCCTCCCTGCTCCTGCAGGGCGGCCGAGAGCATATGGCGCCCTGGTGCCGTCCCCTGGAACGGGCAAAGAATGGAAGTATTAATATTGTGCTAAAAAAGCCTCTGAGAGGAGAGGCAGGAGGAAAAAAATGAAAGAAATAGAAGTTAAAAATGAAGACTCAAAGTAGTGAAAGACAAAGGAAAAATATAAAGAAATAGCCTTTTTTAGACAAGGCTGTCATTACCAATATCATACAGGTTTGAACACACAGCAAAGTTACAGTTAAAAGTCTAGCAGCTTTAAGTGCTTTGGTGGTTTATAAAGTACTATTATCCTTAAAACCATATATAGTAAGATGAAAAATATTTTTATTATTTTATAATTGAGTCAGCAATATAACATTTCATGGCCTTTATACCTATGAAAGTCATTTTAAGGCTTCTGGGTATGCACCAGTACAATATACTAGTATTATTTCTTTCAGAGCCTTTGTTTTCTCAAATTATTACCAAAATACCTGATTATCAATATGCCTTCCATCTTTTTTCTGATAGAGTCTGATGACAGTTGAGCTCATCACTCTCACTAATGTGAGCAGAGCAGCTGCTCTCATTTGTCTTTTTGGGGGTGAGGTTCAGGAGGGAAGGTGAGAAGTAAAGAGGTTCTATTAACAAAGGTCCTTTGCCCTCACTTTCCTTACTGTTTGAAAAAGAGGAAATCAGTTATATTTCATAGCAGTTTTGGCCCATTAATTGGCTCTAGAATTATTACAGCTACTAAATTTTTGAGGGCTATCTGTGAATCCTCTTATAGCGTATCATAGACGCTAGCATGTGGTAGACATTCAACACATGTGTTGAATTCATAAATGGAAATGCGCTGAGCCATTTAAAGCTTTGGTCTCTTCTCTAAATCTGTATACGCTTCTTTTCAAGAGGGTCCTTTGGTTCATAAATATAAGTCTGTGGTTCATAATAAGACATTTTTAATGTATAATTATATGTACTATGGTGCCTCTTAACACCATAGATATCTATTTAGTTCCAGCTACACCCAAAGCACTAAGCTAGAGAGACACAAAGATTAGTGACATGACCCCTGCCCTCTGAGAGTTTGTAAAAGCCCTGGGAAGGGGAGGAAGGGGGCTCGAGAGTTACATGATTATTACAGCAGGGTCCTTAACTGAGGAGGCAAAGGAAACTTTCCCTCCAGATCAACTTCCTCCTCATCTAAATGATCAAGAATGTGCACACCAGCTTCTCCCCCTTTTCCCCAGAAGTTTGCATATCACTTTGATGTAACAATTTCCCACTCTTCAAACCTGTAAAACACTAAAGTGCTTTCAACACTGTCTTCTCACTGCTCTCTGTCTGTCCCCTTTCAACCCTAAGAGGGAAAAGAAGACCCTACTATTAGACAAACCTCTGAGTAATAGGCAGAGAGTGGGGTTTGTTTGGGTTTTTTCCTCCCATTCTGGGCTATGTTGTTTTGTGGCTGTCATGTTGAAAAGTAGCAGTTAAATATGATGCTTTTTAAGAGCTTTACTCCTGTATTTGAAAACCTATTAGGGAGTTAGAAAAAGGATGTTTCAAACTAAATTCACATATTTAAAAATTTTTAAAAGCAGCTGCAGGGATTTCATTTTCAGATGAGGAATCATTTTCGTTTAAGCCTGTCAGCTAAAACAAGTACTTAGTGAATACAAATCCTGCAACGTAAGGCCTCAAGGGCATCACTCACCCCACTGAACTCTGAGATTGAGGTTCCCTACTCCCCCTTCATCCATTCCCCCACCATCCCAAAGAGAAAGACTCATTTAATCACCTTTTTTAAAATTTATAGACTTTAGAAATACTTTAGCATTTGCTGTTTGGAGGTGGGAATCCAGAACCAAAATCAATTGCTATGTTTCTGCTCCAGTGGTTTTTACCCAGGATCAGCATCCTCCCCAGGCTGGAATCTAGGCTTCTCTTCTGGTCTTAGATGTGCCCTCCCTGGTTTTACCAGTCCCTCAGGGCCCCTCGCCAATCTTCGGGCTGCTCCGAGAGCTGGGACTCTTTACTAACAGGGAAAAACTATCCCAACCCCAGGGGCTGCTGGCCAGTCACTTCCCACTCCTCTTTCTTTAAAAGCAGTGTCCTCAACCATCAACAACTCATGCTGCATCCACTTCCTTACCTTTGAAAGGGCATGAACACCAGAGGAAACAGCCTTCTGAAAGGTGGCTCTCACTGTTGTCTGTGGAAAGTGTTTCTGAAGCATGAAGATGGAGCCAAGAACTTACTAGAACTCCTTTTAACTTCACAGTTGGCGGTGGTGGTGTTACTTATATCCCCGGCTGGTGCTCAGCATCCGTCCACTCATTTCTCTGTTGGTTCGAGGATGCTCTCCATGCACAGAATCTAATGGACACCCAGAGGAAGTGCATTATGAACCAAAGTCACTCCTAAAAGCAGTATTACTGGAAAGAAATAAGTCATTTTCTTAAAATGAGTTCTAGCAATCCAATCTTGCTCAAAAAGAAAACCTTTCAGCTCCATGTAAAAGGATTCACCATCAGTTACCAAACCTGCTATTTTCCTTGCTAAAGTGAAAAATATAAATACAAACTTAGGCCCATAATTTAGTGCAATTCTATAACTCCTCATTGTAAATCTAAGTAAGGATTGAGAGGACTTCAATAATAATTATCTCTAACTTTCTCAGCTAATCACCTCTACTCAACTTGGTTAGTGCAAAGTCAGTCAGAATCCGGTTCTCAGTCTCAGCTCATTGTTCTGTCTTCCCCACTACATTGCTTTTCTTAAAAGGTTACCTTCCCACCTTTGTCTTTCATTACTTTTGTTGATTTAAAAACTAAGTTATCGGAGATTAAAACTGCCACACCCGCTTTCTTTTGGCTTCCATTAGCTTGAAATATCATTTTCCACCCTTTTATTTTCAGTCTAAATGCATCCTTGCTTGAAGTTCTGACTTGGGGGGATGGGGTGGGGGAGGGGATGGGTGTATACCTACATGAAGAGTGCGATGTGCACTGTCTGGGGAATGGACACGCTTGAAGCTCAAGACTCGGGGGAATGGGAGGGACATGGGCAATATATCTAACCAGAACTTTTGTACCTCCATAATAAGCTGAAATAAAAAAAAGGTTACCTTCCTCCACCTAGCACCTCACTAACCTGTAGCTCTCTTTGTGATATATCCTTTATCCGTCACTCAAAAGCATTAAATGGGACTGCTTAGAATAAGTCATTAACACCAAGCCCAAGTGAAAGCTCTGGGTCATCAGATCTATCTATATTGTGAGCAAGGAAGAAGACAAAACCTGTCCTTTGTGGGCCCTTTATCAGCTCCCAGGATTTTTTGAAGACTTTAATCAAAAAAGCACGTGGTTTGATAAAGTATTGGTGCCTTTCATCACCTGTAGTAGGTCTTGACAGTATTACCCATAAAGCTTTCTGCCTTTACATTTGTCCCATTCATTTGAAGTGCAGTGTATTTAAATTTCCAACAAAATCATGATAACATAGACTCTTTGTTAGTTAACTAAAATGCGCTAACAAGCATACAGATTGCTAAATCAGTCTGGGAGGCTATAAGCCCTGGGTGTACTCATGCATTCAGCAATGGAAATGTACCCTTCCAGGAG
>CM052439.1:103770466-103835661 GCA_028533085.1 Varecia variegata | reverse complement strand
CCCAAAAAAAAATTAAAAAGTAGTCAAATAGAAAAGAAGTTTCCTGAAGGAATAGGGTAGAATTTAGCACAGAAAGAGATTGGTAGTATCTCCCTAATATTTCAATTTAAGAGTTGTTCCTAAGCAGATACAGGTACTTCTAAAAAGTCATAGATTCAATAAAAATAGTCTTTTGAGTTACTAAATAGAGCTAAAGCTTACCACAATCCGTGGGATGAAGAATGTGACCCACCGCAAAGTTACAATGGATTCTGGTCTGGAATTTACCAACTGGTTTTTTTATTTGTTTTCTTATCAGGTGAAAAACGCAGCTGCCAATGTACTCAGGGAAACATGGCTAATTTACAAAAACACAAAGCTAGTAAAAAAGATAGATCATGCAAAAGTAAGAAAACATCAACGAAAATTCTTGCAAGCTATTCATCAGTAAGTACCATTTTTCATTTCCATCCTGCTTTTGTAACCTTGGCTTTTGATTTTTACACTTGGTTCTTCTTTCATGAGGGAGAAAAAAAGAAAACATTGTCATGTTTGTCCACAGAAGATATTATCTGGCAATTTAATAAATCCAAAAATGAAATCCTGAGAAAAATGTCAGTTCCTTTTATGATTAAAAATTATTAGGAGAATAGTTACTTATTAAAGTATCTTCTCAGTTTCTGTTTAGAATCAATAATTTCTGTTAAAATTTTACTTCTTACTTTAACATATTTATTCATATAGTTTAATTAGGATGTTTAGTTTGTATCTCTCTCCTACAGAATCTTGAAAAACCATGATATGATCTATTTGGATTCTTTAACATACTGTAAAACATCTTTATATAAATATAGTGCATATAATTTAATAGTTGAATTTTAAATTAGTTTTTAATTAGAATTTGGGGGATTTTCTATATGCTACATGTTCATTATAGATTTTGTAGTTTCTATAGATCTTATACTCTCTGATCATTATTCTAACTTAATCCAGACCACGATTATTCAGTTTGTGTAAGTCCTTCATGACATTTTATTGTTAATATAATTAAAGTAAAAGTCTGTATCTAGTGAGATTCAATGATAATTTGAAAGCACAGGGTCTTTCTCCTTTAGGATGGCAGCATGTGTACCGTAAGTACTATTCACGTGGGTCTCAATCTTGATACCATGCAGACTTGCTCTTAATGCCACGTCTGTGTGGAGAAGAGCAGACATAGTCACATTTGTGGCTCAGAAAAGTAGCTTTCCTCATGGCCCCTACCAGGGTAATAATGGAAAGGTGGGTGCATACTAAGTCTTTTGGCTATCTGATATGTCTCTGAGATGTGTCTTACAACAGATAAGAAAGCTCAGAGGCCGGAATGTTTATTTTGCATATTTAGGTAGTTCAAATGTAATATGGTGCCACAAACATTCTGTGGGAAATCACTAAGCACTCAGCTTCTGTCCTTTCGCCTGTCCATCCAACTGCCCTGCTTAAATAGGTATCCCTGAAAGTGCAGAATGTGTCTGTAATTATGGACAGAGGCACCCAGGTACTCTAGAGGGAGACCCTGCACATGTGGTAGAGTAGCTGGCCGTCATTGCTACTCACAGCTGCTCCGCCATATTCTTTTCCTGGTTGCCATCAACATACTTTTCTAAGAAGGCTGTATTTCCCCTTTAGCTCTGTGACTTGACTGGACACACAACTACGATTTTCCCCCATTGTAAGGAAAAAGACAAGGCCAGCATTTTAACATAATACTCTTAAAGTCAGGGCAAACCATGGAAAGAAACATTATATCCCATCTGGCTCCCAAGAGAGAGCTTGCTGCCCAGAGCTCACAGGTACCCCCATAACCCAATGCCACCGCTTGCCTGGACATCTTGATTCCTTGAAGTTAACACCTAAGACAATGAGCTCCCCCATCCACTGCCTCCTCCCAGAGATGCTGGGCTTGCACCTCTGTGTTCGAGAGGCCTCGTCCCCAGGGAACTCACCGGGCACAACTGTCCTGTGAGAGTGGCCTTCCCCCCACTAAAACCATATAACATGGTAACCCCAACGTTCATACAAGAGGTCCACAGGCTATACCATGGAGATATCATTTTCTTGCACTTTTAATGTTTTTATAATAATTGGTATTCAGGTATGTTAAAAAGAAAACTTACCTTAGTGAGTGTGAGAAGATGCGTGTGTCCAGGGGTAGAAGGTATGCGATGACATGGCAGTGAGCAAGTGTAGTTGGCCTGTGTGTCACACGGCCACACATCCTGTTTCCTCCAGGGTTTTAGTCAGGTCCTTTGCTGCCAGCATAACCTATTAAATGTATAATTATACATGTGATTTGCCTTTGGTACATTTTCATATAAAAAATCCAAAAACTGCTATGACAGCTTTTCTAATATAGTTCTGTAGCCTTATGTAAATGGTGGGTATATATTATATCTTGTTTATAAACTTATTATAAACTCTTTAAGTTCTGAATGCATTCATGCATTCAAAAGCCTGGGATAGAGTTTAGGGGTGTTTACTGTAAAATTCTTTAAACTCTGCTCTAGGTTTGAAATTTTTTATAATAAAATGTTAGAAAAAAATCTTTGGGGAAGCTCATTTCAAAAACTGTCCCTAAGCAAGTAGCAGATGCACCCTACAAGGTGTGTCAACCTGATCTTCAGGGTGGGTACCATGGGGTAGCTCACGCAAGGTCCCTTAGCATGCTGCTTTTGGATAGAGGGACAGAGGAAGCCACGTGGGATTCTTCTGCTTCTGTCAGACATTTCTCATTCTTTTTCTTCTGTAGCAATGTCTACTTCTAAAGTATATGAACTTTAAGCAACTTGAAAATGCTCTGACTTGTTTTATAAACTAGTCTTGGGGTTATTGGGTTTCCTTTGAGGTGGGGGACACTTATACCTTGTGAAAAGTACAACTGAGTATGTGTTTACTTATACGGGCTGGGTTTGGCTAGATTATTCTAATTATGCATACTCGCCTTTCATTTTAACCTCATGTTGGAAGTTGGGGAGTGACATCATAAAGGAAAGCACACAGGGCTCGATTCCCAAGGGCAAGGCCTTCACTGCCCACGGTACAGACCCAGTGAGACCCTCAGCCTTACCTGCCAGCACTGGTGGAATCAGACCTTACCAGGGGAAGAAAAATGTTTAAATTCATTCGATACAGCAGGCACTCCTGGCCTCTCCTACTCTCTGATTTGTCCTGAGAGCTTTTGCAGCAGCTCTCTCTCCTTTTCTCCATCCCCCCATCACAGTTCTCTCTCTCTTTTCCCAGCTCCATCGCGTCTCTGCCTTACACGTGGCTGCTCTAGTCTCTGATGGATGCTAATGCTCCAGGCTTGTGCCCTCTTTTCAGTAATGTGTCTGTCATTTTAGGTTGTCACTTAGTGCCATGAAGTGTTCTCTTTCGCTAACTTTTAACCCTTTTTCTAGTAGCAGCTTTAAAGTTTATCATTACCCATCAACATGAATTTATTTCAGAGCCAAGAACTCTAATATACGTACTTTCTGTAACAGAGTGTTGGATCACCTACCTGCCTTTCAGAAAGTCAGGCTTCTGAGTAGCCCCAACTTGGAAAAGACGCATCCTCCCTGAAATTATAAAGCCATCGTTTTGAATATTATCCTTTTAACCATATACCATTCACGTTAGGCAAAAATGTTTCCTACTGTTTACTTGAACATCAATTATCAAGAGGCCAAGATGACTTTGTGCGTGCTCTTCCTTCTGAACTTGAATTCAGGAGGAAGACAAGTGCTTTCAGGTGAGAGAAATACAGTAGCACTGAAGAAGGTGGTACTATAATTGCATAGTGTCCCTCTTTGGTCAATATGTCAAAATCCTGCAGAACCATAACACAATCTTCCAGCTAATGAATCGAGCCCCCTGTGCACAACTGAACACCACATTGTGTTATTTTTGTTCCAGAATATTTTACAGTTTCTTTTCTTTTGTTTTGTCTTTTTATTTCAACAAAATGAAAATAGAGCTCGGAAGTAAGTTGTGTGAGCCGCTCCTTTCAGCATTTGCAGAATTTTCTACTGGCTGCATGCACCCAGCGGATCCTTTATTTGTGAATTTTAGTAGTCTGATTGCTGCTATGGAAATGTGATCCAAAATCATGATATTTTCCTGTGATAAGTGAAGTTCACAAGGAAGAAATCAACATATGTTTCTTATTCTTCTTTTAGGAGGGGAAAAAAAGTGCAATACACATCTGCATGTGACCTTTTATTCTGGCAGCTGCAGCTTAAGCAGGCTTTCCTATCAGCTCTCCTATATTACAGGCAATATAAGAAACAAACAAGAAGACACGATGATTTAAGTTCAGGAAGGGAAAGAAATTTGAATCAAACAGGGCTTCTCTCTGTCAGCTTTCCAGATTAGTAGAAAATAAAACGGGCAGAATTCTACTCTCAGTCATAGAATAGTAACCCAAGAGAAGTAAATTAGGCTCCACTGTTTATAAGATGAAATACTTACCAGTGACCCTTCCAGCCTGACTTGCAGAATTCAGGACATCCTCTGTACTCACAAGTTGCTAAAGCATTTGGTCCAGAGTCCAAACTGCAGTCATTTCTGTGCCATCTATACTATTATTCACTTAAATTTGAAAATGAAACTTTATATAAATCCCTATCATAAATGAATAAAGAACTATATTACTCACAGCAAAAAGAGGTAAAGATACCGTCATCAGTTGACAATTGAAATACTGGTATTGAATTCCAGCCATGGGCAGTTGCCTGAAGAAAGCTATGAGCTGAGATCCTGGTCTCTCTGAGAATATCAGGTGTCAGGAGATAAAGACAGAGTAGGATAAGCCTGAGACTTTTTTTTTTTTTTTACAATAATGAAGAATTAGAACTAAAAGGAATTTGTCTGTTTTAGTATTGTTTAATGTCTTGTTTGAGTATCAATTAAAGTCATCTAGAACACCTTTGTTGGTATGAATCCAGCACTTCTGAAACATGTCCTTACCTGACACACACATTTCCTACGTGAGGAAATGGGAAGTCAAACTGGGGCCAGTGAGGATGGAACCCACAACTGACATTGCTCCTTTCTCTACTACACTTCTGTGTAATGACCCACAGATGTTTAAGGGGTGGTTTTGTTCATTTGTTTTTACTTGTTTTTAAAAGACACATATCAAGAATTGTAACCCTTGTCAGTAGTGAGAGAAACCTTTCTCAACAATATACTGAGTTTAAATACATACTTGTAAATTTCCTTTAGATAAGAACATAATCCATCTCTATAATAGCATAAAAAGAAGCCTGTTAACTTTGTTCCAAGCATTCTGATAAACACATAGTTGCAACAACAAGTTATAACCTTAAACTGTTTTAGATTGTTAAAGATCATGTTGTAGGTAGGTGTCATCTAAACTCTTACTGGCAGAAGCAACTACATCTTTACTGTAGAGCAGATTTGGTGACATATTGGGTATCCTAGTTTCAGAACAAAATCACTGAGCATTATGAACACATGTTACAAAAATCTCCCTGGCAGTAAAATCTTGCCCTGTGAGTTTTAATTTCTTCTATATAATTACCTTTACTTTAAATTGAAAAATAATAAAAAGTGCTCTCCAGCATTAAATCTATACTTTGTAAAATGACTCATCACCAAAGGAAAATAAGGTTAGCATGGAATTTTTTTTGTTGTTGTTTTTCATTAAGTAGCTCAGAGGGACCTATTTCTCTTTTGGAGTAAGGCTTTGCATTTTTGGCTTAAAGAACAATAAACTACTTTTTTCTTACTGGGAAATCCTAATTTCTTGGTATATAGTAAGCATTGAATAAATATTTGTTTAAATAAGGAATAGTAAGAGTTCTCATTAAGGAAGACTTTTATTAAACAGGGGCCTTTTTTATGTCAATCAAGTACATACAATGATATTTACAAGTAGATATTCCATCCACCAGATACTCTAGTTTGTCCTCTGACTTTTATCTATGCTGAAAATTAAGGAAAATCTTAAGGAAATGGTCTGGCCTTCCTGCAAATTGAATGGCAGTTTGAGATAAAAGTCAAGTGGAATATAATGAAGAATAAGAGAATTATGTGTTTTCAGTTTTCTTGCTGCTGGTTGAATAAAAGTTTTATTTTTGTTAATAAGAATCTCACTTATCACTGTGTTTTCATCAGGTTCAAATACCTAACCCAATCCATTTCAGACTAAACAGGGCTAATACCTGTATCTAGTCACGTAGGCATAGGAAGGTGCTCATTGCTCCCACATTGATGAAATTCCTGTTGCTTTGCATATTTCTTCCTATGTCTATTTGTCATGATACTGGGGCTTTAAGGAATGTTTTGGCTTTTTCTCATATGGTTAAATCCTTATGAGCCTTTCTGAATTCAACTTTACCTGGTAAATAGTTGTCCTAAGGACATCTCATCTCTTGCGCTCTCTCCTTTCTTTTTTGTGGTGTTGGGGAAGCATGCTTCTCATTGTACCAGATACATAACCGGTTTGGACTTTACCCCAAATATTCAAGGCATTATCCATGCAGTTATTTGCTCTTGTCAATTTTGTGCATGCTTTTTGGAAGGCATAAGGTGGCCATAGAAAGAAAGGAACCTTCCTGACTTCAGATTCTGTCTTTTAGATTAAGAAGTGTAAAAATGGAGCAGAGGAAACTGAATGACCAAGCAAATACCTTGGTGGACCTGGCAAAGGTAAGCCTGAGGTGCGCAGCCCTCATGGTTGCATCTGCTGAAATTAACCACGGCACAGTCACTAATAATTAATGCTTCAGGAGATGCCCAGCCCAAATCTAATTAAATCAAGCCAACAAACCACCCTAAAATGATGGTCCAACTTAAAAGAATGCTTCTAAAATGCTTGCTTAATATGCTTTTTCCCTGTATGCATTATTCAATCTCCATTCTTAAAAGCTTTCCTAATTACAGTGATTTGGAAGTACTGTGATAAACATAAGTGGAATATGAGACGATACCTTTAGGACTTTTATTTGCAGAGCAGAACTACATCCTAGGGGTGCTATGAGGTTCAAATTGTTTTTTATGTATTTTAAGCAAACTCGGAAGAATATAAAATTGAAATCTTTAAAAAAGAAACCAGAAATTACATTCTAAAATGAAAATTGTCTTCCCAAAGAAAGTGATCACTTCTTTATGGTTCTTTCTCCATTTCATTATTTAAGAATCAAACTACTTTTTAAAAAACATATTAAAAGTCCCCAAATTCTTCTACTACATTTATAAGATTTATCTGAGTGATTTTTGGTTGTTCCTCCCCAAGTTAAATCCATTCTCAAAATAAAAATATTTGTCCAACAATCAAAACATGGCATTCTCCTGAAAAAATTCTAAAGGAGGTATTAGAATGGCATTTATATAAGTTCTCAGCCTTTTAACACAAATGCTTTCAAAGAGGCAACTCTCAGTTCAATCTATATGAACTGTTCTGTGTTTGATAAATCAGCTATGCTTTTCCTAAAGTCTTAAGTATAATCTATAAAAATTACACATATTTGGCCTAGTCTTATGCATCTAACATATTCATTTAATGTATGTCAATAACACATACTACATAAATATGTTGAAGCTGGTAAGTATTTAATGCCTTACCCTAGGAGAGCACATATCATGCATGTAAACTGGGCAGCACACATTTATAAGGTATGAAGATGTCCTTGATTAACATTTACAAACATGGCTCTCACTTGGACACATCATGAACAAAGATGGGACAGGCTCCTGTATTCCTCCCAGGTTAAATGATAAAAAAAAAATTGGGTATTTTTATAAAAAAGTAAAACAGACCGCTTGGAAATATGTGGATAAGTAATTTTCCTTCAGGAGTACAACTATGAGGCAAGATGCTGTTTCTTTCAAATTATTTCTTTGGTGTCATGCTTATTATGACCACAGGACTGTATATGCTATAGGGTTCAGTATTTTTTGAATGAATGGATGCTGTTCACATATTATTCTCAAGACTATATAGTAAAATAATGCATACTGTCTCCATGGGCAACCCAAAACAAGATGCCTGTATGTCTGAACAAAAACTCCCTTATTTAATTAGTTCATTTATCATCTTTAAGAGGTTGTGAAGCAGTCGAAGAACGTAAATTATGAAGGGAAATGAGGCAGGAGGGAAGGCTTAGACAAAGGGATCTCGAACTTGGGAATGGCTGCACTAAGCTAAGGTGAGCATCCCTATCCTTCCCTCTTGCCACCCTTCTGCAGCTCTGAGCTGGTCAGCACTGTGATCCTCTCTCCTTGTCTCTTGGCTACTTCAGGAAATACACCTAGGAATCAGAGTTATCAATACCCTGCAATCAAGAAAATTAATTTCAAAGTTCACCAGGACCCCAAAAACATCTGTTCCAGCCACTTACCTCTGATCAAGCCATTTTTGTCTATCCTTACACCACCTAAGATCATTGGATGATTTTACCACATACACATTCTTCTGCAGCTGAACCAAATTAGCACCTAAGATCTTACATTTCTAAATCCTGGTATTGAACAGGTACACTGAATTTGCTTCACAAGGTTAAGCTGTTCAGGTAGCCGATGCCCCTCTTATACTAGGTGTCCACCGGCAGGAGCCTAGCACTGAAGATCTGGGCATTGACAGTATAATTAAGCCTCTTAGTTCTCAGTTTCTACATTCTCCTTAATCCTGTTTTCCAGACCCAGAATATCATGTATGACATGATTTCCGACTTAAATGAAAGGAGTGAAGACTTCGAGAAGAGAATTGTTACCCTGGAAACGAAGTTAGAGACTTTGATTGGTAGCATCCACGCCCTCCCCGGGCTCATAAGCCAGACCATCAGACAGCAGCAGAGGGATTTCATTGAGGCTCAGATGGAAAACTACGACAAGCACGTCCCCTACAACACTGAGCGGTCCCGGTCCTCGTCCCGGAGGCGGCGGTCCTCCTCTACAGCGCCACCAACTTCATCAGAGAGTAGCTAGAAGAGAATAAGTTAACCACAAAATAAGACTTTTTGCCATCATATGGTCAATATTTTAGCTTTTATTGTAAAGCCCCTATGGTTCTAATCAGCGTTATCCGGGTTCTGATGTCAGAATCCTGGGAACCTGAACACTAAGTTTTAGGCCAAAATGAGTGAAAACTCTTTTTTTTTTTTTCTTTCAGATGCACAGGGAATGCACCTATTATTGCTATATAGATTGTTCCTCCTGTAATTTCACTAACTTTTTATTCATGCACTTCAAACAAACTTTACTACTACATTATATGATATATAATAAAAAAAGTTAATTTCTGCACATACTCGTTCGGTCACTTGACATTTCTAACGCTTCACTTCTCACATTATTTTCAAGGTGAAATGACTGATTATTACCTGATGCATGCTGGTGATTTTGACATCCAAAAGTTTGACTGTTTGCTTGAAAAAGATGACTTTCAGTTCCTCTCTATACCCTATTCACTAAGATTGTCCCTTATTACAAATTATTACCATCACAATAATTTGACCCAGCACAGCTTACTATTCTTTTTGAATTTACAGTGTCTCATTTTTGTATTCAGTTTGTTTTCAAAATCTGGAATTCATCTGTTATATCAGAACACATGCAAACAAAGGGAAGAGATGTGTTCAAGAATTATTTTATTCCCAGTTTGCCAGCAAATTTACATGAAGAAAGTATCAGGTCTGTGAGGAGACGTTGCACAATTTTAGGTCTAAACTAGCAACAGTGGAGTCAGAGTTGGGTTTGGAGCTTAGCTCTGCCACTCGCTGGCTGTGTGCACTTGAACAGCATTCAGGCTTCTGAGCCACTTTTTTCTCATCCATAAAATGAGAATAAAAAGACACAGCTATCAATGGGGCTCTGCAAAGCCTAGCATCTATCTCATCAAATGTTTGTTAGTTATTTTTTATTACTCTTTCCAGCATAAAACAGCAAATATTAAATACCCCCATGATCTGCCTATCTTCTAACTTTTAGCACCTGGCACTATAGATTATAAATTCTTCTCGTCATCTGTCTAGTTCATTCTTAAAGCAATTTACTGGACTCTGGATTACCATATTCATTTCCTTTTTCTATCACTGTTTTTTTTTTTTTTTGTTTAATGTGACCTAGAATAGCAAAGGTAAGTATCTTTTGTCTTTGCAATTCTGACTTACTCCCTTTCTGCTTCTTGCCATCCCACAGTATCTGTTCATAAATATGATCCAGAAATGTGGAGGGTGCTTGGTTAGGGAAGTGCTGGGAAGGTCACCTAAGAGCTGGACCAAAAGGCCCAATTCCATTTCCAAATCCATCCCTGTAGTTCCTGAGCCTCCACCTACTTCTCCCAGTCTGTGTAACCTGCACTGATAGCATTTGTGTGTTTTAACTGAATTGTCAACTCAATTCACTAAGAAAAAATTACAAACTGATCATTTGACAAATAAAATCCTAGGGGATGTGTGAGACTCGGAGGACTCTGGAACAAGGAGTATACGTTGAAAAACTTTTCTCCATCTCACTGTCACTACTGCTAGTTTCTGCTGAGCCTGATCTTTTTCAGTTAGACTAAGGAAGGAGAAACAAAGGCCATCTCAATGCTGCTTTCTAGTACTTCTGTTAAATGAGTCATGAGTCAGTGAACCCAGAAATAGAAAACATAGATTATAGTTTCCCAGATATTTTTAGAAATACTTAGAATTATTTTCCCCCAGAAAATGCCCTGTTCTCCAGTTTGAGGTTTCCTCATCCCCAGTGTCCACACTCCCAGATGGTAGAGTGTGTGGCAGTGGGGGCAGGGGGCAGCCACCCAGGTGATTAGAAATGACCAGGGCTGCACACCTTGGCAGTGTCAGGAGCACTATCTTACATGCTCGCTCAACTTCTGGTCTAGCTAAAAGCTGAGTCTAGGAGTCTAAAGGAGGCAGCAGTCAGCAGGCTGTGGCCAAGCAGAAAGCTGAACCAAGGGGCACCTGCCCAGTTCTCCCACTCGGTCAGCAACTTGCTTCCCCTGCCCCTTGTTGGGAAAGCAGCTCTCCTCTCTCTCCATAGTGCAACTGCCCTCCACTCTGTTAGAGACAAGTCTCATTCAATTCTTTAAACAACCCTATGTTTATTTCCGTTTTACAAATGACAATGCTAAAATGTGTATCTAATTATTTCTAAAACGAGTTAAAGGAAAGGAGTTCCTTTCTCATAAACTTAATTTTATCAATTTTCCTTGGGTCTCCTACCCCACCCCCCAAAAAAGGAAACCTGTAAACAATAAATCCTATCACTCAAAAAATATTTGAGGGCAGTGAAAACCTAGTGCCCTCTGCTCAGGGAAAGGAATAAAAATATTTGGGGACTCTGAATTAGTTCAACTCAAAGGAAAAGCGCTCAGGTATGGTGGGACATTTTGTGGGTATGCATCACAAGAGAATCAAACAGATGACAGAGCAAACTCAGTCTTGCCACCCACATGCTGAGGCAATGCCACCTGTTACCTCTGCTGAAGTGCAGCCAGGTAATGAACCCTCAGCCACCCAGGCCCAGCACCTCACCTGCTGAAGAGACTGTGGCCACCAGACCTCCTCAGCTGATAGATGCGGGATGATGGGAGGTACTGAAATAAAGAAGTCTAAACTATATCTCCACTGTAAAGAAGAACCAAAATTGCTTTAAGTAATAAGACATTTGGTATAATATACACCAAAATCCTTCTGGGTATAATATTCTAAGTCTACATTATTCTGTCTAAAAAACCCGAATGTTCACTGTGCCGCCTACTATCCCTGCAGGGTGGGCTGGAGTAGGCACATGCTGTCTCTTCAAGAGCTACATATATAATGTGCTCGTGTGCAATTCTGAGTCATACATGAACTGATTCTCCCTCTATCTCGTTTCCTCCCACTTTTGTCTTGCTGCTTATAACTGGAATTGTTAGGTTGAACATTCACATTCTTCTGGGCTTTGAGAATACAAATCCAAAATTAACTTGTATTCTGTTGGGTAAAAATCACAGTGCCTAAAAGAGGAAACTAACAATAAATAGACAAAAGGCCTTGAAGTGAACCAATATTTTAGAGTTTTCAAGGTGAAAATATACATTATGAGGAAATATTGGCATTTCTAAATATGACTGAAATAGGGAGTTTTTCACTTTATTTCTCTCTAAAAACCAAATTAAGTACCATTTGCATGTGTTCTAAAACATATTTCCAGGGAGGTTGAGGGTTACAAGTCATCTTGACAAAGAACACTGGTGGCAAAGGTCTTAAAGCAAGTTTCTATGGGGGGAAAAAGGTAGGTGAACATTTTCTAGTGATTAGGAAACAGCCAAAGTGGGGAATACTTAATATCTTCCTGCGATTCCTGTCCCCTCTCTCTTTTAGAAATAGGTACATTAAGGGGCTATTTCTTCTGTATAAATAATAAAGAGGACTTGAAAAATTAGTAGAAAGCAAAATACTGCTTTAAAAAATTAGAAGATTAAATTTTTAGAGGAAAAAACCCTTTGCAAAAGCATTTAATGAAAACTTGTTTGTTTATATACAAAGGAGAATAATGGTAATCACGTTTTTATTCTTGACTTTGATAATTAGACAACTCTAAGTAAAAACGATTTTGGAAGGCCAAGAAAATGGCAAGAAAGCATAAAAAATTAAAAATGAGAAAGCACAAAGATAAAACACAGCAGCCTGACAAGAAGTAACAATGGTTGAACTTAAACTCTTGAAAGGTAGAAAATATAAGCTTGGGTTAAAAACAAACTGCATGGATCTATAAAAAAGATACAAAATGATAGAACAAATTAAAACTCAAATTACAGGGGAGAATTCAGGCTGATGCAAACAAACAAAAAGTGGTGGCAATATTCACTGAAGATTAATGTAATTCAAGGAAAAAGTATGAAATCATAAAAATATGGTCATGTTAGATTGATAAAAGTTAAATTTATACTAAAGAGAAAGCTGCATGAATTGTATGCACTAAATAGTAAAGCACATGAATTCAAAGTCTAAGAAATGAAAGAAAAAAACAAAATTGTGGGAGACTTTAAGACCTATGCAGCCCATACAAATCAAATATATCAAAAATTAAAATATTTTTTCAAGAAAAATGTTACCAGAATTGGCCTAAGAACTAGTAGGACTATGACTAGAGAAATAACGATAAAAGAAATATAAATTTAATCAAAAAACTAACCACCCAAAAGAAATCAGATCACTTGCCTTGAAGAAATAGATAATTTGCATCTTATATGAATTCTCCCTGAGAATTAAAATAATGTGGTGTTATTTTAATATGCCAACTTATTTTAGTAGGAATGAGACCCTATAATGACAACCAGGCAAGGAAAACGTAAGAAGAGAAAGCTACAGGCCAAGTGACATACAAAGTCACATGTAAAAATTCTCAGTATAATATTAAGAAACATATTCAGCAGTACATTAAAAGAATAATGCATAAACTTAAATAAGTTTAAGAAACTTTCTTAAACCAAGAAAGTTTAAGAAAGATTTCAAAACTATTAAACCCTAATATTATCACAACATATAGCAAAGACAATTATGTAATTACTTCAGTCAATGCTAAAGATGTATCCGATAACATTCAACTCAATCATGAAAAAATTTATAGCAAACTAATAACAGAGCTTACTTAATTTTATAACGTATATCTGCCAGATACTAAGTCACAGTGAAACACTAGACACATTGTTCTTCATGACAGCAATGAGGATCCCAGCATCATCACTGCTATTCATCACTGTGCTAGAGCCCCAACCGGTGCAACTTTACACTGTTAAACTTCACACTGTTGTTCTACCCCTGGCAGATCAGGATCCAAGGAGAACACACACACACAAATTTAGGGGGACTTTTTTTGTGATTTGGAGTGTCAGACTTTCTTACACAAGAAAGAAAAAGCAAAAGTCATCGAAGAAAAAAACGGAAACATTTGCTTTTGGCAAAATTAGAAACTTTCTGATATAAAGTAAAAAAGGAGAAAAATATTTACAATAATATATGACAAAAAGGCATTTTTATTTAGAATATATAGAAATATAATGGAGTGCACAGAGATATATAGATATTTCTATAGAAAAAGAGCAAAAGATTTCTACAGGCAACTTACAAATATAAATAGGTAATGAGCATATGCAGGATGCCAAACATACTGATAATCAGGGCGATGCACAGTAAGTCAACAATAATGTATTATTTTTCCCCAGTAGACAGACAAAATGTTAATGTTGTATGGAGCAGGTATTGGGAAATAGGTCTCTCATATACTACTGCTCTGAATATTCACAAACTGGTTTAGAGCTATTTGGAACAACCAATTAAAACTTAAAATGCATATACCTGCTCTGGGGAGGGAGGGCAGGGAGGGAAGAAAGGGAAGGAAAGGAAGAAAAGAAGGAAGATAATGTGTCCCTTTCTTGGGAGATAGACAAAACCGGTTAGCAAGTGATACAAGGTCTGCGCTACTGCTCCCAGAAGATCGGTTTCCATATGCCAACAAATGCAACTACCAAGAAGACCCTCATTATGGAGGGAAATGAAAACATCAGAACACCTATTTGGGCCACTTGCATAGATAAACAGACAGACAGATGGAGAAGTAAAGTGGAACCTCAGACATCAAGACACTTGGACCAAAGTGTTTTTCTATTGCCACATTATTTCATATCTAAAACAATATTAAATAACAACCCCATATTTCCACAATGTTTTTTAGCCTCCTCTTGAAGCCTCAAGCAAGGGGAACCTGTGCTTTCAGACCAGTGCTTGCAAGGACCTTGCATATCACACACCGTGAAACTCAGAAACTTACCTCTTGATCTCACTCTCTTAAAAAGTTTTCATAGAGTACAGTAACAAATCCAGCAAAGAAGAATTTCAGGCGAGAAATTATTGAGCCAAATTACCCCTGCAACCCCAGGAGCTGAGAACACGAACATGTATTTTAAGCTAGGAGAAGGGAGGAAGCAGGTAGTCTTTTTCTCCCTTGTGAAAATGCACATAATCCCACCACTCAGTCTCTACCTTACAATAACACCAGCATCTGTAGCCACACTGGAATGTCTGTGAGCTTTCACTGCAGCTGTGCTTTTAAATATTTAAAAAAGTTATAAATATTCATTAATAGGGAAACTCCTGAATAAATTGTTATAAACACACAAATTAGCAACTTTAAAGTATTTGGAAGATCTAATGTTACTTACCTAGAAATACCCTTAAGACATACTTAGTAATAAATACACTGCAGAATGTCACTAAGATTAATAATAAGGCAAAGATGCCCACTAATATTGTACTGGAAGTATTAGATATGCATTTAGGCAAGGTCATTATAGAAATAAGAGAGAAGGAAAAAGAGAACTATTATGTCTCTATTTTCAACTATTATAACATTTGGAAAATCCCACAGAAGCAATGACAACATTAATTTAAAGAATACAAAAATCCAGCAAGTTAGTAGATTTGAAAAAAACATGCAGAAATCAGTGGCTTTTATGTATACAAGTTCTAACCAATTGGAAGATATAACAGTAGATATAGACATATAACAATTTACAATTATAAAAAATTTAATTATAAAATTTAATGTATTATAAAAAAATTTACAATTATAAAAAAGGAAAGAAAAGAAATGGACAAAGCCTGTACAAAAATAACTTTAAGACATCCCCAAAAGACATAAAAGAGAAAACATCTCTTTTACTTGGGTTGGATAAATCAAAATCAGAAACATATCAGTTTTCCCTAGTTAATTTTACAATTCAATGAAATTATTTATACAATCAAATAAATACCAACAAGCTTTTAAAATGGAGCTAGATCGGTTGATACTAAAGTTCACAAGGAAAGAATAACTATTAATATAAAAATATTTATTTTTAAAAAAGCTATGAGTGGTAGTCTTTTTTCCAGAAAAAATTAAACCATGATTTAAAACCTCTTCTAAAACCCTGACAGAAAATAGGAAAATCGGCAAAAGACAGATGATTTACAAAATATATATAACAGAATTCTTAAACATATAAGAAGATGTTTATTTCATTCATAATACGAGAAATGCAAATAAAACTACACTAATATACCATTTCTCTCATATTAGAGTGGTATTAATAAAATTGAAAACTTGACAGTACACTTTGTTGTGAAGTAAATGAACAGGCACTTTATTACTTTTCTTATGGGAATGTCAAAGGGCACATTCTTCCAGCGGGAAATTTGACAATATCTAAGAATATCATATATTTATTTTCGATCCAGAAATCTCTCTTCTAGGTTTTTATCCTGAAGGCACAACTTCAACATTACAAAAGTATATATATACACAACACGGTTATTAAATATAACATGACTTGTAATGGCAAAACACTGGATACAACATAAATGCCTATATTTAAAAAATTTGTTCCAAATAAAGTACAGATGTGTACACATGGGCACAAAGTGATACAAAGGGCATGAACTACTTAAAATGCAGTACACATACACGTATTATATGATTTTACTTGTAGAAGGTTTAAAATAAGCTGAAGTAATCTCTATCTTTGTTGTTAGCAGTCAGAGTAATGGTTACCCTTGGGAAGAAGTAACAGTGTCTGAAGAGTCATGATGGGGGCATCTGGGGTCCTGATAAAATGAGTTGTATAATGATTTGTGCACCATATGAACCTTCAAACGAGTTCATTTTAATAAAAACTTACAGGTATTAAACTAGTTCTTAAAAGGGAAGTTAAATTGAGCAAAGGGCCTAATTTAAGAAGTTCAAAAAAGAACACCATTAAAAATCCAAAAACGAGGATGGAAGAAAATATAAATAGAAGAAGAAACAGATACATTAGAAAAGAATAAACCCAAGAAAAGTTTAAGGGAAAAAAAGAAATAGCTAAGAGTAGTGTTTAGTAAAATAAAAAAACAATAAAGAAGATGAGCAAGGCCAAAGTTGGGTCTTCAAAAAAATTTATAACACAGGTTCTTTTTCGGATCCATATTCTAGTTCACAATTTTCTCAGCTTTCAGTTCTATATTACTAAAGAATTTAAACTTATCAGAAACTTCTCCACAGAAAATTCCAAGGTCAGATAAACTTATCAATAAATTCTACCAAACATTTAAATAAATAACAAAACCAGAAATATAAAAATCCTTCTCAATTTGTTTTATGACAACAAAACCTCCATACAAAAACTTGTAAAGTATATCATAAGAAAAAAATATTACCAGCCAATCTCCCTACATTTTATAAATAAAAAGTTGTGAAACAATATATTGGCACAATAAATAAATCTATGTATTTATGTATGTATATATGTAGGCATGTATGTGTCTATCTATCCATCCATCCATCCGTTTATTCAAGAAATGCAAGATTAGTTTATCATTCAAAGTTCAATACAAATAATTTGAAATTCAATCAAAGTAATTGACCACATTAACAGAATGAAGAAAAGATATATAATAATTTCAATGACTCATAGAAAGCATTTAATAAAATTAAACACCAAGTCATTATAACAACTTTGGCAAACTAGAAAGAAAAAGGTACTTCATTAATCCAATAAAAAGAATCTACAGAAAACCTACAAATAGGCATCTTATTTAATGGTAAAATGTCCTCTAAGATCTGGAGGTGGAGGACAACGATGCCCATCATCATCACTCCTTATCAATATTTCTCTAGAAGTTCTAGAGAGTGCAATAAAGCAAAATAAAATAAACTGTAAGGACTACCAAGGAAGAAATAATATTTTCAATACAATATCACTGTAATAACACATTGTAATACAGACAATATGATTATGTACATAGATATTTCAAAACAATTTACACATAAATTATAAAATTAGTAAGAAGGTACAAGTTTGCTGGGTAAAGGCTAATAGAGAAAAACAATTATATTCTATAATCAGCAACAAATAACTATAAATTAAAAATGTTTAAAAAATATAATTTGCAATAGCATAAAAAATACCGAATATGTAGGAGTAAATTTAATGGAAGATGAAAAAGACTCTTACACAGAAAGCTGCTATTCATTATAAAGATTTTTCAAAAACCACTAAGTTTGGCTGTGGTGGCACACGCCTACAATTCTAGCACTTTGGGAGGCCAAGGCAGGAGGATCACTTGAAGCCAGGAGTTTGAGACTATCACAGGCAACACAGTGACACCCCATCTCTATAAAAAAATTGAAAATTAGCTGGATGTGGTGGTGTGTTCCTGTAGTCCCACCTACTTGGGAGGCTGGGGTCGGAGGATAATTCTAGCTGAAGAGTTAGAGGCTGCAGTGAGTTATGATCGTGCCAATGCACTCCAGCCTGGATGACAGAGAGACCTTATCTCTTTAAAAAAAAAAAAAAACCTACAGAGAAGGACATACCATGTTCATAGGTTGAATGATTTAACATTGGAAAGATGTTATTTCTCATCTAATTGGTCTACACAGTCAGTGTGATCCCTTTCAATATCCCAGCAGATCTGGGGATATGGAAAGGATAATTTAAACATTTCTATGAACTACAACAGGCCACAGATGCTAGGACAACTTTACAGAAAAAAATTTGAGGATTTTTATGTCCAGATCACAGAACTTGTTATAAAGGTAGAGGTTTTTTTTTAATTTCAAAATATTAAGGACGTACAAATGTTTTGGGTTACATGGATCGCATTTGTAATGCATGACTCCCAGCTATAGGTGTGCCCATCACCCAAATAGTGTTCATTGTACCCATTAGGTAGGTCTTTGCCCCTCCCTTCCTGTCCCCTCCCCCTTTGTTTATTTCTACTGAGTTTTACCTCCGTCTGTGCACATGTGTGCTCATCGGTTAGTTCCAATTTAATAGTGGGTACATGCGGTATTTGTTTTTCCCTTCTGGAGATAACTTCACTTAGAAAGGTGGAGTAAATAAAGACAGAGACAGTGCGGTATTGACAAAAGGACAAAGATAGCATGGAACAGAAAAGAGACTACAAACAGACATTCATTTGTGGACATTTGGTTTATAACACACGTAGCACTAAGAAGTAGGGAAAATGAAATTTTTTTCAATAAATGGTATTGTGTCAATGGTCAATTGAACTTCCATATGGGGTGGGGAAGGGTTCCCTACATTACACATGCAAAAAAGAAGAAAAAAATCAATCCTAGCTTTATTGAGCTGTATTTATGTTCTCCCTTTTGCAGATTTACTTGCACCAATTAAAATAAGATTTCTAAAGTCCTCTGAAAGATTTGTGGGAGAAAAATTAGATGGAAACAAAGAGAGGTCAGACATAGCTACTACAGAAGGCCCTACAGGGCCCTGTAATCTGTGGCTGCCCTGGGCCAAGACTCAGGGAGAAGATAACTGTACCCCCAGATAGATTTGGAGATAGATTTGTGTCCCAAACCTGGTAGGAACTCAGGGAGATGGAAAATCCCCAGAATTGCCCACATCTGTCATAATGCAGAAGCAGACACAATGCTTGCACACTGTGTCTAAGCATATAGACTGACACAAACCAGTATTCTTCACACCATCATTTGGCAATGGGGGAGCACAATGTTCTATGTGCCAGACACAAGCAAAGCTTTCCAAAGCCAGATTCACGTAGGCGCATAGAATGTTTCCCACGTGAGAAATATGATGACATGGTACTGAATGTTTGGGGTCCTGAAGTTCTAAGTTAGGGAGAACACAGAGCACCTTGCATGGAGCAACAATCCAAAGACAGACCAAAACGTGGCCACCTCAGCAGGTTCCGGTTTGGATTACCACCTCAAGGAACAAAGGCACACGTCTGCTGCCTTAGCCCTACGGGAGGCCACTGAAACTAAGACGTGACTCTGGGTAAATCTGAAGGAACTTTAAATTGACTGAGATTATATTTCTGCAGACTGAAATTTGTATTCACCACATGAGTTCTTCTGGATCAACTAAAAAACAACCCTAAAAATGAGAACTACTAAATGATTTTAGGGCCCACATTTACATTTGAGTTTGGAATTATGTTCTTGTCCAAAAAGTCCAAAAGATATCTCAGCATGCTATATAAAAGATGTTTTGCAACAGTTAGAGCAGAATAGTAGGAGAATTGATCCACCACAGGACCAGCAAAATATAAATACAGCAAAATTTTTTAAAAGATCAGATATGAAAACTCATGTTGAATGCAATTATTTGCAAATTTTATCTTTCCCAGTACTAGTTCATTAGGAGTAGTAATAGTAAATTAGCAATGCAGAATTTTGTTCTTTCTGATTCCAGCAATGATTGAATTAGATGTAAATACCAACCACAAGATCACTGCAATGTTAACCTGATCATCAATGAACGAAATTTATCTGCAATTATTCATGACGCTTTAATAAAATTGGTATATAAAGTTTGCTCTTTTGCAGAGTATGTTACAGTGTAAGTTACAATTTTACTGAACTAGCCAACTAGTTGAAATTTTTAATATTATTTTATGCAACAAAATTTTATGAATAGGCCTAAGTATAACTGAATTATTATCTCCTTATTAATTGGTCCAAAGTAAAAATGAGAAGCAGAATAATCATAAATGCAAATGTGTAGCCAAAAACTTTTACTATTAAATCTAACACCAGTGGTGGAATTTTTGCATCATTTATTATGTTTCTTTGATGTTTATGAGTTTTCCTAGCTTTATAATTTTAATTGTTTAATTTATAAATTTGAATAGCTTTATATTTGTAAAAGAACCGTAGCATAAAGAATTTATCTCTGATTTTATTTTTGTACATATTTAGATGCAGCATTAAAAGGAGAATAATTACTTCAATACTGAAAATAGTTTAAAAATTCAGTCCTTACTCAAATTTGAGAAATACTGTAGTAGACCATTAGCATAGCACAAATTTTAGCCTAGCGCACTCCTTCCCTATATCACAAAGAAGTGTAGTTATTACAATACCAAAAATAATTTATTTTTATTATTTAAAACAAATGCTTCAGTTTTATCCACAAATTGGTTCTTATTCATGGCAAGTATCTTTTTAACTGTTTTGTATAACATATATCACTTAGTCCAAGAGCCAAACCTAAAATAGGAGCATTACTCGCTTCCTTTTACAGATTAGAAAACACGCCTAGGAGGGCTGAGTGATGCCCAGCACCCCTCACTGCCAAGTGGCCCAGGCAGGATCAAATCCAGCTGATTTAAACCCTTTCATTCAACAGCCATTCTGTGTTTCCTTGACTCAAACTTTCCAATAACTTTTGTGCTTATTCTTGCTGCTTCTCTCACCCACGCCCAATCCACCAGCCAAATAAACAACTAGTCTTTACCTGTGTTTGATATTTCTTCAGTGAAATGGTTCCTGCTGGTCCCTCCTTCCCTTCCCCACAGCCTCCAACCTGCTTGGCTCAGGGCCTTACATTTTTCCTTGTCTGCTGCAAAAGTCTCCTCCCTAGTTTGCACTTTCCAATGTCTTCCCTTTCCAGATACTCTGCTCAAGCCCCAGACTCTTGACCCTGTTGAACACGCTTTGAAAACCTGCCCCTAGAATCAACCATAAATCCTCTGCATAGCTCAAAATGTTCCTGGTACTTCATCAGTTTGTGTGTCCAAATCTTAAACCTATAATTCCCCAGTTTTATAGCATTTTTCCGTTGGATAACTTCAGACCCTGCGCCATTTCCTTTCAGGAATCCTTCTCCAGCTTCCCAGCCCTCTCAGGAGGACGAGCATGTGCGAGTCTTGCTCTGGCTGCTGTTTGATGCCACCGTTCCATGGCTCCTCGGCCACGGCACGGATCACTGAGCTCTTTCTTAAATTTTCACGGGTTGTTTTGTAATAGCTCCCCTCTTGACCACTATCAGAGGCTATTTCCTTTGAAGTGAATAGAAAATAAAAACCTCTACTCTCTGTTCTTCTTTTAGAGGAGTCATTTCGTAGGGCTTCTTGGGTTGAAAACTATAAAAATGTGGCAATCCCCTCCCTACCCCAGACGCAGAGCCCTGAAGTCACAGCTACAGGACTGAGTCTAACTCATCATGCCTAATTTCTTACTTTCTGGAAGTTTCTTTTCTAGAGGCTGTGCAGTTTATTTTTATAATTTAGTGTCTTTATGGCCTCTTTAACCCCTTTGCTAGGTGCATTTAAATAGGTCAACGCTCAGCACAGGCAATACTCAGGTCCCTTTCCCAGGTGTGGATATTGGCTCACCAACCACACCCTAGAGATATTAAATCTCCACTCCAGTCCAGATAGAACTGTACGTAAATGTTATTCAAGGCCTTCCATAATTAATAAAGTTAAAAATTAACAAAAAATTTAAAAAAGACCTTCCATAATTTTACCTTGAACATTCCCCTTCATGTTGTTTACCTTGCTTTAATGTATTCCCTGAAATTCCCTTTTTCTCCCCTAATCCTGCTATTAGAATCCTGCCTCTCCTCTGGGGCTCAGTTCAAATGCCACTTCCCCCGTAGCCCTCCCAGCTAATCCCAGCTGAAAATGAAGCTTCTTCCTCTGGGATCTCAGACCCCTTGAGAGCTTAACATACCGTGCCTTCTGCTTCCCCTGAGAATATACACGACCTCACAAACAGAGAACAGAGTCGTATTTGTCTGGGCAGCACTCAGAAATTCAAAGCACATTGGAGCATGTATGTTATGTGCCCATGAATGGTAACTGGACAGAAATTTGTTGGTCTTGAAGTCAGTATCCTAGCAAGTGATCCTCCATGCCGATTAGAAGAAAAACACTGTCATACCAGCCCTTGTTTTGCAGTCTTAGTGTTCTCTAAGTGACATCCCAGCCAGTCAGTTGATCTTCACTTAGCTTGATCTGCAGCTCCTGCTGCTTGGAGCCTACCAGCAGGCTGAACCACACCGTGGCCAAGCTCCAGAGATATTTGCTTTCAAACACTTAACATTTGCTTTGTGTTACCCTTTTATTAGGAAGATTAAAATTGAAAGGGAGGCAAGTGAGGCAGGGCTTTCTACTTTTCTTTCTGCAAGAACAGCTTGTTTCCATGACATTTATACAGTGAGCTTTTTCTAAATGACAAGCAGATTGTTAGAAGATGTTATTTTCTGTCTCTTTGCTTTGGATCTTCACTTGGTGGGTGTAATGTAAGAGAGACAGCCTCACTAGGAGGGTGACTGTCAGGTATATGGATTCAAGAGGGGATTAGGTAGGGGCCTGTTGAATACTTTCTTTTGGGGTTACAGCAGCCTAACAGATTCTGGCTAAAAGTTGTAAGATGTATTAGTGTGATTTTTCTTCTTCTTTTTTTTTTTCATGGAGTAGTATTTCTGCAGCTATAAGTGTCTGCTCCTTTTCGTTTTTTTCTCTTAGTGAAGAAAATTGGATGCTCACCCAAGAAGCCATGCATGGTGGCAGCATGAAGTCCTGAGTACCCAGACTCAGATGAGATGACTGAGTTTAGGCTTGGGCCAGGGCCAGTCCTCTGCAGAAGAGAGGTGAGCCTCAGAGGGACCCAGCCACATGCCTACTCACCCAGACCCTGATCACGGGGCTGCAACAACAGAAGATGGGAGTGCCAGGCTCTCTGCTCCATCTAAGGGGTCATGTCACCTCACATCTGCCCACCTTGCACTGGCTACAAGTTGCTTTAACCCACATTATCCCTCTTAAAGAACTCCGAGAAGACTGGCTTCATTCTTCATCAGAATTCTCTCTTTTTTGCCAAGCTCTCTCTTCATCCTCATTGTTACTTTCTTGGTTTCTGCCTCATTGGTGGATTTGTGCATTGTGTCTCTGAGCTCTCAGCATCCAACCCACTCTTATTACTCTCCCAAGGGTGATAAATTACCCTATAAACCAATCCTTATTACATCATTCCACCTAATTGAAGAACTCAACTGCCTCCCTACTGCCTACAAGATAAACACCAAACTCCTTAGAGCAACACAGAAGGCCTTTCACATTTAATTCCAAAAGTCCTTTCTCCCTTTCTTTTATACTAACTGTGCTGGCTGCCAGGACATTCTGCCTACACGAATCCTACCCTGGATTTCTCTTTTCCTCAACACTAGGCATGGAATTACCACTATCAAAGATTGAAAGTAAAAGCCTATTCTACCTGCAGATTTTTGTTTGGTCATAAGAGCTTTTAAAAAATTATTTTGAGCTTGAATGGCTTTAAACAGGCAGCTACTCTCCAATTTGCCACAGGCCCCTTTAATATTCTGCCGACCCCTCCACTTTGCATGTTCATATCACTTGTCTACCCCTGAAGGCATTTGAATTTAGCCTCTTGAACAGGAACTACACTTCCTTCCCAGAGGTTATATCAGCACATTTCATGATCTAGAACAAACATCACCATCAATTCAAAACACATCATGGCACACCCAGAAGGTGTTGCTCTATTTGCTAGTCTCTCTCACACTCTGTTCTTTCGTCTACAATAGTGTTGATAAAACTATTATATTAATAATTATGTTTATAATATGTCCCTCTACCATATTGCCAGCTTCCTCAGAAGTCAATCTTAAAAATTTGTATAAGCACTCTGTCTGAGTGCTGGGCAAAAATTCATTCAATGGTCACCATTTTACAGGTGAAAAAAAACAAGTTTCAAGTTGGTTAATCTTATTCAGTAGCACAGACCTTACAAGGAGCAACCCCACAAGTTGAGTCCTGGTCTTCTAACTCCAAGACCAGGTTTTTCTCAAGTCCCCGCAGTACTAGAGCCTCCGAGGCAAAAGGGCCATCATTCCTTTGTCCTAGTTAACCTTCTCCACTCTGTGCAGCTCAGTCCTTATATCATGGAGCTATCACAGCTAAAACATCAGTGAACTCCATGTGACATCTGTGGTGGAGACAGCAGCATAAAATATGAATGTCTCCCGCCTCACACTCTAAGGAGGACCCTGTGAACAGTTTGGCTGTGGGCCCATTGTTGTACTTCCAAGGTCCTTGGATTGTTCTAAGAAAAGAACTGGGAGCAACTGGAGAAGAAAAGATTCAAGAGTGAGTAAGTGAAAAGATGGGGAGGGAAAGGGAAAAGGAAGTCACTGTGTCATACGGGGCTTGGAGAGTAGCATGGCTCAAGAGAATTTTTAAAAAATTTTGCTGCATGTGGAGTTGTTTAATTTTCTGCCTCGCCCTTCCTCTGAAGAAGGCCTTATTGTAGAGGACTCCATCAATCCTCCAAGCCTTAGGAGTCAGGTTTGTGTTGATTTATACTCTGCTTATAAGTCACAGTGTTTTGTTATGGGAAGTAATGGCATGAAGGCTGAGGGCCATTTGGTAGCATATCCTCTGCTTTTCCATGTTCAATCAAACTTAAGAATTATCTTATCAGATATTAAAGCAGAGCCCCAGAGAAACTACTTGATTTATTAAGTTTTTTCTATAATCAGAGGAGAAGTTACACATTTTTTTTTTCAGGTGCTAAACTAGAGCCACCTAAAAATAAAAGGGAAGAGGTAGAATCCTCCACAATGCTAAGAAATAAATTATAAGCAATGTGAATTAAAGAGAAGCAATCTTGATTGAAAACTAAAAATTTCAGCCAAGAAGAAGGCAGATAGTTGCTCTTCTGTATTATGGGATTTGTAATCCCTGCTTCATCCTCCTCCTACACCCTTGCCCCTCACCAGAAGGAAGAGCGGATGAAGAGCCTGAAAGCCCGACGTGGACAGCAACTCTTCCCTAATGCACACAGCCATTCATTGCTATTTCTTCTCCCAGCTTTCTCCAGTCCATCCATTTTTTGACTAAGATCATAGCAGAGACATTCTGATACCAGTGGTTTCTGAAACCTTTCATTTGTTAACTCTTTTTCTTCCTTTAAACATTGGACAGCACAGTGTGGCTGTATAAAAAAGAAATATTTTTCCATTGTAATTGAAATAATGTTTTTATAAGTGGTTCCAGGAGGTCAGGAGAAACACTGTGAGGAAGACAAACACCCTACTGTTTGGACAGGAGATGACCAAACATTCCAATCAGACATGAACTAGCTGAAGGCATGTTATATATAGTAAGTACACATTTCAGGATGCTGGGCTAAATGATTCAGCAGTGTGCTGGTTCATGTCTATGCTTGACTTCCTTCATCTCTGCCATCAACTGACTGTGCGACCGCTTGGAGCATTCAATCCTTCCAGTCCCTAACTTTGTAAATATACTATGTTTATGCATTAGAAGACTCAATATTGTGTTAAGATTTTAATTCTTTCTGAATTAATCTATAGATTTAATGCTAGCCCATTAAAACCCCAGCAGGTATCTTTGTAGAAATTGACAAGTTGATTGAAAATGTGTACGAAGGTGCAAAGGACCTGGTATAGCCAAAATTACCTTGAAAAAGAAGAGCCAGAAGAATTAAACTGCCTGATTCCAAGGCTTACTTGAAATTGTTATAATTTGGGCGTAACTATATATTAAACAAAAAAAGAACATAGTTCATAAATATTATATAATAAGTATACATTCAGAGAGAATATATATACCATATATGTGTGTACACACGTGTACATGCACCAAGATAATTAAATGAGGAAAGGATAATTTTTCAACAAATGGGGCTTACAATTGAATATTCATGTTTTTAAAAAAGGTAAAACTGACCCTTACTTCACACCATATACAATAATTAACTAGATATTGATCATATACCCAAGCATAAGAAATAAAACTATAAAGTTGCTAGAAGAAAAGATAATATAAAATCTTTCTGACCTTTGGATAGCCAAAGATTTCACAGACAAGACATGAAAGGCATGAACCATAAAATTTTTAAAAACTAATAAACCAGACTTGATCAAACTTTCTGGTATTAAATGACACTATTAACAAAATAAAAAGACAAGTCAGATATTAGGAGGGAAAAAATAAATATGCATATATATGTGTGTGTGTGTGTATGTGTGTGTGTATACGTATGTGTGTGTATATATACGTGTGTATATCTGTATGCATATAACCTATCATCTTGGAAAACATCTTGATGCTTTATTAAAAAGTTAAACATATACTTATTAAATAACCCAGAAGTTCCACTGTTAAGTATTTACCCAAGAAAAGCAAAAGCATATGTCCACAAAATACCTTTACATGAATATTCATAGAAGCCAAAAACTGGAAAAAAAATCCATCAACAAATAAATTGGTCAGTTCAGTATATTCACAAATGAAATATTACTCAGCAAGAAAAACAAATGATCTAAACAAAAGAACCACACACACAATATCATGGATGAATCCAGCCACAAAATAGTCCATATTACGGCTCCATTTATAAGAGGCAAAATTAATCCATTGTGATAAAGATTGATCTGTGTTTGCCAGGGGGAGGGAGGAAGGAGAGGAACTGACTGCAAAGAGGTATGAAGGAGCCTCCTTGGGTGGTGGAAATTTTCTGTACCCTGTTGGGGTGGTGGGTTACATGAGTATATACATGTGTCAACTTATAGAACTATACAGGTAATATTGGTATGTTTGTTTTACTGTATACAATTTGTACCGTATTAAATTTTACATTTAAAAATGTAACCACATTGCATTTCAATCCAGTGAAATAAACTTCAGAGGAAATAAATTTATCACTACTAGACTTTCAGTCTTAAAAGCCACTGGACTGTGTCTTACTCATCCTCCAATTCACAGTTAGTGCTATTCAATGGATGTTTGTATGAGTCAGACTCATGCTGAACTTAAAGGCATATTGGAGCAGCTGCTCTTTATGTGTATGGTGTTAAATGATACCAAGGGATCGAGGGTTCTGGCTTTTAGTTTTCCAAAATCCTGTGGGGCTTGGTAGTCCAAAGATTTGCCTTTTCAGATGTTATACATGTTCTCTGATTGGTCTCCAGGTCAGACAATTCTGTCCAAAGTGAAGTAACACTATCATGAGTCCAATGCCATCCTTAGAGAAGCTATTTTCACTAAAAGCATCAGTGGAAAATATTACTTTTTATGTTACATACTTTTTACCCTGAAGGATAAGGGAAAATGTCACTTTTATTCAGAGGAAATCCTTTGCAATTTCACAGACTCTGATTATTAAGCCCACATTGCTATCTATATATTACTTTATTGTATTTTTCAGCAACAGCTAAGAGCCTTAGAAGTGTTTGGGTTTTATTGTTACTTTTGTTACCTTCATAAAACTAGCAATTTAGGATACTTTGCCACCCACACAAGTTGACAGCTACTGGCATCCTGAACTTGATATAAGAAATGTTGTATTTGGTGTAGTTAAAATTGTCCAAACAAGTAATTTTTGCTGAATGACCATTCTGATGTTGTGATTAACTGTTCAAGTCATTAGCTATTAGCTTTTTTATTGCTACAGTCCATCTAGAGAAAAGAAAACTTCTTCAACTATCTGTAAGGAAAAATCAACTGTTTCATTTATTTCTATGTAAGGCAGTGAGATGGAGTCAACGGGTAAATGATTTAAGATAATATTGGCAAAAGTTAACCACTTATTGTGCACCTTCCCTGTATCTGACATTCTATTGAATGTCAGGTCCAGAAATGGATAAGCTATGGCCCCATATGTAGGAAGCAGACATGGGTCTCTGCATAGTTCAGGTAAAATTTATGTGGATAATGTTGGATATATCCACATGACTTAAAATCTGTATAGGAATCTTAGAATTAGATTAATTCTATAATGACTCCAATTTTTTATTCAGGCTCTCACAGTGATATTGATGTAATGGAGTAACAACTGAACTGGGAATTAAATAACCTAACCAGTAGTTTGAATCATGTACTTTTCACATGACATATCTAACTCCTCAACTAAAAAGTAGGATACTTCATGGTGGAAACTGCATGATTTATCTCTGTATCCATGGCCTCTAACAGAGCATCTGTCAATAGGTAGGCATTAATAAAGATTTATAAGTTGAAATTGTAAAAAAAATATAAGTAGGCATTAAAGTAACATTGTTGAATCAATGAATGGTGGATTTTCATTTCAGCCATCTAAGAAGTGGTAAATTGTGGCTCTTAATGTTTTCTGATTCATGAACTCCTTTGCAAATTGAAAGAAAACTGTATCTTTACCAGAGACAAATGCACACAATACAGTATAGTATTATGCAAGTTATTTCAGCGGGCACACAGAATCCCATCTCTGGTCTATATATTGAGGATTTTACACAGAATTTTTAAAAATCACTAAGGATTTTCCTGTCTGTAAACTAATAATCTGCTATTTAGTTTTCTAATTTGTATATTCATAGTTGCACTTACCTGTTACACCTCCTAAATTTCTTTAGGAATGAAAAATGGTCTATAAGACTACCATCCAAATTATGTTGGTTACATTGCCAGCTCTGCCACCAGCCAGCTGTGTGACTTTGGATAAGTCCCATAAGTAATCTGGGCTTCGGTTCCAGACCTGTAAATTAAGGAGATTGAACTAAAATGATTTCCAAATTTCCTTATGGCTCTGAAATTCTCAGTTCCAAAGCATTGGAGCCTCCCTGGTGAAGAAAGGAATATGTGCAATGTAAATAATGACTTTACAATCTGCCATGAGGGGGAGGCACTAAGCGTCAGATTTAATCATTTAAAAAATGATTTAAGTAAACTCTTTGCAGATATCTGCAGGAGTCAAAGAATCAGACCTATAGCTTAGACATATATCAACTCTCAGAACTCTCCAGCCTCCCAATGTAAGGAAGCAAATGGCCTCACTCCCCATTGGCTGTTTGACTTTTAGTATAAGCTAACTATTGGGAATAGCACATCACCCCAAATTACTCCCAATTCCCAAGTCTAAAATAAAGGATGCTTACAGAAAATAAGGTTTGGGTAAGAACAGACATTATATTTGAAATATCACCATCAGTTCTGAAGTTCTTCTTCCTACAAGACTGAAGTCTCTTCTTGACACCAGATACAATATCCTCTGACATCATATATGCAGGGCAGTATTCTATTAGATTCATCTTTCTAAACTGACACTTTAATCATTTCATTCTCCACTCCAAAATTCTGTTTCCCTACTCACCAACAGAATAAAATCTAAGCTTCTGTCTGTACATAAGGCCAACCTACCATCTGGCCTCAATGGACGTCGATTTTCCCTATTCTCCCCAAACTGAGCAACCTGTTCGAGACAAGTTAGTCAGCCAAGTCCTGCCAACACCTCCCAACTTGACTCCTTCCACATCATGCTCAGGTCACTGGCCTTTCTCTCCATCAAAATCCTACCAAACACAGAGTTCTAGTTCCAGTAATGGTAGACAACAAAATATGCCCAAACTTCTTGATGAAAATATAGCTAGAAAAATAATATAAGAAAACATCCTTTTGAAGGTATGACAGAACTTAAAAAAAAGAGTGAATAATTACAGGCCAGTATCTGTGAGACAAAGGAAAAAACAGATAACTGAGCTTGCTTTTGCACATGTTATCTGCCACTTCTGCAAGAACCTTCTGAGACATTAAGAGGATGAGTAGAGCTTTTGACAGTCACAGCAAAACAGAAATGTGAATTTGAGTTCAGGGAATACAAACGAAGAGAGAGGAAAACATTTTAGCAAAACGGTGGACTAGAAAACAATCTTGTTTCAGAACCTAAAGCCCAGGCTGATCATTTTTAATCCTAATTGGATTAAGATGATCCACTGCCTGTAAGAAACAAAAGCAAATCATCTGAAAAGGATGATGAAATAGAAAACAAAATTTTAGGGTCCATATTGTCTCTAAATCATTTCATATATTATATCCTGAACTCAATTTAAAAAATCACCAGCTATGGAGGAAAGAGAACAACATTCTATAAAGCCAAGAAAAATGATAGAGGATAGAAATGAACCTGTAAGAGACCTTCATAATAGAATCATTAGACATAGATTTTAAATTAATTATGTATGTTCAAAAAATAGAAGCTTGAGATTTTTTTCAGAAAATAGGAAAAAAGAAAAAAGCTCATTGAAAATCCTAAAAATGGAAAATAAAATAACTGATATTAAGAATTAAAAAGTCAAATTAAAAGCAGATTAGGTATTATGAAAGGGAAATTTAGTGAACTTTAAGAAAGGTCAGAGAAAGTATCAATAATGGAGGATCAAGATTTAAAAAGGACAAAAACACAGAAAAGAGTATAATAGACAAAAGGAGTAGGAGACAAAGGAGTGTAAAAAGGATGTGGCAAAAAAAATGTAGTATACATGTAATTATAATCTCAGATAAAGAGATAAAAGAAAATGGAATTGAGGCAATATTTTTAAAATATAATGGCTGAGAATTCTTCAAAACTGAAAAATCACATAAAGTTACAGATTTAAAAAGACTGTGAATTCCAAACATGATTAATGCAAGGAAAAAAAAAACACATTATGGAAAGCTGTCAAAATAAAAAACAAAGTGATTATTTTAAAAAGCTGGAGGAATAAAAGACAAATTACCTTCAAAGAAGCAAAAATGGAATTGAGAGCCGACTTCAACAGAAGCAATCATACAAACAATAACGGCCAACCTAATATTCCATAACCAGCAAATATTTTCCCTCAAAATTGAATGTAAAAGAAGACATTTTCTAGAAAAATAAAAATGTAAACCTTGTTAGCAAAGAAATGGTATAGTGATTTTCTTAGGCATGAGAAAAATCATCCCAGGGAGAAGCTCAGAGACACAAGAAATGAAGAGCAACATAAAGGATAAATGCATGGGAAATTTCAATAAATATTGACAGTAGAAAATATTAACAATAATGTATCGTGGGGTAGAAATATATACATTTAATTACTATACACAGCTAAACAATAGTGTAAATCCCAAAGTGGATAAAAAGAGTTGAATTTTAATATCCTTATATTCTCAGGGAAGAGATAAAGGTACAAACATAATAAACATCAAGGAGTTAAGGGCATGTACAATAATAAGGAGGATAGCTATTAAAAGAAGAGTAAAATCATACACAAATAACAAGCTAATCAAGTGTAAAATGAATCTAAAATTAATCTAGAACAAGGTAAGAAAAGAGGAGAAAAAATTGAGCATCATGAAATATAGAATGAAAAAGTGGAATTAAAAGCACACATACCAGTAGTTACATTTGAATGGGCTAAATATCCAAATTTTAAAAAGATTAGCAGAATGTTTAAAAATATTAAACTTAACTGCTTCAAGAAACAAATCAAAAATATATAGATACAGAACACTGGAAGGTAAAAATGTGAAAAGAGATATCACGAAGAACACTAAACTAAAGGAAGCTAGTGTGGCTATATTAAACAGGCAAAGCACACTGCAAAACGAAAAACATTAACAAAGATAATAGAGAAAAAGGACATTATTTTATAATGATGAAAGAATCAATTACCAGGAAGATTTAATAGTCTTAAATATGTATGCCTTTATTAACAGAGCATCTAAATATGTAAAATAAAAATGAGCAGAATTAAAAGGAAAAAAAGACAAAATCACAATCATAGAAATTTTAACACACTTCTCTCAGTAGTTACAATGACCAAGCAGACAAAAATAATAATAATTCAGCAAGACTTTAAAAGATTTGACCAACACAACGAACAAGCTAGACACATTTGAGTGCCTAAACCACTGAAAAATATGAATTATTTGCAAAAACACACAGAATACTTACAAAAATTGAACTTATGCTGTTCACAAATAGAGTCTCTAAAATTTGTATAGGATTCAAATCATACAGAATTTGCTCTCTGACCAGTGGAATTAAGCTGGAAGGATGTATACCTATATGTTGAGTGCGATGCGCACTGTCTGGGGAATGGACACGCTTGAAGTTCTGACTTGGAGGGATGGGGCTGGGGGAGGGGATGGGTGTATACCTACATGATGAGTGTGATGTGCACTGTCTGGGGAATGGACACGCTTGAAGCTCAGACTCGGGGGGACGGGAAGGGCATGGGCAATATATCTAACCAGAACTTTTGTACCCCCATAATAAGCTGAAATAAAAAAATAAAAAATAAAAAAAAAATATAACTTAAAAATCTCCAAATCTTTAGAGGTTAACCAAAATACTGCTAAACAAACCATGAATCCAAAAAAAGAAATGAAAATGGAAACAAAACATATGTGAAATGAATTAAGATTAGACAAAGAACAAAATTTGTAGGATGCAGCTAAATTTTTCTTAGAAAGGAAATTATAACACAATTTATAGACTTACATTGTTTTCATATATTAATAGCTTTTATTAAAAAAGACAAAAGCTGTAAAATCAACACTGCCAGTATCTACCTTCAGAACTTAGACAAAGAAAATGCAACGCAAATTTAAGAATAATAAAAGGCTGGAAGTAACATAGATAGGAGCAGAGAAAAATGAAATAGGAACCAAAATTACAATGAAGAAAATCAAAGTTAAAAGATGATTATTTGAAAAAACTAATCAAATTGATACACCCATAGTAAAAATGATTTAAGAAATAGAGGAAAAGAAAAATAAGCAATATTCACAATGAAAAAGGAGGTGACAAGTCAGATACTACAAACACTAAAAAGATAATAAGAGAATATTATGAGCATTTTTATGCCAAAACATATCAAAATTCAGATGAAATGGAAATTCCTAGAAAAAATATTTTATCAAAATTGACATGAGAAGACATAGAAACACTAAGTGCCATTAACTATTAGGGAATTGAATTTATAATTCAAAACATATCCATGAAGAAAAATCCAAACCAATATAGATGGTTTTATCAGTTAATTCACTAAATATTTAAGGAAAAAGTATCACCAATCTTAAACTTTTCCAGTGACTAGAAAAAGAGAGAAAACTTTTCAGCTCATTTTATGAGGTTGGCATAACCTTGATTCCAAAACCTGTCAAGCACATTTAAAAGGAAGAAAAATATAGGGCTATCTAATAATCACAGGTAAAAAAATGTTTACTATCAAATTCAGAAATATATAAGAAGGATAATATATCATGAAGAGTTTGGGCTTATTCTAGAAAAGGTGATTCAACATTTGAAATCAATCAATGTAATTCACCTCATTAACAGAATATAGGAGAAAAAACTGGATCATCTCAATTGTTGCAGACAAAGCATTTGATAAAATTCCACATCCATTCACATTAAAAAAACTATTAATTAGGGGGGGATGGGGAGGACATGGGCAATATATATAACCAGAACTTTTGTACCCCCATAATAAGCTGAAATAAAAATAAATAAATAAAGATATTTTTGAAGCAAGAAAAAAAAAACTATTAGCAAGCTAGAAACAAAAGGGAAATTTTTTATTTGAAAAATGAGAATGCACACATATACAATCCTATAGCAAAGTCATTCTTGATAGAAAAATGTTGAAAAATTTCCTTGAAAGATCAGGAATGATACGGGAATGCCCATTAACACACTTGTATTAAATATTGCACTCGAGGTCCTGCTCAGTGTAATAACAAGAAAAGGGAAAAAAAGTAACAAAATCAGAGTGGAGGAAATAATACTGTTATTTGTAAATGACATAATTATATATATAAAAATCTTTAATGCTAGCACATAATTAAATTAATTTGTATTGAGAATTTATGGTTATAAGGTCAATAAATCCAAACTTAATTTTATTTCTACATGAGCAACAATTAGAAAATGAGATTTAAAAATAGTTACCATTTATAATAGTACCAAAATCATCAAATGCCTAAAATAAATCTATAAAAATATATATAAGATCTCTAACCATAACATCACAAAACATTGTTGAAACAATTTTTAAAGGACTTACACAAGTGGAGAGCTATTCCTGTTCATGAATTAGAAAACTTATTACCATGGGGATCACAGTCACTTTTCCTCAAAATGATCTATAGATTCAATGCAATCTCAATTAAAAAGCAAGCAGGAATTTTGGGGGAAATTAAAAAGCTAATTCTAAAGTTTACATGAAAATGAAAAAGGCCAGGAATATTCAAGACACTCCTGAAGAAGAACAAAAAAAGATTATATATTCTATCAGTTTTTATTTTTTTTAAATAATAAAATAATGGGGCACATAGAAGATTATATCGGAGAACATTTTTATCATCTGAATTATAAAAAAATACAAAAAGAATAACTTAAAGCACTACCCATAAAGAAAAAGATTGCTAAAATGAGCTATATTAAAATTAACACATTTTATTCATTAAAAGATACCATTAATACCTTCCTGAAAAGTCACAAGAAAAAAAAAGATATCATTCTGATGAAAAGAAAGAATGGAGAAAGAACATTTGCTGTGCCCATAAACAACAAAGGGTTCATTTTCTGAATTTATAGATTTCTTACTAATAAGAAAAACACTGACACTGCAATAGAAAAAGAAAGAAGACATGAAAATAGGCACTTCATGAAAGAGGATATTCAAATGGACAATACATATTTGAAAAGGTCCTAAACCTTATGATTCAATAAGGAACTGAAAATTAAAAGTGCAATAATGTTACCACTATATTCCCACAATATTGGTAATAATAAAAATTACTGACAACACCAAATGTTGTATTAATAGAACATGTAGGTCAATAGAACACTTACCCACTACTCTTGAAAAAAATATCTGGTACAATTAATTCACAAAGATGTTGTCAGAATCTACTTAAGTTAAACACCGTGTTGTCCTAGGACCAAGCAATTCCATTCCAAGGCAGATAGCCAACAGAAATGCATGCACGTGTGTACCAAAAGACATTTGTAAGAGTATACATAACAAAATTATTTATTCCAGTTTTTTTTGTTTGTTTGTTTGTTTGTTTTTTTTTTGAGACAGAGTCTCACTCTGTTGCCCAGGCTAGAGTCCTGTGGCGTCAGCCTAGCTCACAGCAACCTCAAACTTCTGGGCTCAAGCAATCCTTCTGCCTCAGCCTCCTGAGTAGCTGGGACTACAGGCATGCACCACCATGCCCAGCTAATTTTTTCTGTATATATTTTTAGCTGTCCATATAATTTCTTTCTATTTTTAGTAGAGACGAGGTCTTGCTCTTGCTCAGGCTGGTCTCGAACAACTGAGCTCAAATGATCCACCAGCCTTGGCCTCACAGAGTGCTAGCATTACAGGCGTGAGCCACCCCGCCCGGCCTATTCTAGTTTTAAGACAGAAACAATCCCAATGGTCACTAAACAATAGAATGGATATAATCATACAATGAGATACTACCAACATAAAAAACACAGCTGTATAAAAAATATTGATGAATCTCAAAAACATGAGCAACAGATGGCAGCCCCAAAATAATATGTAGTGTATTAATGTTTTCCATAAACCTCAAAAATAATCTATGGTAGTAAAAGCCATGATAGTGCTTCCCAGAAGGAGATTTATATTAATATTAATAAGCGGCATGAGGAGGGCTTTTGTGGACTAATAATATTCTATTTCTTAAAACATTTCGATTCTTCATTCTATTTCTTATAACATATTACCTAAGAAGAAGGTTCTCAGGGCCAGGTATATGCTGAATACTGATTCATGAATGGTTTTTGCACCACTATGTATGGCTGTTAGAACTGTTCATTGTACAACTTAGCATTTAAAGGAAACAGGATGGGGATACATGGCTAGGAAGGTGTTTAAGTTGAAGGTCCCCAGGCTTGGTTGTTGCCCTATGCTGATGTGATCCACTGTGTCAGCCTTTTGTCAAACTTGTGACCAAAATGCAACCATGTGTGGTAATTTGGGGCAGCAGAAGCTGTATCTGTGTGTCTGAGGTTTCTGTGAGAAAGTTGTACTTAGTCCTTGATCTATCTGCATCCTTTTTAAAAGTTAACTACATTTGGTGCTGCATAAGGCTAATTGTGCTTTGACTGTTTTGGCAATTCAAACTTAAAACCCCTCCAGCGGCCTTGTAGACTGGGAGTCGCACACAGGCGGTGGTGCTCTCTGAGTACCATTATGGAACCAGGGGTAGAGGAGTGGGAGTTTATAATACAAGATACATACATAGATAGATGTGTGTGTGTGTGTGTGTGTGTGTGTGTGTGTATGTATCCCCACTGCTTAAAATAGTAGATGTTTATTGTTCCTGAGAGATTAACCCCAAAATTTGTAACTAAAGATTTTTACAATTTCTGGCTTTCTCCAAATTTCTACTTCCTTTAAGAGTGTTATGTTTCCTGTGTCCATACCCACACTACAAGTTAGCCTTCTTTTCAGATTTTCATTACAGAGGTTTTGTCATTTGGTGATCACTGTTTTCTACAATGAAGCATTTTCCTCCATTCACAGGAGTTACAAGAAATTCAAAGAGAAGAGATCATGTAGGCTGAGTTGAGTAGAACATACAAGGTAATTGGTGAAGCCTACTCACTAAGTTATTAAATAAAGGCACATGAGCCTAAAGGCATAAGCAAGGCCAAGCCATGCCCCTGCAGAATTTCAAATTTCTACATGTCATGGACATGGTTGCCATAACAAGTGATAACAATGATTGTAAAATCCACAAATGCCAATAGTCTAGACAATTATGACAGTTTTAACCATTTATTATCTTCCCTAATCAAGTAGAAGCCACCTAAGTTCAGCTTTGTGTCTAGCAAGCATTGAATAAATTGTAACAAAATAAGTAAAATGAATGAAAATGGAGTATGTTTATTTATCTTTAACCTATTTAATTCTGACACATCAAGAATTCTGCCACAATTAACAAAGACTTAGATGGTCCTGAGATGCATTGTGATCATACGTTCCAGCTTACACAGGGCAGTCCCAGTTTACAAGTGTTATCCCATGTAATTATTAATAGTATCTCTTACTTTCAAAATTTTCCAGATTAGACAGATGTTTAGCTGGTTATTCTATTTAAAGAAATTCTTTCTGTCAGTTAACTGTAGCTATAATAATACTGTGTAATAAACAATCATAACATGCCTGTGGCATACAATACATATTCGGTTAGCTCGTAAGAATGAATATTGATTGGTAGTTAACTCATTTAAGCTGGTGATTCAATTTCATCTCTCTCTGTTCCTCCTCCTCAGACTCAGTGGTCTAACACGGGCTGCTTCATTATATGGTGATGACAGAGAGCAAGACCAAATGCACCCCACTTCCCAAGATTTTGATCGTGGCATGCTCACTAACATTCTGTTGACTAAAGCAAACCACATGGAAATTCCAAGTTAAGAAACAGAAAAATATACCTCTTTTGTGGAAGGAACTACAAAGTCATAGGGGAAGGGACTTGAACTCAGCAAGAATTCAATCTACTACAGGGCTTCATAATTGCAAATAATTACCACCATGTCTGAGAAGTCTATAAATGAGACCTTCCTCACTGTCAGCTGGCAAGATGATTTTACTTGTCTCTTCATTCTGCAGTGTCTTTTGTAGAGCCACAAGAGAGGAACCTTATCACAAGCTGAAGCTATCTGGCTTTTACAAAGCATTTAAGCCCAATAGACAAGAGTGACAGTGGTAGGCTGTGTGGTATTTTCCTCTGAGAATTCTGTCTCTAATGCTGTCCCCTGATGGCACACGAGTATGGCTGAGAAGTCCTTGAACGAAGTGCAAGCCCAGTTTTTCTTCTGATGTCTGTTACAGAACTTTCACTTTCCACCCTGCCTCTCAGTGGACAGGCAACAGAAACAGAGGCAGAAGCCACAGAGCACAGCCTGAGCTACAGAAACACTCTTCCTTAAAAACTAAACAAAACAGAACTGGACAGTTAGCAGACTTTTCCCCGAGCTCTATGAACTGTGTTCTGTGTTCTTTGGATAACTCTGAGCAAAATCTCATGTTCACTTAACAGAACTGAACCAGATACCAGCAACCATCCATCAGGACCCTGTGCTCTGCATTTCAGATTTAAGGAGCTGGATTTATACGGTATCCCTATTCCCACAGGCTGTTTGACCTTTCCTTAGCCTTCCAAGGGAGAAAGTGCCTGGCAGAGACAGCCTCTCTAGCAATGGCTATCATCTCTAGCTCCTCCTCCTGTTTTCTCATTCATGGTGAAGGTGGAAAGGATGTGTGTATATCTAAGAAGGTGTCAACTTTCCAGGCTCTGGTATGTTAAACAAGTACAAACTGGTCCTCATAGTGATCACTCTACCTTAACAGACAAAACAGCCAGAAACCACCAGGTCAAATTAGATGGAATAATGGGAGCTCAGCAGACAAGTAATCAAGCTGGATTCTACCATTAGGTTGATTGAGGCATGAGCTCACTGGGCCATGCCTCCATTTCCTCGTCTGTACTAGACTGTACTAAATAGTCTTCATGACTCTTTCCAACAATCCCTGAATTTATGACGTCAGTAATGATAAACTCATGAAGCACTGCCAAATACAGAGGCCTTAATTTCAATGGGAAATAAATACCCAGCAGCCATGGAATCCTAGACAAGGAGAGAAGTATTAATATTTCTTAGAATATGTTCTTCTTTCTTATCCTCTTCCCATTAATTTCCTAAACAAATCTTACAACTTCCTGATTACGAACTTGTTTCCTGTTACTAAGACCAAAATACTGGCTCCGGTTACATCGTTCCTTGTTGGGGAGTAAGTGAATGAATGAGCAACGACATCTTAGTGTTATGGCAGAAACAAGAACAGTGCACCATAAATCCTCCATCCTCTGTTTTAACATTATTCATTCATTCAAACGTTTATGAAGCTAGCCATTGTGTAAGGGTTGATAATGCAAAGATGAATTTTAAAAAAGCAAGAAGTATTTTTTTAAAAGAGTTCCAAATCTAACAGGCAGATCAATTCACAGATAATGACCATTCAGCTGTAACAGTGTAATACATGTTATAATAAAGATTCATACAGAGGTCATGGAGGCCCAGGGAATGAAAGACCTAACTAGAAAAAACTTTTCAAACAGTGATTAACACTCCTATGTTGAGCGATGCTTGAGAAAGTCGTTGATGTCAACTATTTGGTTCCCCAAAGTCCTGTGATGGAGTTATGGCTGCTTTTATTATCATCCTCCTCCTTTTGTAGAAAAACAAAGGCTGAGCGACAATATCTTGCTTTTAGATATGTACTATTTGGATTATACAGATATTATACTATAAAAAATTCTAGAAAGATTCTCTTAACCTTTAAACCAGCAATTCTACTCCTAAGAATTTAGCCTATCTGACCCCCTGAGTATATGACAGAATATTCTGGATCAAGTATATCTTTAGTTCAAATTTTCTTATACATTAGAGTGAAATTTGTGAAGATGATCAGACTGATGACACATGAGCATGGAAATTCCTTGGAGTGTTTAAAAACATAGACTCAATTATCTCAATTATGTTAACATATACTCCGTTTAGTCTCAAAAAGGATAGATTATGTATATTAAGAAGATTTTCCAACAAAGATAAACATAGGAAGGATTTCTTGTCATTAATAAATTACTGTGCTCATATAAACATAAAAATGTATTAATCAAAATATGTTTTCCCTAACAGCCAGTTTAATCACTTATTATACTTAATTTATAAACAAAAAAGTAATATTTTAGGTAAAACTGTTTTCCAACCTGCATATATATTTTTCCAAACTTGTTTTATGTAGGTTATTTTTTCAGATCTCTGGAAACCTACCTTCTAGATAATTCACATGAGGAGCAATCTGTTTGATTATTGATCTTTTCCCATTAAAAAAAAAAACTCTTTGTTCCTTCCAGTTTATTCTCCCTACTCTAAATTTTAATAATACCTTGTAAATCTTTGAGAGAAAAATGACATTTGAAGAGAAGAAAACATTATCTCCCTCACATAAATGATACCATGCTAGGAAAAACTATAAGAATACAATGCCACAATATCAAAACACTACTTTGTGATATATAGTGGTGTACCTTGCTTTAAGTAAATCTGGTGGATGTAAGATGATACTTTGCATTCCAGTAAGATTCTCCATTTAACTGCACTGAAGGGGTGATAGCAGTAGATAGTGGTAGGTAATTAAGTGTTAGACAAAAAAAGGGAGGTAAAAAATTAGAGGGTGGTAAGATAAAAGCCATATATTAGTCAATTAGTAAAAAAGATAAATATTCTCTAACATTACAGTATAAGCAAATTAGAAAATAGTACTCAATTTACAAATATACAGAGTAATAAATTGCTTTATACCAAATTTTCAACTTTTATGTTACATGATATGAATCACAACTTTGTAAATATGTCAGCATTACTGTATGTGATTGAGTGCTTATTTTATGCCATGCATAGTACCAAACATGTTATGTATCATCTTATTTAATTTTAATTTGCAGAATTTTCACTGTAACAGAAGAGGACATAATCACAAGTTAATTGACGTGTCCAGGGTTACATAGCCAATAAGACACAGAACGAGGATTTCAAGCCAGATCTAATTCTGAGTAGTCTGTCATTTCCGCCATATTCTAAAATGCTTCCGTGTACATGTGCTGTATATATGTATATGTGTGTATGTATGTGTTTTTTCTTTATTCCTCTTATCAGAGGCCATAATTTTATATTTGTGTGATTATTTAATTAACATGTTACCTTTCTAGTTTTGAAGACTCATAGGGACAAGGATACTGTGTTACCATTATGTTTCCATCATTGAGCACGTGGCAAGTAGTAAGTGCACAGTAAATATTCTTTCATGATTGGTCCCGAAGATGCAGGCTGGTAGTCCACGAATTATATCATGACCCTACTGTTGGAATACTACTGAGCATTCAAGACTTTATAAAACTGCTACCTTGCTCAAAAGGTCCCAAAGTGTGCAAGAACAGTGACAAAATAAATTACCACCACCATGGATTAGAGAGAGAATTTGACCAGTTTCAGTGGGACCACACTGAGAAAACACAATTCCAGTACTTGTTCAGTTTCAAGAAATAATATATTGACTTCTGAGTAAGAAAATTACTCCCAAATTTCCAGACTGGAGAATTATATTCACCAGTTGATACTAAAAGCTTGAAAATCAGAGTTTAAAAGTTCAATGTGTCAGTTTCCCTGATGCATGTCCCCCTTTGGCATAACATAGTATTAACTCCATGCTTTTCTCTTTCTCCAGTCATATTGGAAGGAAAAACGATCTTTTATTTAGCCATTAAATATAATGTCCACTGTCAGAGTAAGGGAAGCAACAAATGGGCACATGATTAAGCGTCGGTGGCCCATTTAACTCTGACAGCCTCCTTCTTGGGGCTAATGTGGCCATGGCTTCCCCAGTCTGGAACCACTTTGACAGTGATGGTTTTTAAAGAAGCGTTATTAATGACTTCCTCAACTTTTGATAGTTTACCTCTTTGAAAAACCATAAGTGACATATGGATAGGATTTAGGAAACTCTCTGGTAATGCTCTCTGGCAAGCAAAGACAAACATCTCTAGGAAAGTGATTTGATTCTGCTTACAGAGATACTGGGTGTTGGTGATAATTCTGTACAAAACTTATTTTTACTAAGATATGACTATACATACAGAGAACATCTCCACCTTCCTCTAACCATAATCTAAATTATTTGGACATAAATTACTTTTTTTGGAAATAGGCCCAAAGGTAAGGAGAATGGACTATTTTTATTGAATATCCTTATATTTAACAATACTAAATCTGTTACTTTTATTCTTTCAACCATCCTGGCAGGCAATGAATATCATCGCATTTTACAAATCAGGAAACTGAGACTCAGAGATGTGAAGTAAATTTTCCAGGTCACAGTGCCCATAGTCAAACTACAAGGTCTTGTTCTTTCCATGATTCTGCCCATGCACATGCTCTTTTCTTCTGAATTGGGTTCACAAACAGTACTATCTTCCCATCACATGTTTTCCTTTGCTGTCATCACTTTTGTAGGGAATTCTATTTCTTCAGACTTCACCCTGCCAGGCCAGGGGAATGTAGACTTATATTACAGGGAACTTGGCAGGGTTTTTATTTCCCCCATTAAAAATCTTTATAGGGAGCATGAAGCTGAGCAACTATGCTTACCACATGCTATAGATACAAGTAGTCAAGTTGTAATTCTTTGGGAAACTTTATTGTTATTTTAGAGTATTTTCCTACTATTTTATATGTATGTGTGTGTATGTATGTATGTATATGTGTATGTTTGCAGCCTTGGAGCAATGGGCTATACCAGATAGTCTAGGTGTATAGTAGGATATACCATCTAGGTTTGTGTAAGTACACTCTGTGATGTTTGCACAGTGACAAAATTGCCTAAGACATTTTCTCTGAACATATCCCTATTGTTAAGCGATGCATGACTGTATATATGAAATCATAGGTTTGATATTCTAGTTTTTTTTTTAGTTCATATTAAAATAAATAAAATTCCAGTACAATTAAAATTAAGAATCTGTTTTTACCATCAAAATAATTTGCATACGACCAGAGGTGAATGCACTGTACTTTCAGAAACACTAATATAATTCACTTACTTATTATGCAACCCACCAATGCATAAGTAAGCTAATGCTGTCTGATATCATGGAGTACAGCCACCCCAGTGAGGGGCGAGAGTTCACCTCCAGAGAAATGAACCATCAGAGATACACCCAATGATTTCTTTAGCATGATACCTCCTACTTGCTAATAATGAATGTGGATGTGATACATAATAATGTTTTGGAGTCAGGTAAATTTAACTATTTTGTAACTTTGTAAAATTAATTTTTTATTTTATGAACCCAAACCTTATTTTTTACATGTTTTGAGGTAAAATTGTATATCCTAAATCACTACTATAGAACTTAAAGTTTTCTTCATTTCTAGATAATTCCGTTTCTTTCAAAAACAACAATAAATACAGATTTGTAGACAATAATATCACAGAGGGTAAGGTGTACATTTTGTGGTGTTTTGAAAAACAACTTTTTAAAATGGTGGTCTCCTCTATGAATCTAGGTTTATCTGCAGAACTTAAGAAAATGATTAGTATGAAAACTGACTACTATTATAACCTTTATAGAAATTATTTCTGCAGACTATTTAACATTTTTAATGTACATTGTTTTTACCCAGACATTCCACTTTAGAGCTTTTTTTTTTGGCGGGGGTGGGGGGAGGTATCAGTTTATAAAGATAAAGGATATTTATAACATCATTGTTCATAGTGGCAAACAATCTGCATGTTCAATAGTAAGAAAATGGTTACATAAATTATGATATATCCATTCCACAGAATATAATGCAGGCATAGAAAAGAACAAGTTAGATATTTATCCACTCTCCAGAGGGCTCTGTTATACATGGATAAATGAAAAACACAAGCAGTAGAGAAACATATACAGTAGTAACTTATTTTTATAAATAATCCTATATCTAGATTAAAGCTTGAATGAGTAAGAATAATGGTATGATGTACACACTGCATTATCTTAGGAAGGTCAAGAGGAAGAAGGTTATTTAATTCTTTATACATTTTTCTATTATTTTACTTGTCATAATAACAATGTATTTCTTTTTAATTAAAATTGACATGAAAAATAATTTTCTTTCCAATAGCAAGAAATAGCATAGTTATTATTATTGTAGAGTGTGCCACATTATCTTTTTGCTATTAAAAATAAGTTTTGAGTAATGGGGAAAGTTTATTTTCTGTTAATCATATATACACATCTATTTAATATTTAGTATATACTTTTTAAACACATATTGTTTTTATTAAATGCCACAATTTACAGGCATACAATGAAAGGTGACAGGACTTTCAAACAAATGTAAGTTTATATTCAAATTCATAACACAACTTAGAAAGGCAGCAAAATGTACTGCCCGCCCCTGAGTTTACTTCACCAAAGCTTCTCTTGTTCACTCCTAGTCAATCCTGTTGACTGAAACTAATTAAAGCAGTAGTAGCTTTAATGAGTCTAAGGGGCTCTTAATTGATGTTCTAACAAACCAGTATTTTAAAAGGGAAACTCAAGGCCAAACTGATCAGTTTTTAACAATGCCAGAAGCCAGTTCCTTTTATGGCCTTTTGTTGTAATGCTTTGGTTGGTCTGGGAATGTGATCGATTAATATGGTAAAAAAGAAGCAAAGCTTGAGACATTTCACTCTATTTAGCCACACTTAGGGGTGCAGAACACTATAAATGAATCTGTACAGATATAGCCACTTGGAGAAAGAAGTATTTGGAAGGAGAACATAGATTTGGAATGCTACAAAAAACTAGTTATTTAATTTGATTTGAAAAACACTTATTGAAAGCATATAATATATTCATTCATCTATTTATCCTATAAACATTTTGTTTAAATTCCATATTACATTGTCAAGCTCTGTACTGTCTCTAAGGATGAAGCAATGAAAAAGTCTAGTCCTGTTACCAGCCCTAATGCCGCCATTTTAAGAAACATAAAAGTGTCCTCCCTTCCTCAAGATGTTTTACTGCCACATACCTGAAAAGTGTTGTGAGATATATACAAATCTGAGATGACTGCAAATATGAATGACTACCCAGGAGCTGTGCAATGCCCAAAGACCACAAAGTCCTAGGGATTGGGAGTACAGAGATATTACACAAAGGTAACAGATATATTAGATCCTTTCAATGCAATGTGAGTGTCTAGCTCAGAAGTATAGGCCAGGGGCTAGGGTGCCCCAAGGAAGACCCAGTCTGAAAGTCTGGGAAATGTTTTCTTGAAGAGATGACAACTGAGCTGTGTTTGGGCCAGCATTTTCAGTTTTAATATTCTTTTATCTGAATGTGAAGGAAAGGTGAGTCTCTGATAGATTCAGACCAAGGCAGTGAAGGATTCTTGAAGAGGGCCATTAGGGAAAGGATGGATTAACGTGCCAGGGAGGTACCATCCCGTCACTAGAAAGCTGTTTTCTCCAATATAAAGAAAAAAATCCAGCCTCTCTTTCCGCTCTACTCTCTGCTACAACAGGTCTCAACTCGTTGGACACTACCCCATGAAGATTCTCCACCTCTAAAATATTAAGACGCCCTCTCTTCGGGAATTACAAGAGAGAAAGGCAAGGCAGAGTGTACAGAATGGAAATTCTGTGTGCTTTAAAGAAAAAATAATGCAACCACACATCAGTATTATGCAAATGGCCTCTATTCTTAAAAGCTGACTGAGAGGAAATCGATTGTGTTCACAGAGGTATTCTGTGTGAGCAAAAAGGGAGAGAATAACAGTACTTCATAAGAAGAAACGTACAATGTAATTTTCCTTAGCATTATCCAAATATAACATTTTAAAAGCATCAAGCCTCTGTCCACAGCTCAGAAATTTAAAAAAATTTATTACATTTTTCTTATGTAGGCATACCTCGGAGATATTGTGAGTTCAGTTCCAGATCACTGCAATAAAGTGGATGCAATAAAGTGAGTCACACAAAATGTTTGGTTTCCCAGTATACATAAAAGTTATGTAATAGCATTATGTCTAAAAAGTGTACATAAATTAAAAATACTTTATTGCTAAAGATGCTAATGATCAGATGAGCCTTCAGCAAGTCACAGTCTTTCTGCCGGGAGAGGGTCTCACCACCGTGTCTTTGACTGCTGACTGATTAGGATGGTGGCTCCTAAAGGTTGAGGTGGCTGTGTCAATTTCTGCAAATAAGACAATGATGAAATTTGCCAAATGGATTATTCTTCCTCTCATGAAATATTTCTCTGTAGCATGCGATGCTATTTGATAGTATTTTTCTCACAGTAAATCTTCTTTCAAAATTGGAGTCCATCCTCTCAAACCCTGCTGCTGTTTTATCAACTGAGTTTATATACTAAAGCCTTAGTTGTCATTTCAACAATGTCCACAGCATCTTCCCCACGAGTAGATTCCACCTCAAAAAAGCCACTTTACTCATCCAAGAGAAGCAACTCCGCATCTATATTCATGTTTTATCATGAGATTCTGCAATTCGGTCACATCTTCAGGTTCCACTTCTAACTCCAGTTCTCTTGCTATTTCTATCACTTCTGCAGTGACTTCCTCCACTGAAATCTTGAGCTCTTCAAAGTCATCCATGAGGGTTGGAGTCAATTTATTCAAACCACTGTTAATGTTCATATTTTGACCTTCTCCCATGAATTTCTAATGTTTTCAATGGCATCTAGAATGGTGAATCCTTTCCAGAATGTTTTCAATTTACCTTGGCCAGTTCTATCAGAGAAATCACTACCTCTAGCAGCTATAGACTTAATAAAGGTATTTCTTAAATAATAAGACTTGAAAGTCCAAAATTACTCCTTGATCGATGGTCTGAAGAATAGATGTCATGTTAGCAGGCATGAAAACAACATTAATCTCCATCAGAGAGCTTGGCTGAACAGGTACATTGTCAATTGAGCAGTAATATTTTGAAAGGACTTTTTTTTGTTTGAGCACTAGGTCTCAACAGTGGAGTTAAAATATTCAGTAATCCATGCTGTAAACAGATGTTCTCTTACCACATTTCATTGCTCCATTTAGAGAGAATGGGCAGAGTAAATGTAGCATCATTCTTAAGGGCCCTAGGATTTAAGGAATGGTTGATGAGCATTGGCTTCAACTTAAAGTCTCCACCTTCATTAGCCCCTAACAAGAGAGTCAGTCTGTCCTTTGAAACTTTGAAGCCAGGTATTGGCTTCTCCTCTCTAGCTATAAAATTCCTAGATGGCACCTTTTTCCAATATATGGCTATTTCATCAACATTGAAAATCTATTGTTTAGGGTGTTTAGGGTAGCCACCTTCATCAATTATCTTAGGCAGATCTTCTGGATAACTTGCTGCAGCTTGTCCATCAGCACTTGCTGCTTCAGCTTGCACTGTTATGTTATGGAGATGGCTGCTTTCCTTAAACCTCATGAACCAACCTCTGCCAGCTTCACACTTTTCTTCTGCAGCTTCTTCACCTCTCTCAGACTTCACAGAGCTGAGAGAGTTAGGGCCTTTTCTGAATTAGACTTTGGCTTCGGGAGTGTTGTGGCTTGTTTGGTCTTCTATCCAGACTGCTCAAACTTTCTCCATATCAGCAATAAGGCTGTTTTGCTGTCTTATCATTTGTGTGTTCACTGGAGTAGCACTTTTAATTTCCTTCAAGAACTTTTCCTTTGCATCACAACTTGGTTAACTGGCACAGGAGGCCTAGTTTTCAACCTCTCTAGGCTTTTGACATGCCTTCCTCATTTGGCTTAATCATTCCTAGCTTTTCATTTAAAGTGAGAGACCTGGCACTTTTCCTTTCACTTGAACACTTAGAGGTCATTGTAGGGTTATTTATTGACCTAATTTCAGTATCACTTTGTCTCAGATAATAGGGAGGCTTGAGGAGAAGGAGAGAGATGGGGGAATGGCTGGCTGGTAGAGCAGTCAGCACACACAGCATTTATTAAGTTCACCATCTTATATAAGCATGATTTGTGGTGCCTCCCAAAATTGCAATATTAACATCAAAGATCACTGATCATAGGTCACAGTGACAAATATGGTAATAGTGTAAAAGTCAGAAATATTGTGGGGATTACCAAAATGTGATACAGAGACATGAAGTGAGCACAATCTGCTGGAAAAATGTTGCCAATGACTTCCTTGACACAGGTTTGCCACAAACCTTCGATTTGTAAAATATGCAATATCCATGAAGTATAATAAAGGGAAGCACAATAAAATTCTGTAGGCCTGTCCTTTCTCACTTAGAAGCATTTTTAAAAATATGGTTCGAATCCTAATACAAAATTTATTTTTTCTTCCGTTTGGCAGCACCTGTATCACCCAGAAGCAGAAAGAAGAACAGTTGCCTTGGGTTGGCTCAACCATACATAAATTGGCCAACGGGAAACACGATTGAGCAGAAAGTGTGTGGATATGCTTCCCTGGATTTTTCCTACCGTGCGCAAGAATCTTACCAGATACCAACAAAAAAAATACTGAGGGTTGGAGAAGGAGCTAAGGTTATCACTTTTCTTCAAGGTACTTAAAGTATTTGATCCAAAATAAAGGGTGATTTGGTGAAGTAGGTAAAAGATAGGATTTTTCAGATGCTGAAAATGAAATATTAAAAAAGAATGTCATTTATTCACAGAGTGAGGCACTAACAGGAATATTTCTTCCTCCCCTTAAAATCCTCACATCCTATCTCCCTCTGGAGGACACTGTTTTAAAATTTTTCTATGTTAAGATATTAATAATTTTATTAATTTATTAATAATACCTTTAAATAGTGGTGCAGGACTGATAAGCTAGGAAAGTGGGAGGCCTAATGTACTTTATATCTAGTAAATACTTAGGCATCTTTTCCTTTTGTGAGCTAGGTAAATATTTTCAGATATTTTTCTATGCTCTCATTTATTCCATGGTGATCATCAGCAATTGTATATGCCAAGTCAGAGATGAACAAAGACACTCAACATATTAAGGCAGGCATTTACCCAAGATTTTCTGTAGAGTTATTCTGATAAGCATATTTTGGCTGTACTTTTACTAAGTATACAATTACCATTCAAGGGAGTAGGCTAAAATACTGTCATAGAAGCAGCAGTATCTGATTGGTGATGACTGGGGACTTGTGCTCCTGAATCTCCACTGAGAAGTAGAGAGGACCTGCCCCACTGGGAGAAAAACACAACCAAGACCTCAGCTATAAGTGAACAAAATGGCTTGCCTCAACTCGAAGCAAATTTATACTCAGAATTTAAATTGTATAAAGTTGTCTTTAAATATCTGATTTTGAATCACACACAAGTGATCCAGTCTGGAACTTTCATGAAAAGGGTGCTCTCTTTCCTGTCTGGTTTCAGTCTATAAAAGCCTAGTGGCTAGAACTTCCCCAAGCCTGTTTCATCTGCTTTATGATGGAGAAGAAAATACACGAAGGAATCTAAATCCTCTCCTGGGTATCTTGCCCCTGGAATGAGTCTTATCTTTTGTTACAGTCTGGCTGACTCTGAATCTAACTCCTAGACCCCAGGCCTCAAGTATAGCTAGAGTGACAGGTACAATGTGCCTGTAAGAAGCAGTAAATGCATTTAATCCTGGCATCAGACGGGAACATGCTGGTATAATTCTAACGTTGAGAATAATCAGGTCAGGGGGTCTTGCAAAATTCATACAACACTACCGCCTCTGAGTTTAAAAAGAATACATTTACTAGCAGGTTTCTGATCAACTAAATGAGGAAAACGAGGCATTCACAGAGGAGATTTTATACTCTCATCTAGAATTATTATTCCCCCATTGTGATAGCACCAAATTATAACCAGAAGCTAGAATTTTTTTTTAAGAGGCAGATCTAGACCTTGGAAACATTAGTGAAATAAAGAGCCCATCTTCAAGTGTGGAGTTTTGAGAAATTGATCCTAACTTAAAAGCTTTAATTAATTGTCCCACGTCAGGCTACCAATAGATTAATGCTTTTGTCCTTGGCACCACTACCTTTATAAAAAATACATGGGTGGAAAATGTGAAGAAATAAAAGAGAATGATGAATGTATTCACATTTAAAGATGGAAAGGAGAGAAGAGGAACCTTTTCAAATACCACATGGGAGAAGAACTTTGTATCTTTCCCATTCAGAATGTGCTCATCATACTTCCTGTCCATTTGCTCAACTGTGTTTACTATTTTGGATTTCACTGAGCCATGACACAAATCAACTTGGGATAAAGATACAAACAAGTTTTCTGATAATTGTTGTAATCTCAACCATTGTTTTCCTTACTTTTAAAAACTCATATAACAATATGGCCTAGTGCTGCACGTTGAGCTTTAGTTTTTAAAAACAGATTTTATTTTTCAGAGCAGTTTTAAGTTTACAGCAAAATTGAACAGCAAGTGCAGAGATCCCACATACCCGCTGCCTATACCCTCACAGCCTGCTCAGTATCCACATCCCCCACCGGGTTGGTACATGCGTTATTGCTAAGGAACCTGTGCTGACTGACACATCATTATCCCCTGAGTCCATAGTTTACATTAGGTTCACTCTTGGTATTGTATATTCTATAGGTTTGGAAAAACTTATAATGACATGTATCTACAACAATATCATACGGAGTAATTTCACTGCCCTAACAATTCTCTGCGCATGGCCTATTCATCCCTCCTTCCCTCTCTTCCCCAGCAACCATGATCTTTTTACTGTCTTCATAGTTTTGCCTTTTCTAGAATGTCATATAGTTGTAATCACACAATTTGTTGTCTTTTCAGATTGACTTCTTTCACTTAGTAAGATACATTTAAGATGCCTTTATGTCTTTTCATAGCTGCATAGCTCACTCATTTTTAATGTGTAAGTTTTTAACTCCTTCGAGTAAACATCAAGAAGCATGACTGTTGGATTGTATGGTAAGAGTATAGTTAGTTTTCTTAAGAAACTGCCAAACCATCTTTCAAAGCACCATTTTTCATTCCTAGCAGCAATGAATGAGGGTTCCTGTTGTTCCACAGACTGGCCAGCATTTGGTAATGTCAGTGTTTCAGATTTTGGCCATCCCAATAAGTATGAAGTGGTATTGAAATTGCTGTTTTTACTTGCAATTACCTAATGACATAGGATTTTGTGAATATTTTTTATATATGCTTATTTGCCATCTGTATAGTTTCTTTGGTGAGGTTTCTCTCCAGATCTGTTGCCCATTTTAAAACCAGGTTGTTTATGTTCTTATTGAGTTTTAAGAGTTCTTTGAATATTTTGGATAATAGTTCTTTATGAGATATGTCATTTACACATATTTTCTCCCAGTCTGTGGCTCATCTTCTTACTTTCTTGACACATTGAGTTATATTTCTCATAGAAAATGGTGCTTATTTGGTAGAATGGGATATTTCTTTGGCAGTCTGTCTCTTGAAGTTATGCTGCAGATATCCAATTTATAATTCTAAAAGTAAAGAATTTTTCTGGCTCCTCCCACATTCAGAAGGCAGATATTTCATCTAACCTATAATTATCTTGTTCACAAATAGATTTTTTTTTTGTTCCTCAAACTCTCTCTTATATTCCTCATTTAATTTTCTCTTTTCCTAACTATTTCAAAATCAATAGGTTTTAACATCCAACTAATCTTTGCCAGAGATAATAGTAAATTCATCTTTGCCAGTGAGGACCAGGAGAGAACTAAGTTGAAAAAGGGATTTCTGTCTACTCTTTCAGAAAGGGTGCATATTACTCCAGGCTGTCCAGCTACATTTGACTTTCTGACAATATACCTTCTTAGGTTATAACTCTGGGCCAGCCACAAAGAAATACTACTTTAGCATTAAAGCTATGCATTCTAGAGAGAAAAGCATAAATCTCCCACGGGAAGAAGAACTGGAAGCGATTCCTATATTACAATACCTCATTAGAATATTAGAGGAGATTTGACAAAGAGTGATAGTATGGGCCACAGGAAGGAACAACACAATTAATAAAGAAAGATTAATACACAGGGATTTCCTAGCCTAGTCAAGGTAGGCTCAGGATAGCCTCATGTTTGTTTGCCTAAATCAAGTGCTTATCTTTGCAGAATACTCACAAAGTTTCAGGGTTAGGCAAACAAAGCACAGTGTTTATCATTCCCTACAAAACCTGAGAAGGCCTAGGAAACATTCCTGTCTCCTGTTGGGACTGAGATAGTTTAAATAAAACCCTTCTTGAAGATAAAGAAATGTGATCCTCCCTGCCAATTTTATGTTTTTTGTAGCTTTTTTTGCAAAAGGTGTGGTCCTTGGTTATGGCTGCAGCTGACTACTGAGTATTTCCACAGGGAGAACTTTGCCTGATAATGACAGAGAATTACCAAAACCTCACACTCAAGAACTCTTCAGAATCAGATCTTCTTTCATTTGCTGACAACTTCCAGACTTACATCATGTAACTTTCTGCTGATGAAGACACACAGAATCTTGATTTTTCATATTGATCACCGTTAGCATAGAGAGATGCTACTGATTTTTGTATGTTGATTTTCTATTCTGAAACTTTACTGAATTCATTTATCAATTCTAAGAGTTTTTTGGTGGAACCTTTAGGTTTTTGTAAACATAAAATCATGTTGTCTGCAAACAAGGATGATTGACTTCTTCCTTTCTGATTTGGATGCCCTTTATTTCTTTCACCTGCCTAATTGCTCTGGGAAGACTTCCAGTACTATGTTGAATAAAAGTGGTGAAAGTGGGCATCCTTGTCTTGTTCCAGATCTTGGTGGAAAGGAATTTAATTTTTCCCCATTCGGTATGATATTATCTGTGGGCTTGTCATTTGTGGCCTTCATGGTGTTGAAGTATTTTCCTTCCATACCCAATTTGTTGAGTATTTTATCATGAAGGTATATTGAATATTATCAAATGCTTTTTCAGCACCTAAATGATCATATAGGTTTTGTCCTTGATTCTCTTGATGTGCTGTATCATGTTTGCTGATTGTATGTGTCAAACCATCCTTGTGTCTCTGGGATGAATTCCACTTGGTCATGGTGAATGATCTTAATGTGTTGTTGAATTTGGTTTGCTAGTATTTTGTTGAAGATTTTTGTATGTATGTTCATCAGGGATATTGGCCTGCAATTTTTTGTTAATGTTGTTGTATCCTTCTCTGGTCTTAGTATCAGGGTGATGCTGGCCTTTTAGAATGAGTTTGGAAGAATTCCCTCCACTTCAAATTTTTGAAATACTTTGAGTAGGATTGGTATTAGATTTTCTTAAATGTTTGGTAGAATTCAGCAGTGAAGCTACCAGGTTCTGGGCTTTTCTTTGATGGGAGACATTTTATTACTCCTTCAATCTTGTTACTTGTTATTGGTTTGTTCAAGTTTTCTATTCATTCTTGATACAATCTTGACAGACTGTATGTGTCCAGGGATTTATTCATTTATTCTAGGATTTCCAATCTGTTGGCATATAGTTGTTCATAATAGCCTCTAATAGTCCTTTGTACTTCTGTAGTATCAGTTGTAATGTTTCCTTTTCTGTCTCTGATTTTATTTATTTGGGTCCTTTCTCTCTTTTTTTTTAGTTATTCTGAATGGAAAAAGAAAATGTGGTATGTGTCTGTGTGTGTATACACACAGACACACACACACTAGAATATTATTCATCCATAAAAAAGAATAAAATTCTGTCACTTGCAGCAACATGGATGGAACTAGAGGCCATTAATTAATAATCTGGGTACAGAAAAATAAATATGAAATGTTCTCATTCATATGTGGCAGCTAAAAAGCTGGATCTTATGGAGGTAGAGAGTAGAATGGTGGTTACCAGAGGCTGGGAAGGAAAGAAGGGAGGAGGAGAGGAAGAGAAGTTACTTAATGGGTAAAAAAAGACAGATAGTAAAAATAAATTCTAGTATTCGATGGTATATTAGGGAAATTATAGTTAACAATAATTTATTATATATTTCAAAATAGCTAGAAAAGAATTCTTATGTTCCCAACACAAAGGAAAGATAAATGTTTGAGGTGACAGATATCCCAATTACTCTGATTTGATCATTACACATTGTATACATGTATCGAAATATCACATGTACCCCAAATATACATACAACCGTTATATATCAATTTAGAAAACTTTAAAAATATAAAACAATTAAAATTTTTAAAGACTAAAAGACTTAGTGGTTCAAGGCACTTAAAAAATCTGTTTAATCATTAACTGACCAAAGACTTCAGTGGCCACACATTACAGGGAATACAGACTTTACAGAATGAATTTTGACCTTGGAATTACTTGTTCCCTTCTGAGAATGAAATTTAGTCCATGCCTTGTTACTTAGGTATTTTATACTAAGATAGAGGTCTTTCTTCATGCCCTGTGATTGCAAGTAACAATTTGCTGTGATTCGTGCCAGTTGTACAAAGATGTTCATGTCAGCATTAATTGTGAAATTATGGAGTTAGAGGCAATTTAGGTATTTATCATAGGGGAATGGATAAATAAATTTTGTGGAGGCACTCTGTGAAATACTATGCAGCAATTAGAAGCTCCAGACTCAATGGACATATAGTAAAATGGATGGATCGCAAACACTCAAAACTGCATTGAAAAAATAAAGCAGATTGAAGGCTATAAGCCCTCACACACGCAAACATAAAAACAGTATATATTTTGCAGTAATTTATGCAAGTAAAGGATATACACAAAACATTGAAAGATGCTGGCTGCACAGAATTGGTCACAAATGAGAGTGGAGAATAAAGAAGATGGATCTTTATGGACCAATGAGGGTGATCAGTAATGATCTGAGACATTTAGTGGACTCAACCTTCTGCAACCAAAGCAGCAAGAGAAAGGGAGGGAGGGGAGTGGTTAGGAAGGAAGAAAGAGAAATATTGAGAAAGAAAAAGATAAAAGACTGAAGCAAAACAAAACAATAATAGAAATAAAATCTCTATTTGTGGTGATAAAGAACTAATTTTACAGAAAACCAAACCAGAGGTAGAATACTCTGGAGAGATGGTGTTTCTAGAAATCTGGAGAGCTAGAGACAAGGATCTGATCAAAGGACAGGTGGGCAGGGATGCTGGCTTTTGCTCCCCCGCTTTCTGTCACCGCTCCAGTGCTGAGCATGTGGCCTTCATGTCTCAGTATGGTTCAAGAACAAGAAAATCCCCACACATCCAACACTCCCTTGGATAGGATTGCCTAATTTTTAGTTTAAATTCTTCTGAGAAAGGTGATGTAAGCCTGAGTATAAAGGACATTGGCCTAATGAGGGTTTTGTTTTTTCTTAACTGTGGCAGGATTTTGTCTCCCTGTAATGTCCCACCAGGAAAAGTCATAGCAAGTTAAATTTACTACTGGAGAAATTTATCCATACGTTTTATTATGGGTTCTGCCTTTAAAAAGCTTTCCTATCCCAAGATTATGAAAATAGTTAACATGGACACATTTTAACATCTAAAGTTGTTGCTTCTCTAGTCATTCATAAATTCTATTAATAGTATGAACATTTCATGAACTAGAATACAGTAAGACAGGGATGGTGTTTGGCTCCTTTGATTGAGTTTGGTTATAAACAGAGTCACTACTTATTATGAGAATGAGTTTTGGCCTTAGAAACACTTGTATCCTTCTGAGAATGGGATTTGATCCAGGCCTTAATACTCAAGGTGTTTTATGTTAGACAGAGGTCCTTCCCATGTATCGTGATTCTTAGTGACTGTTTGCTGTGATTCATGCCCATTGCTTTGCATGTAATTCAGTTCCCTCCACTCATTCACACAAATGATACATTTGAAATACATTAAATCTTATCCCTACCCATTCCACCATAAGCAAATACATAAAAATATAGAGGAACAGCCATAGTGACAATCAGCTATGAAAAGAAATAAGTAAATGGATTTCCATTTTACATTATGGGAAGGTATCATGGGCTTAGGAGCAAATAGAGGAAGAAATGTATGAAAAAGAAAAAAAGAAAACTTTGTGGAGGAAGTAGGCCTTAAAGAAACTCACAAATGATGGAGGACACAGGGCTTGGTAGGCTACATGTGATGGTGTTCTAAGTTAGAGGCACAGCAGAAATGTCTTTGGAGGAGCAATAGGTTAAGTAAATTGAGACAGGGTTAATAGATTAGGCTAGAAATAGCAGACAAGCTACACTGGGGACTAGGAGAGGGCAAAAAGGTCAATAAATAGAAAATTTAGACTCAAGTAGGCACCACAGACCACAGACAAAAGAGAAGGGTCAGTATTTGAGAATCTTCAGAAATAATTGGACAATTTGGGCTAAAGTACAGATTGCTGAGTATAAGTAATACAAGACCCAACAATCCAGTAAAGAAAAGATTACAGTCAATAAAAAGCAAAAAAAAAAAAAAGTACTTACTAAGTACTTACTAGGTACTGAGTACCACTGTATCTTATGTTTTCCAAAAGTCAGATATTGGTTTGATATTTTGTCACTATTATATATAGACAGTTGAATCCTTGAGGAAGACTTTCTTTGTAGTTGGCAAAATTACCATAGTGCCTACTAACAGTTCCATGCATATATTAGATACTCAGTTGGTGCTGTTTTAGTTCCAGAATGAATTTTTTACATTTTACTAATGTAAATTTCCTGAGCTAAATACTGAATACTTTCCCCAGCCCAAGGCCTCTTTAAGCATCATGAGATTGGATCCAATTGCTCTATGTATTCTTAACCCAGCATCAGAGACTTTATATCAGCATAAACAAAAAATATTTCTTACACAAAAATATCTCAAATTCTCCATTTGTTTCATCCCCATTCTTTGTTCTGTCTAGATATTTTACAGCTGTATCACCAAGGTCTACCATCCATCGTATTTTAATGTGTATTGAAATTGTGAATGAAAACACATTTCCAAATAATGCTATTATTTTAGTGAAAATAGTGGCTCAATAAATTGTGTGAGATGAAGCAACTATGCTCTCTGAACTTCTAATTATAAACAAATGCACATTATTATGTATGTGTACTTTTGTGTATACACACATTCACACCCATACATAAAGAGAGAGCACCAGAGAGAGAAAAGTTGATTATGCCTGTTCTGGGTCTAACCAGGAACTTAGCAAAATAAATGAGCCCTAAAGAAGAAACTTTCAATATCTACATTTAGACCCTGAGTAAAATGAGTGTGGGCAACACCCAACTTTAAGAGGCAAGCTTGTCTCGTTGGTTGTCATTAAGAGGATGACAGGAGTGGCCTCCACTTCCCAAGTTTTGGCAAGGGAGGATGAACATAAGGAAAGAAGGAGACAAAAAAGAAAGCTACTTCCACAGAAATCATCTACCCTCTCTGCAGTAACTGCAATTCTAAATGGTCTTCCAACTGCTAGCTTTTTCCTGGTTCTGCATCATATACTGCTTATGCTAAATTGACCTAAGTTATGTAAACTTACCAAAGAGAGGAAACATGGTAGAGGAGAAAGGGTAGACAGGGAACCTTGGTTCTAACCTAAGCTCTACCACTAACAATCATTTACAAGAGACTCAGGTCATTTTGCCTCTTTGGGCCTAAGTTCCTTCATCTGTGAAGCCCAGATGGTTACTTCTTAAATCCCCTGTGGCTCCAAGATTCTCAGTTCTAGTTAACAAATTCTAGGGGTTACGAGAAAATTCTCAAAAAGTGTTTCTCTATTCGAATTTTTCTATGCATATCAAGCAAATATCTATGGTAGAAAAGAGGGCAATAAAATGCATTTCTGCATATATAAATTAACTGCAATCAGGATGGTTTGGTGTGAATAAGAGAATAAAAAGTCAAAAATTCCTTTATGAATACAAGCAGGAAGGGGAGAACAGGTTGCTGTCAGGCCATCAGGATACGAAAGTTTAGCCCCTGACGTGTTTCTCATTCAAACCAATTCCATTTTTCTCAGCCACAAACTTTTAGACTTCTAAGCAATGATGTAAAGCCTTCCTTGAGGGCTTCTCCTCACTGGATGAGACCTCGCCATCCTCGCAATTCCTGTTGGCCCTCACTCCTCTCCCATGGCCCCTGTCACTTTGCACACAGCATTATAATTATACAAACACAAATGTTATCTTCCTTAGCAGACCATGGGCTTCTTAAGCTTCTTATCTATCCCTGATGGCACATAGCCTGGTGACTTGCAAACAGAAGGCACTCAACACAAATGAATGAGGAATAAATGAGAAGGGGGAAGGGGGAAGGGAGGGTGGGAGGAGATGGGAAACATAGGAATGCATGTGCAGTATGGCATCCGATGGCATCTAGTTCCCTAAAAGTGCTAATGACCCCTAAGTATAGAAATGCTATATAAGGTGAGGAGAAATGGACCCAATGGGATACTCAGGTGATTAAGAAGATAAAGCTTTATTTTTCTCTTTGGAGAAGAAGTGATCAGGCACATAATCAGAGAGTAATAAAAAACCTGTTGAGCCTGACCAGGTTCATTAAACACGTTGACTGCCACACATAAAAAAATCAGAAACCTTTCCCTGGGGCCACAGTGTTTTATTACGAAAACAGAATAAAAATTTCAAGTGTAATTGAAAGGTAAACATAAGTAGAAAAACAAAATTTATTGACTTTTATTCATTTAATCCACATTTTTAGAATTAAGCTATCAATATTAATTATAATAAGAACATCATCAAGTAAGATTTTATATACGCTTCACGCAGCCCCAGGGTCAAAACTAGAGTGAGTTAAATACAACTCTCATGGCAGTTAATGTGTTAAGGTGCTAGAATGACACTGGGTTCTGTGGGGAGTGTCATGAATATCACAGATAAATATTTCTCATTCTTTGCTCTCAACTAGCAATCACCTCCCATCATTCTTCCATAAAGATAGTGTTTAACCAGAACAGGACAAGCTTTGGGCTTGATAAAAGCTGATCACCTCCCCTCCCACCATATCCCTTGGTATCAGAACCTGCAAAAGATAAAACTGAAATAAAAACAAAGCAAAAAACTCTTACATTTCTCTAAATAAGTATTAGCATAGCTGCAGAAAATCAGTGGCTTATCATGCACAGGAAAACACAATAAGGAAAAAAATTTTAAGATTCAACCCTTAAAGACAAACCACTCATTTTCATTTATAGCTAGAAACAAAACAATGGCAACTTTCATCTTAGGGATTAGGAAAGAAACACTAAAATGTGACAGCTTCTTGTCTTTCTCTGTCCTACAAATATCTCTGCCATGTGACTAAGAAAGGAAGGGGAAATACTGTCAGCAATAAAAGCCAAAGGGCAATTTTTACCTTACATCAAAATAAATTCAAATTATGAAGGTCTACTTTGACCAAATAATGCTTGGTGATGTGTTCCATTACAGACTACTGAAAGGTTATTTTGTGGAGGAAAATTGCAGTTCTAGGCTATAAACACTTCAAAGGGGGCAACATCTCAGAGACCAGAACCACTATTCTGTACCGTGGGCTCTCCCCCAAACCTCTACATACATTCGTTTTCGCCATCAAGCTGTCACAACAGACGGCAAGATGGGATTCAACTCAGACATCTCTAGACAAGGAAATTGAACCTCTGGTGAAATTCAAAGCACCTCTTTAAACTTAATGAACATCTTATCCATTTGAACAAATGAAAGCTTAAATTAGATTGCTCTAGGATCTCAATGTTAAATATGTATACAATTCAATTAACTCACACTAGTATTGTTCCCCCATAACCTTTTTTCACTTCACTCCCTTCTCGAAAAACTGAACCCTAGGCAAATGAGGTAATGATGGAAGGTTACATGGGTTTTCAGACGGAGCAATTAATCAGCAGAAGGTCAGAAGCAAAACCTCTTTCCTCTTTGAGTGCAGCAGCTGCTTCTAAGGGCAGACTGGGACCTCCATGAAACTTGAACTAGTGGAGAATCAGATTGAAACTGAGTAGCCCAAACTCAAGAGTTGTGTGTGAAGCTCAGGAATCATATTGTTGGACCCTGCTTTCTGTGCCACACACTGAGCCTAACCTGGCTCGTGTCATCAGACTTTTCCTCTATGCATTTCAGAAGGACCTCACAAATGGTCCTTCCAGGGAGATTCAAGCATGCTGCTGGATCCAGGACTCTCTATTACAAACACAAGATATTAAAGGCAAAAACAAACAAAAATCCTAAATATCTAATGTAAAAGTTATGAAAGCCAGCTACATCTTCTTGGCTTAAATTATTTGGATAATTGCCTGGATTTGCTACTTCACTTACCAGCACAGACTAGTCAAAAGTAAGTGCAGCAATTTTCTTGCACTCTGACGTGTCAGTACTTTACTTTCACTCAGAGTGATTCAGCTGTCACTTTTCAAAAATGCAAAAGGCCTTGTGGGAGGTCAAATGCATTTACATGTCTCCATTCTCAGCGTCATTTAGACTGACACTGGCCATCTGGAGGCAGCTAAGGAAAAGCAGAACTTGGGTGACCAGGTGAGTGGACACTTCCTGATTTAAAGCAGAGTTAACCACAGGATGACTCAATATTTAAAAGTGTAGATGGAACAAACTGGACATGAAAGGAGAGACTGAAGACGAAACCTGGATTTTTCACCCTAGGTTTGCTACTGTGGTGAGATCATTAACAAGGCACTTAAACGTTTTTTGTTTTTTGTTTTTTTTTTTTTTTTTTTTGAGACAAAGTGTGGCTCTGTCACCTGGGCTACAGTGCAGTGGTGTGATCATAGCTCACTGCAACCTCAAACTCCTGAGCTCAAACAATCCTCCTGCCTCAGCCTCCTGAGTGGCTGGGACTACAGGCCCACACTACCATGCCTGGCTAATTTTTCTATTTTTTGTAGAGATGGAGTCTCACTCTCGCTCAGGCTGGTCTCAAACTCCTGATTTCAAGTGACCCTTCCACCTCGGCCTCCCAGAAAGCTAGGATTACAGGCGTGAGCCAACACACTCAGCTGACTTAAACTCTTTGGGCTCAAGTTTCTTAATGTGTAAAAATAAAGAAGCTGAACTATTAGTACTGATTTAGTTAATGTTTTATGCCTCACTGGTTTTTGAAAAAAATTTATATTATTAGAAATTGGACTTCTAAATTTACTTTTAGCTCTTATATTTTTAATGATTTACTTTTTTAAAATCAAATTAAATGAGAAAAATAGTTGTTGACATAGATTTATACGATAAGAAGTGAGATTCTCAGTCACCAAGGAATGCCACCATAGTGAAGTGTCCTGGGATATCAGTTAGGATGAGTTTGTCCTCAAGAAAGATACTCGCAACACAACTGAATTAAATAAGAGGGGATTTTTTTTTTCCCCTTCTCTCTCTCTCATTAGAAGATTTTCAGAAGTTGAGCAATTGAAAATGTTACCCAAGACCCAAATTTTTTACATTTTTTAACACTGTCACCTCCAGCAAGTGGGTCTTTTCCTACAAGCAGCTCTTTTTTTTTTTTTTTTTTTTTTGAGACAGCATCTCACTCTGTTGCCTGGGCTAGAGTGCCATGGCATCAGCCTAGCTCACAGCAACCTCAAACTCCTGGGCTCGACCAATCCTTCTGCCTCAGCCTCCTGAGTAGCTGGGACTACAGACATGTGCCACCATGCCTAGCTAATTTTTCTAGATATGTATTTTTAGCTGTCCATATAATTTCTTTCTATTTTTAGTAGAGATGGGGTCTCGCTCTTGCTCAGGCTGGTCTCGAACTCCTGAGCTCAAACAATCCGCCCGCCTCGGCCTCCCATAGTGCTAGGATTACAGGCGTGAGCCACTGTACCAGGCCAAGCAGCTCTTTTCATGCTGACAACACGGCTGCAGCAGCTCCAGCAATCACATCCTCACGACACTGTCCAGGGGGGAAGCAGGAGCCATGTCTTCCCTGTTCTACGTGCCTCTTTGTATCAGGATAAAACCAAACACACAAAAACCAAAAACCATTTCTCAGAAGTTCCCAGCAGATCTCTAATCAAGTTTCTTACCATAATTCAACCTATATTTGTCCTATACTGACCATTTGAAAATAAAAAAAAAAAAGAATGACCAGAATTGGCTTGGTTCAATTATAGATTCATACCATGGTCCTGGGGATGTGGCTGGATTTTCCTGAAGTATATGGCTGTGTGGAAAACAGGTACAATTAGGAAAGAAGTGGGGGAATGGCTTTTGAGAGAGAACCAAATTTGCTACACAGGGAAGGCCGTCATACGTATACTGTTGTAAAGGAATTACTAGGTAAATAGTCCATTATCATAAAACTAGATACTGTTCAATTTGCCACTCACATGAGAAGGGTATGCTTAGCAAATTAAGTATAATACTAAGGGGAATTGATGGCTCTTTACAGTTTCTGATGGATTGGCAGGAAAATTTTAATAATAATATGGTAGACACCAACCTGACTTTTCCTACACAATGCGCTTGCATCTTGTTGGAATAGCAGTATGAGAACAAAAGAGAGTGTCACCTGTCAGGAGGTTAAATAAATAATACAGACTAGAGGTAATGGGGTTCTGAGGCAAGGCAGATACAGAGGGAAGCATGAGGAGAAGGTGGATTCAGGACACAGCAGGTAGAACTGGCAGCTTCTTCTACTGACTAGCTGGATATTTGAGGTAAAGAAGAGAGAGGAATTTAAGGTGAGAGAGGACGAGAAAGAGAAGAAAAGGAAAAGAACATTTTCAGATAGGAATGAGAGAGGGATGAATTCAAGTTCGTGGACAGTTAAATTTGGGGTGCCCATGGGAGTCTGTTTGTATTTCAGGTCATGTGCCTCCCTAGGCTCACCAGCTTCCTGTAGGAAGAACGTGGAGCCAGAGCAGAGAAGGATGGCTGAGAATAACACTTTGAGGAAGACCAACAGTTAAGGAGTGAACACAGGAAGAAAAATACGAGGAGAATTATTCAGAGAGAGATATGGAAACTATGCAAGAAATATGCCATAAACATTAAGGAAATAAGATTTAAGGAAAAAGAGTATATACTAAGTAATACAAGCCTCCAAAGTCATCAATTGGTTTTAAAAATAAAAATAGTCTATTTAGCAAGATCTATTGTTATAAATATGAAAGACTGCAGTGGGTACAGGAGTGAGTGAAGAGAGTGAGAACTAGAGATACTGGAGTAGCAGAAAGGAGGAAGAATTCAAGGAGGACATTTTTTTTCTGAGGGTGGAAAGACCCTGGCATGTGTACAGCCTGAACAGAAGGACACTTTAGAGAGAGAAAGGTCACCACTACCAAAAGAAGGGGTAATTATCATATATAAGTCAACTTTTTTCTTAAAAAAGCCACATTTAACATATTAATTCAACAAATTCTTTTTGAGTGCCTATCATACTAGCACTGGAGATTTATCAGGGAATAAACAGATAAACAATTTTCTAGTAAAATATCACAGACACTCAAATTAATTCAAATTAGAAACTGGTATTACATGTATTTTATTTATAGCTCTACAAATTGTGGATTTTCCTAAGCAAATGTGGGAAAGTTGGGTATTGTCTCACTGGAGAAAGACCCAGAATGAAAAGCGTTCACATGGATGTTTTGAATAGAGGAATACCTTGTAGATATTGCAGGTTTGGTTCTAGATCACTGCAATGAAGCTAATACTGCAATAAAGCGAGTCACATGAATATTTTGGTTTCCCGGTGCATATAAAGGTTATGTTTACACTATCCTGTAGTCTATTAAGTGTGCAATAGATTCATGACTAACAAACCAATATATATACCTTAATTAAAAATATGTTATTACTAAAAAATGCTTATGATCATCTGAGCTTTCAGCAAGTCATAATCTTTCTACTGGTGGAGGGTCTTGCCTCCATGTCTGTGGCTGCAGACAGATCAGGGTGGGGGCTGCTGAAGATTGGGGTGGCTGTGGCAGTTTCTTCAAATAAGACAGCAATGAAATTTGCTGCATTGATGGACCCTTCTTTGGATGATTTCTCTGCAGCATGATGCTGTTTGATGGTATTTTACTCACCGTACAACTTGCAAAATTGGAGTCAATCCTCTCAAACTTTGCTGCTGCTTTATCAGTTAAGTTTACATAATAATCTAAATCCTTTGTTGTCATTTCAATAATGTTCACAGCATCTTCATTGGGAGGAAATTCCATCTCAGGAAACTACTTTCTTTGCTCATCCATGAGAAGCAAGCCCTTATCTACTCAAGTTTTATCATGAGATTGCAGCAATTCAGTCACATCTTTATGTTCCACTTCTAATTCTCATTCTCTTGGTACCTCCACCAGTTATTTCCTCCACTGAAGTCCTGAATCCCTCAAAGTCAAAGACTTGGAATCCACTTCTTCCAAACTTCTGATAATGTTGCTATTTTGGCCTCCTCCCTTGAATCATGAATGTTCTCAGGGCATCTAGAATGATGAATCCTTTCTAGAAAGTTTTCAATTTACTTTGCCTAGATCCATCAGTTACCATCTACAGCAACTATAGACTTAATAAATGTATTTTTTAAATAATAAGACTTGAAAGTCAAAATTACCCCTTGATCTATGGTCTGAGGAATGGATGTTGTGCTAGCAGGCATGAAAACAACATTAATCTCCTCATACATCTCCATCAGAGCTCTTGGGTGATCAATTACATTGTCAATGAGCAGTAATATTTTGAAAGGATTTTTTTTTTTGAGCAATAGGTCTGAACAGTGGAGTTAAAATATTCAGAAACCCATGATGTAAACAGAAGTGCTATTATCCACATTTCATTGCTCCATTTAGAGAGAACAGGCAGAGTCAATTTAGCATCATTCTTAAGGGCCCTAGGATTTAAGGAATGGTTGATGAGCACTGGCTTCAACTTAAAGTCTCCACCTTCATTAGCCCCTAGCAAGAGAGTCAGTCTGTCCTTTGAAACTTTGAAGCCAGGCATTGACTTCTCTCTAGCTATAAAATTCCTAGATGGCATCTTTTGCCAATATATGGCTATGTCATCTACATTGAAAAGCTACTGTTTAGTGTAACCATCTTCATTGATTATCTTAGCTAGATCTTCTGGATAACTTGCTGCAGCTTCTTCATCAAAACTTACTTCTTGGAT
>CM052439.1:103725709-103769966 GCA_028533085.1 Varecia variegata | reverse complement strand
AGTTCATTCATTTGTATTGGTTACCTACTATGCATTGGTCACTACCCTGGTAATATAGTCAAGAACAAGAATACCAAGTTCCCTACTCCCACAGAGCTTTCATTTTAGTGGAGATAGATAATACATGAACAAACTGAGTATCAACTACTAAAAAGTGCTATGCAGAGAATTAGAATAGGAAAATGTAAGACAGTGGTTGGGCACTTTTGTCAGTCAGTCTCTGAGGAGATAACATTTGAACCAAGATTTAAGTGATTAGAAGGATGCAACTCTGAGATATGCAGAAAAAGAAAACTTCAGTTAGAAGAATCAGCCAGTGCAAAGCCCTTAAGGCAGAAATGAGTTCGGCATGTTTAAGGAACAAAAAGAAGGCCAGTGTGGCTGAGGCAAGATACGGTCATAGAAGTAGGCTGCTTTGCAAACCACGGTAAAAATTTTGGATATAAAGAATAATTCTTTGGATATAAAGAATAAAATCTGAATAATGCTGTAAATAAGACAATAATACTGTATTGATGTTAATATTTTGAGTTGTCATCACCATACAATGGTTACATAACAGAAAGTCTTTGATTTTAGGAAATAAACACTGACATATTTTGGGTACAGGAGCTGTGTCTGCATTCTACTCTCAAATAAGTTGGAAAAAAATTTCTACATACATATGTGGGGGTTAACATTTGAGGAACAGGGGAAGAACATATGGATTTTTTTTTTTTTACTAATTTTACAACTTTATTGAGAAGCTTAAAATTATTTCAAGGCTAAAAATTTTAAAATACTTAAAAATAGCAGTGGGACACATTTCCACAGGATTTGCTAACAGCAAAAAAGTTGCAACTACCAAGTGCAGGCGAGAAGGTGAAGCAATGAGCACTCCTTTTTGGAAAACTCTTTGGCAGCACCTACTAAAGATGAATATATAGGCCTGCCCTATGAACTAAGAATTCCACTTCTAGGTACATATACAACAGAAATGGTCACATCTGCCCGTGAGAATACATGTATATGAATAAACATAGCACAGAGGATGAGACGGTGGACTAGAAGCAGTCTGCACAATGCTGCTCTCTTGGAAAAGATCTACAGTGGTGAATGGATGTTCACCTTCAGGCCAATTGTCTGAGACAGAGTGTTGGGAATTAACAGAGAAGTGACAGGAGTCACCCAAAATGAAGGAGAGGGAAGTGGGATGACCTGCTCATCAGGATTGTAGGTACCTGGAGAAGATGCCTGCTCCTGTGAAGGGACAAAGGATAGAACGCTGGGGCTCCACGTTTCCTGTGCAGACACTGCAGCGGGAGCCGAGGGAAGGTCCCTCCACTGCAGCAGGCCTCCTGCTAGTACAGAGACCTGACCAGAGGCTGTGCAACTGCTCCAGAGATAAGGCACAGCTGGCTTTTGAAGCCCAAGTGCTGTGACTGGTGACATTTTGGGACCCTAGTCTCAGAGCACTGCCACTACATGGAGGTCAGATCCATAGCTACTATCTCCTCACCATCCCTGCCAGACTGGGAAGGGAGTGGGGAGGATGGGCACTCTCCCATGCCCTGAGGCCAGGTGCCGTGCAGTCCCACCACTGCTGAGGGACCAGGGCAGAGCATGCACCAATGAACCCAGCACCTGCTGCCATATACTGAGTGGCCCCACTGAGCTGAATTCCTGTGGGACTGGGGAGGAACACATGCCCGCACCCCTCAATGCCCACCGCCCAGCTAAGCAGTGCAGCCACCACCATGGCCACTGCTTGGGAAGCCCTGCCATGGAAAGACCTGGACAGGGTAAGTGCCAAAGCAGCTGCCACCACCGGACCTGGGCAGACTTCCCTGCTGCAGGCCTGTCCCCACTGCACACAAAGCTGCACCACGCGCCTGCCCCAACAATGTGGCCACCCCACCACAGAAGGGCCCCTGCTGTAGTGGCCCATGACAACCACAGGGAATGGTGAGACACAGCAGAGCAACAGAGTTAAAGACAAACAGTATACCCGCCCCTCTCCTGCCTGGTCAGTCTTCCATTGTAGGACTCAAACACACCATCCAGGGACCTCTCCCTTTCTTCTCAAGCAACAGAGGTCCCAGCAGAGAACAGGTATACTGCAAATCTATTAATATTTAGGTGCTCTGATGTTGGGTGCATATATATTCACCTAACGTGTTGTTATAATTGTTATATATTCTTGATGAATTAAGCACTTTATCATTAAATAATGACCTTTTTCTCTCTTTTGACAGCTTTTGACTTGAAGTTTATTTTATCTGATATTAGTATAGCCACCCTTGCTCTGCTTTGGTTACCATTTGCTTTGAATATTTTCTTTCATACCTTTACTTTCAGCCAATGTGTGTCATTAAGGCTAAAGCGAGTCTCCTATGGGAAGCATATGGTTGGATCTTGGGTTTTTTTTTTTTTTTAAACTATTCAGCAATTCTGTCTTTTGATTGAAGAATTTAATAGTTTTATGTTTAAAGAAGTAAAGTAGCAAAGAGTTACTACTGCTATTTTGTTAAATGTTTTCTGGTTTTATAGATGTTTTGTTCCTTTCTTTCCTCTCTTGTCATTTATCTATGTGATTTGGTGATTTTCTTTAGTGCTAATTTTTTATTTTCTCTTTATTGTTTTGATATCTGCTATAGTTTTTAGCCTTGTGGTTACCATGAGGCTTACATAAAACATCTTGTAGTAATAATAAACTATTTTACACTGATAACTTCAGTCACATGCACAAACTCTAGACTTTTACCTTCCCCTAAAATTTATATTTGTGATATCACAATTTACATCTTTTATATTATGTATTTCTTAACAAATTATTATAGCTATTATTATTTTGACTGATTTGACTTTCAACTTTCATATTAGAAATACACATATATATGATTTAGACAGCACCATGGCAGTATTAATGTGTTCTGGATTTGAGTATATATTTACTTTTACCAGGGAATTTTGTAGTTTCATACATTTTCATGTTAGTCATTACTGTCCTATTGTTTCTACTTGAAAAACACCCTTAAGCATTTCCCATGGGGCAGATCTAGTGGTAATGGATTCCCTTAACTTTTGCTTGTCTGGGAAAAATTTTATTTCTCCATTTCTGAAGGACAGCTTTGACGGTTATATTTTTGGTTGGCAGGGTTTTTTTTTTTTTTTTAGCACTTTTAATAAAGCATAACATTTTCTCCTGGCCTGCAGAGTTTCTGCTAAGAAATCCTGACAATCTAATGGGGATTCCCTCATATGTAACTTAACACTTTTTCTGCTTTTAAAATTCTCTCTTTTCTTTGACTTTTGATAATTTAATTATAATGTGCCTCAGTAAGGAACTCTTTAGATTGAATCTGTCTGGGAACCTTTGAGCTTCATGTATTTGGACGTCCATGTCTCTTCCAAAATGTGCATAGCTTTTAGCGATTATTTCATTAAATAAACTTTCTGTCCCTTTGTCACTTCTCCATCTGAAACTGCTAATACAAATGTTTATTTACTTCATGATGTCCCATAAGTCCTATATAGTGTCTTCATTCTTTTTTTTTTTTTAATTTCCTCTGAACAGGTAATTTCAAAGGACCTATTTTCAGGCTTAGAGATTCTTTCTTCCGTTTGACCTAGTCTGCTGTTGAAGCTCTTTCTTGTATTATTTCATTCACTGACTTCTTCAGCTCTAAGATTTCTGTTTAGTTCTTTTTAAATGATATCTCTTTGTTAATTTTACATTCAAACCATGAATTATTTTCTTGATTTTGTTGAATTGTCTGTATTCTCATGTATGTCACTGAGTTTCCTTAAGATTATTTTGAATTCCTTTTCAGGCAATTTGTAGATGTCATTTTTTTTAGGGGTCAGTTACTAGAGAGTTATGATGTTCCTTTGGTGGTGTGTCATATTTCCTGACTTTTTCATGTTCCTCGTGTTACTGAATTGACATCTGCACTTTTGGTGCAAAAATCACTTCTTCCAAACTTTACAAGGTGGCTTTTGTAGAAAAAGCTTTCTTCCTGCAAATGGTTAGGAAGGATACAGTGGTATTGCCACCATGCAGCTTCTTTAGCTGTGACTAACATCAGTAATGACTGTGGATGCCACAGTGGCCTAGGCTATAGGAGTGGTAATGGCAGCATAAGTTGTTAGGATCCTTGGTGGCAAGGGCTTTTGGGGTCCTATTCTTGTTTTCACCACAATGGGGAGACTTAGGTGAGGGAATCCCTCTTGGTGTTAGGTCTGACACAGCCTACAGAGCTACAGTGGTACTGGGTTCCAGGGTACAGTTGCTCAGAGCAGCTGTGGAGCCTGGGTCCTAGGCTCAAGGTCTCACAAAACTATTGTGACACCTGGACTTTGGGGTGTAGTTTCATTCTGTGAGAAAGGGTTAGATGCACATTCCCCACAGAGCCAGTTTCTATGAATCTAAGGCATCCTTAGTAGCTTGGATGCAGAGGGCCAGGTTGTAGCTGTGACCCTGATACCATAAAGCAGGGCATAAAACTGCCCTGGATCCATGGAAAAGGGGGTGCTTCAAAGGTTTAGTCTCAGGGAGCAAGGCATAGCTGCAATTCAGGAACCATAGCTAGTAGGGCACAGTGGCAATTCAAGTCTCAGGGGATGAGACACCATGTAGTGATGACTCTGGACCCTGGGATGGTGGGACTTGGCACTATCTCAGACCCTGTGACACCAAGTGCAGTGGCAGCAAGGAACCTAGAATGGTAGACCACAGATATTGCTTAGGCCCTGGTGACACAGTAATGACTCCATTCCCCAGGTACAAGGCTATCTTAGCAGGTTAGACTTCAAGGGGCTAGTCCAGTTGGGGGATGGTACTAGAGTTGTTTGGCTTGTAGGGCAGGGTGTCTCAGCTCATCCAATGCTCCATTTCCCTGGGACATGGGGTACCATGTTAGCTCAGCCCTGGGATGTGTGATGGCTCAACTCAGGCATGGGACTGTCTCCCTGGGAGATGATGAGCTGCTTTAGCTCAGGCGGGGGGTACATAACTGTTCTGGGCAGTGAAGGCATCATTTCCCTGGGATGCTGGTTGCTGCTTCAGCTTAGGTACTGGGGAGCATGACCTCTCTGAATGGTCAAGGTAATGGTTTCCCAGGAGGCAGGGCTCTATGTCAGTTCATGCACAGGGATGCAGGGTGTGGCAGTGACTAGGAGGGGTAAATGGAGTGACTGTATTAAGGCACCATTTTCTTGGGAGGCAGTGTGCACCTTTACCTTAGGCCCTGAGGGGCATCAGATGTCTTTCAAAATGTGAATGGTTAAAAACATGGTACATCCACACCATAAACTCAATAAAAAAGAACAAATTATTGATAAACACAACTTGGATGAATCTCAAGGGAATTATGCCGAGTAATTAGAAAAAGGCCAATCTCGAAAACTTTCTTATTATTCCATTTATATAATATTCATAAAATGACAAAATTATAGGAATAGAGAACAGATTAGTGGTTACCAGCAGTTAAAGAAAAAGCCTAATAGCTTCTAGTACAGAAAAAAAGTCTCTTTAAATAAAGAAATTTCAAACAGATTAACAGAATTCCTATAAGCTACATTAAAAGCAAGAACTTGTCCAGTTCTAAAGAATAATGATTTTGAGCCTAGCATTTTATACCAAGTAAAGTATTATCTAGTTTGAGGGCAAAATAAAGACTTTCAAATATACAAAGGAAGAAAAGAAAAATTACCAGCAGGTACTCCCTGAAGGTCTAGGATTTAAAATTTTTTTATATTTGGGAAAGATTTCACCCACACAATTTATTTATGCTCTAGTTATTTTCTCTTAAAAAGAGAACAAAATAATGAAATTTCAAAGGATAAACCTGGCTTCAAAAAATGTGTAATATTATTTAGTCAATATTATTTAGTTCACTTATAAACAAGAATAACCATATTCTTGTTCTTGTTCTGTTCTCTATTCCTATAATTTTGTCATATTTTCATATTTTATATTTACCTATAAAATATTCTTCGTTGGTTAGGCTTTCAAATTAAATGTTATATTGTTGCCCATAACATTGCAGCTGTGCATGTGTCATTTAAAAAAAAATCAGTCCTGTGTAAAGTTTATTGTTAATCTTTCCAAAGAACAAGACCTTTGTTTTTATATAAAACTTAAAATATTTTTAACTCTTATTTATGTTTTTGTCTTTACTGATTTCTATAGCATTTTATTTTGCTATGCTTTGATCTTCTACAGTTAAAAACTAAATTCAAATAACTATGAAAATGTAAAAGAGGTAAACAACTTTCATAACAATACTAAGTAACAAGGTATCCCCAGGAATCCCCAGGTAGAATTGGTTGCAGACAAACTACCAACAGCCACAAGAGTTTCAAGAGATCACTAATTGTGTGGGAGGAAATAAAGGGAAAAAACAGAAACACAGGAAGAGAACCTTCAGATATATTTCAAGGTAGGGAACAGAAAATGGATATAAAGAGCAAAATAGCATGCCTACAATTGAAGCACATCCAAAAGACATACTTGCAAAAATAAAACTGTAGCATACTCTTTTAAAATGAGATAAAAGACATTAAGAAAATGATTCAAAATGTGAAACAGAGTGTAAATCTGAATTAATAACACTTAGAAATAAGATGACAGAGTACAGTACTAAATATAAGCAAAATTACTTTAGATATGAAGCATAAATTAGAGGGAACAGAAGAGAAAATAACAGTAGATCAGCTTAAGATAGGTAAAGAGGGAGAAAATTTTTAAAGTCAAAAATAAGGAAATAGAGAGACAAAATAATTTGAGAGAAAGTGAAAACAACAACAATAGGTAAAGAAGATTCAATATATCTGGATAACATGAATCCATAAAATGAAAGCAATGAAACAGAATATTAAAAAGTTTAACTCAAGAAAACCTTCCTGAAATGTGTATGTTCACATATACACATACACACACACATATATATTTGGTACTCATATTAAAAGACCACACTGTGTAATAGAAAACACCAAAATTACCAATAACATTTCACCTTGACAAAACTACCGGAATTTAAAGAAAAAAAAAAATTTAAACCCTTTCGTTAAGTGGGCTAAAACAGCAACGGACTTATAAGAAAATAAAAATGAAAGTAGATCATCAGACTTTGATAGTAATCCTTTATCAACATCAAACACCCAGGTAATATTATTCCCAAGAATGTTATATAATCCCCATTAATATTTCCTGCATAATCAACCAGAGAAAGAAATTCAGACAGCCAAAGTATCTAGAGACACATTAAGGCTGGTGGTAAGTATTAAATATATTATTAATTCTATATGACAGTTAAAAATGAAAGTATAGTATAAATCTAACAAAATATGTGTATGATCAATATAAAGAAAACCACAAAACTCTGATGAACAAAATCAAAGAGCTAAATAAATGAAGAGATAGTCTATGTTCATGAATAGGAAGACTCAATATTGCTGAGCTGTCAGTTTTTCTCAATTATAGACTTCATGCCATCTCAATCAAAATCTTGGCAAGTAATTTTGTGGATATTGACAATTTGATTTTAAAGTTTATATGGAGAGGCAAAAGACTCAGAAGAGCCAACACAATATTGAAGGACAAAAATTAAGTTGGAGGATTCATACTACTAAACATCAAGACTTACTATAAAACTACTATAATCAAGACAGTATGATATGGGCAAAATAATAAATAAATAGATCAATGGAACAGAATAGAAAGAATAGAAATAGATCCCTATAAATATAGCAAAATGATCTTTGACAAAGGAACAAAGGCAATACAAAAGATCAAAGATAGTCTTTTCAACAAATGGTGCCAGAACATCTGGATATACATGCAAAAAATGTTGATCTAGACACAGACCTTACACCCTTCACAAAAAGTAAGTCAAAATGTAAAATGCAAAATTATAAAACTCCTAGAAAATCACATAAAAGTCAATCCAGATGCATGATCCCTGAAAGAAATAATTGATAAACTGGTTTCATTAATATTAAAAACTTCTGCTCTGTGAAAGACAAAGTCAGGAGAACAAGAAGACAAGCTACAGCCTGGGAGAAAATACTTGCAGACCGGGCGCGGTGGCTCACGCCTGTAATCCTAGCACTCTGGGAGGCCGAGGTGGGTGGATTGCTCAAGGTCAGGAGTTTGAGACCAGCCTGAGCAAGAGCGAGACCCCGTCTCTACTAAAAAATAGAAAGAAAATTATCTGACCAACTAAAAATATATATAGAAAATAATATTAGCCGGGCATGGTGGTGCATGCCTGTAGTCCCAGCTACTTGGGAGGCTGAGGCAGTAGGATTGCTTAAGCCCAGGAGTTTGAGGTTGCTGTGAGCTAGGTTGACGCCACGGCACTCACTCTAGCCCAGGCAACAAAGCGAGACTCTGTCTCAAAAAAAAAAAGAAAAAGAAAAAGAAAATACTTGCAAAAGATACATCTGATAAAAGGCAAAAGGCTGTTATCCAAAATATACAAAGAGCTCTTAAAACTCAACAATGAAAAAACAAATAACCTAATTAACAAATAGGCCAAAGTACTTAACAGACACCTCACTATAAACAGGTAGCAAATAAGCATATGAAAAAATTGTCTACATTATATGTCATCAGAATTGCATACTAAAAGAACAATGAAATATCATTGCACACCAATTAGAATGGCCAAAATCTGGAACACTGACAACATCAAATCCTGGCAAAGATGAGTAACAACAGAAGAAATTCTCATTCATTGCTGATAGGAATGCAAAATGGTACAGCTATTTTAGTGTACCATTTAGATAGTTTAATGATTTCTTACAAAACGAAAAATACTGTTATGCTATGGTCCAGCAATTGTGCTCCTTGGTATTTACCAAATAAGTTGAAAACTTTAATTCTGCACAAAAACCTGCACACAGATGTTTATAGCAGGTTTATTCATAAATGCCAAAACTTGGAAGCAACCAAGATGTCCCTCAGTAGGTAAATGGACAAATAAACTGTAGTATACCAAGACAATGAAATATTATTCAATACTAAAAATGAATGAGCTATTAAGCCATCAAAAGATATACAGGAACCTTCAATGCATATTACTAATTAAAAGAAACCAATCACAAAAGGCTACATACTGTATGATTACAATTATATGACATTCTGGAAAAGGCAAAACTATTGAGACAGTGAAAAGATCAGTGGTTGTCAGGGTTGAGGGTGGGAGAAGGGCGGAACAGGCAGAACACAGAATTTTTAGGGCAGTGAAACTACTTTGCATAATGCTATAAAGATGGATACATGCATGTCATCATACATTTATTCAAACCCATTGAATGTACAACACCAAGAGTAAACTCTAAGGCAAATTACGAACTTTGGGTGCTTATGATGTGTCAATGTAGGTTTATCAATTGTAACAAATGGTGGGGGATGCTTATAGTAAGGTAGGATATGCATGTGTGGGGGTAGGAGGTATCTAGAAAATATCTGTGCCTTCCTCTCAATTTTGCTGTAAACCTAAAACTGCTCTGAAAAATATGGTCTTAAAAATATGCAAGTACAATATGTAATGCCTATATTCTTTGAGTGCAGACATAGTACAATTTCATAAAATAGGGGAAGAACAAGGAGAACATATAGGAATGTTTTCATTAATCATTATCAACCACTGTAACATTTGCATTATCATTCTGAGACTATTGTTTATGTAATAGGGGATAAAACATTTGAGCACTTCTGGGATATTCCCAGTGTGAAACAAAGAGATACATATATAACATAGACAATGTTAAATAAAAAGCCTGTAGCCTTGAATTTGAATTGGGAGAATCAGTATAATTTCATGAACTATTTTATACATGTACATACACACATACATTGTAGTTCTGACCACTGGAAAAGCCTAAAACAAATGACCAAGCCAGTAGCATTGAACATCCCTAGTGCACATCCTAGTTCCCATAAGAAACTAGAGCTTCTTGGAGAATTGCTGATTCCAGGTCTAGGGCAAGAATGGACAGTATGATTCAAGAATATCTTGCCATATCAGATAGTGAGAAAGCTCTCAAAGACAATTCAGATCATGTCAAAAGACTCCGGAGCCAACTTGAAGAAGCCATCACTGGCCAAATATGGAGAAATTTGAGCTTCAATAAGGATAATAATTGTGATGGCTTAAAACTCATGAAGTGTGTTTAAATTCATGAGTTCAAAATGATGTTAAAATAAACTAATTAGTCACCTTCAGAGGATGTTAGGAAATCAATTCATTATTTTGAAAATTAATAAATAAAAGGAAAGGATCAAATATCTACTTTGGTTAATCAAATAATAGTGAGCATCACTTACTGATTCATTCTTTAGCTCTATCCACCCTGTTAATTATCCCATGTATTGTGCTCTTTATTTCAACTATCACGTATTCCATACCAAATGTTTCCAGTTGTTTTAAAATATAACTCATTGTTCTTTTGCATATTGGTTATAGCTTCCCTTATCTCTTAAATACATTTCTTATAGCTATTTTAAATTTGTGTTCTGTATGTTCCAATCATTCTGCTTCAGTGTGTATGTGTTTTTCAATTATTGGCTTCTTCTCAGAGCTAAGGTCAGCAGACTTATTTTCGGTAAAGGGCCAGATAGTCAGGATTTTTGGTTTTGTGGGCCAGATGGTCTCTATCACAACCACTCAGTTCTGCCATTGTGGTGTGAAAGCAGCCATAGACAATACGTAAATGAAAGAGTGTGGATATGTTCTAATGAAGCTTAAATTGTAGACACTGAAATTTGAATTTCATATAATTTAAATGTGTCACAAATAGTATATTTCTATTTCTTTCAATCATTTAAAAAGTAAAAATCACTTTTAGCTCAGGAACCATATGTAAGCAGTGAATGGCTGGATTTTACCCACAGACTGTTGTTTTTTGATTTCTATATTGAGCAGTTGCATTCCTCAGGTATCTATCTGGCTATTTTTGACCTATGAGCTTATGTTTCCCCAGGTATTTTATCTACTCTAACTTCCTATATTTCCTGTTTAATGCATAGTACATGTTTAAATAAATATTTGTTTGGTTAGGAATTAACAATGGGTTTAGAGTCTGACTTCCTAGTAGTTCCACTGTAGAGATCCTAGAACAACCCAAAGCTCTGACATAGTGGCAATTTGCTCATTGTCCCATAGACTAATTATAGCAGATCCCAAGAACCTGGTATATTCAGCTGAACTCTTATCTCTAATAATTTGATTTGATCCTCAAGGCCAGCACCTTCAACTCTCTCTCTGCTCCATGCTCCACCTTCACATTGCCTTTTTCTCTGTGCATTTCAAATCTCCCTCTGCCTCTCACTTACAATGACATTTGTGATGGCATTCAGGCCCCACCCAGGTAATCCAGATAATCTCCCCATTTTAATATTCTTAGCTTAATCACATTCTCAAAGATCCTTTTTCCAAATAAGGTAATATATACAGGTCCCAGGGAATAGGACTTGATATCTTTGGAGATGTTCTTTTTCAGCCTACCTCATGAACCATCTAGAGGTTTCATTTAAGGTAACATAAACAGACATCAGGTTTTCCCAGTTCTTGAAACAAATGGCATCAGCAAGGCAAAACTCCTACACCAGGGGAGCAAGCAGAGCCAACATCAGAGGAATACACACCTCTATTTCTAACATTCCAAAATGCCCATTTCCCTGAACCCTCCTGACAGATTCTCATTGCCCTTAGAATAAATTTTAAAATCCTTACCATGACCTTAAACTGAGAATGACCTGGCTGGTCCTTGAATTTCTGGCCTCACCTTACACTACACTGCCCTGTGCTCAGCACCTCTCTCAGTAAATAGAACTTAGAAAGTACTTCCCACCTAGGGGTCTCTGCACTTGCTGCCTCCTCTGCCCATGACTCTCTTGCTCAATTTGTTCTGTCATCTCCTTCTTTTCAAAATCATCTCCTCACAGAGACCCTGCTGTTTTATTCTCTTCTATTTCTTACAACTATCTAAAATTATATTGTTTAAAAATTAATTCAATATGGATAAAATACTGAAATGTAAGGCATGAAACCATAAAAATTCTAGAAGAAAATATAGGAAAAATTTTTCTAGACATCATCCTAGGCAAAGAATCTATAAATAAGACCCCAAAGGCAAATATAGGAACAACAAAAATAAATAAATGGAAGTTGATTAAATTAAAAAGCTCCTGCACAGTGAAAGAAGTAATCAACAAAGTAAACAGACAACCTACAGAATAGGAGAAAATATTTTCAAACTATGCGTCCAATAAAGGGCTAATATCCAGAATCTACAAAGAACTCAAACAAATCATCAAGAAAAAAACCAAACAACCCCATTAAATATTAGGCAAAAGACATGAACAGAAATTTTTCAAAAGAAGATAGATGAATGGTCAAAAAACATGTGAAAAAATACTCAATGTCACTCATCATCAGGGAAATTAAAACCACAATTAGATATCACTTTACTCCTGTCAGAATGGCCACTATTAAAAAGTTAAAAAACATTCGATGCTGGCATGGATGCAGAGAGAAAGGAACACTTATACACTGTTGATGGGATTGCAAATCAGTACAACCTCTGTGAAAACCAGTGTGGCCCTTCCTCAAAGAAATAATTGTAGACTTACAATTCAACCCAGCAATCTCACTACTGGGTATCTACCCAAAGGAAAAGAAGTCGTTTTATTAAAAAAAAGACACCTGCACTTAAATGTTTATTGCAGCACAATTCACAATTGCAAAGATGTGGAATCAACCCAAGTGCCCATTAATTCACGAGTGGATTAAGAAAATGTGGTGTACACATACACACACACACACACACACACGCACACACACACACCATGGAGTACTACTCAGCCATAAAAAGGAATGTAATATTATCTTTTACAGCAACTTGGGTGGAATTGGAGACCATTATCCTAAGTGAAGTATCTCAGGAATGGAAAAACAAATGCCACATGTACTTTCTAATAATTGGGAGATAACTGATGAGCACACATGGGCACAAAGAGATGTAAAGGTTGTAGGAAATAAAGAAGGGGGAGAGAGAGAAAGGGAGGGGTAAAAACATACTTATCAGTTACAGTAAACACTATTTGGGTGATGGGCACACTAAAAGCCAGACTTAAGCATTATGAAAGGTATCCATGTAACAAAAACATTTGTACCCCCTTAATATTTTGAAATTATATGTATATGTGTGTGTGTGTGTGTGAGTATGTATATATCACCACCCTGCACAGTATAAATTTGTATTCCCTTTACCCCATCCTCAAAGTGCTTGCCCTCAGCTTCTGTCCGAGTCTATGCTTCCCAGCCTGTAAGATGGCCAGCCTGCAGCTCACAACCCCTTATGAGAAATAAAGCTCTCCTTTCCAAAATAAAAATTAAAAATATAAAATTATATTGTTTATTGCTTTGCTTATTTTTCATGAGTCTTAATAGAATATAAGTTCTCTGGCAGCAGGAACATTAGTCTTTGTTCGCTAATGTATCCCAATGCTTGGCACAGAATCCATTCTCTCGAGATGTGACAAAAGTGAGCCACATCAGAATGACAAGCAATATAAGCATATGAGGCTTTCAATAAAAGTTTGATAAATAAATCAATAGGTTATACATACAGCGGGAGAATTGGAGGTTAGCACTATAGAAAACCTTACAAAAATATCTCTAAAGAAAACTCTAAGAAAAGGAATGCCATTCATGTAAAAGCATAGAGATGTGGCTTAGTCCTGCGGTCCCCAACCCCTGGGCTGCGGAGCGGGGCTGGTCTTGGCCTGTCAGGGTTAAAGCTGCAGAGCTCCAGCTCCTCCCCCACTCTGCCCCCTCCCCGCCCTCCTCCGTGGAAAGATTGTCTTCCATGAAATGGAAGGGAGGGTGCACTTTGGGCAAGTGAAGCTTCATCTGTATTTTCAGCCACTCCCCATCGTTTGCATCACCTCCTGAGCTCTGCACCCCACTCCCATGGAAAAATTTTCTTCCATGAAACCGGTTCCTGGTGCCAAGAAGGTTGGGGGCTGCTGCCTGTGTCAGAATTAGGTGGGATCACTTATCAAAAGACATGAAAGTTAAGAATGAAAAGATATTTCTGGTTTATAGCCACATGTCAACATTGTTACACTTTCTATAAGGAAAAAATACCTTCAATGTAGATAAAAGCTGATGTTCTTAAGAGAGAGATGTTAAATGCATTCTAAAGATAATGCAATTAACTTCTCCATCAGTATGTTTGACTTAGGATAAAAGGATAGGAAAATAGTATTGGTCTTGCTTTATTAATATTTTTAAATGCTACCTGTAATAAGGAAGTTCCTTCAAAATTACTTTCTAGCAAGTTCCCTTAAGAGGCACATTGCAAAAAAGCAGGGAGGTGCTACTTCTGCACGAAATCATGATGTTGCTGGTGATATTCCAAGGGACAAAGTTCTTCAAAGATAAAATCATTAGCTATTAAAGAGCTCTTTTTCCTAAATAGATGATAATATTAATATAAGGAGTCAAAAATACCATTTCAGAGCAGCCTTGAATTCTAATCCTGTATCATTCTTTAAATTGATTTATAACAAGAAGGTTATTTGTTGTTAATTTTAAGTAGAAAGTAGCATTAAATCTTAAGAGTTTAAGATTTAATACACAGGATAAAATGGAAAAAAAATTTATAAATACCTAGCCCAAGTCACCAATTCTGCCACTTCTATTATATGACTTTGAATATGTCATTTTCCCTCCCTGGGTCTCAAATCTCTCATCTTCACAAAGAGAGCAATGCCACAATTACTCCTAAGAATATGTCCAACTCTTGGATTTGGAGGTTTGCTTACATTCAATATCCAAGACCATGCTGTGATAAATAACTCAAACAAGATCTGAGAGACAGGATCTCGAGCCGAGTCATGGCTTGAGAAAGGCTTATCTATTGACATTGGGATAAATTTGGTTGAGGGGGGATTGTCAGGAAGCACTATGGTTGTTCTCCAATGAAAGACATGGAATAAAAGAAAGCTGATCCCTCAGTCCCACCTGCCTCAGTCTTGTTTGCACTGGGCATTGTTACCCCACTTTCAACATGGGTTAGTGACACAAAATTGTGGTGGCTGTACGTGTTCATATAGTAGCATATACAACAAAAATGCTGCATTTTTGTATAACTCTTGAGAAGGAGAAGCCAGGAAATTCTGATCTGACTGCCCAAATGGACTGAATGGTTCGTCATGTCTGGAGAAAGCTCTAAAAAATCATCATGAGTAAATGGCAAAACACATGCGTTCATCTAAAAAATCCCTGCTTTGATCACAGAAGTCCTAATGATACCCACTAATCTCACATAAATATCATAAGATCAATAACTTTCTGCTTCTTCAAAACTCTTCCCATTTTGGGAGAGGCTTGGTCTCATTTCTGGGAAGGGCTCTCTAAAACGTTCGTGACTGTATCTTTAAGTAAAAACCTCTTCTCTTTTTCGTAAGAATGTTTCTACTGAGCATAATGCAGCCTTTATGAATTTTTTAACTGGCATTCTTCTTTTTTCTCTCACTAAAATGGAAAATGGGCTTCTCAGGAAGCCTTTCTGAATCTTAAAAATTTTAAAGAGTATGTTTCCTTTTTCCGTTTCTAAGTTTAGCACCACAAGAATGAGTCTGAGCATTTCACGCCCTAATCACTGTGAGATGCACCTTTCTGAAAACCATCACTGCAAAAGACTGGTTGTCCTTTGCAGACTTCCTAGAAGAAATGTAACCCTTTTGTGGCCCATCGCTATACAGGGATAATGATATAAAAGAATCTTGCAGAGGACTGGTTCTCTCGGCAGCGCTTCTGGGACTTTCTAACACCATACTCTTCTTATCTCCAGATGCTCAGGGGCCTCATGCTGCCACCACATGCTCCAAATTCCAAAAAACTCTCCTCTCTGAGCCCTAATCTATGCTGCTGGGTTCTCAGAGAGCTGTGATGAGGACCATTAACCTGATAAACTAATTCACAGTGAAATGCAATGTTGATGAGAGCAGCCAGGTCTTCTTCCCAGGGATGATGGTGTCCTTAGAGTTGCCCAGGTGACCTGACGATAAGAGAGTCCTGAAGCCCACAGCACTGAAGGCACAGTCCTTAGGCCTATGTTGGTGGCTGGTCCTGAGCATATGTGTATGAATAAAAATAAAATCCTCCTAAGACCAAATATAATTTAGGATTAGGTAGGAGTCTTTTTATAACTCTCAGCAGCATGCAGTGTCCTGGGCAGAAGTAACATCATATAATAACAGAATCCTCTCCATTCCAACCTCTCCCAGGTATTCTTCCTCCAACCACTCTTATGATAGTGGAGAGAAGAACACACAGCAAGAAATGCATCCCAAATTAAACTAGTCTTACCTACCCACACCTTAACATTCATACCAGTACAGAAACTTTCAGAAGAAAAATAAATTTCACTCCCCAACCTTGAAAAGCAAGGACTGCTTTATTGAAGCAACACAGGGAAAAGTCATGAAGCAGGTCTTCTAAAAATTCCTAGGTATAAATCTTTCTCCCCGCTGTCCCACTTCTCACACTGCCTTTCTTTCTGTCTCTCCTCCTGCCTTTAGTTTTCTTGCATGCTTATTTTTCTGTCTCCTCTCATCCCCTTTTGCATTGAATAATTTACCCTGCTCTAAACTTCTATCATCTTCTTCATTTTCCCCTCCTATCAGTATAATGAAGACCCCATTTTCTCCCTGTGTCTTTCTCTCACATGAGCTCAGTGAGGCCCAGTGCTAACAGGAAGCTAGACTGGCAGGCAGGAAAGGCCAATGGACAAGGGGCAGAGTGAATGCTGCAGTGACCACCTTGGAGGCAGAGACCACGTATGGGGGACCCCTGTGTGTCCCAAGGTCTGGGGTCCAGCAGATGTGCTCAGTGTTCAGCTGTAGCTCAGGTAGGAAAGAATGATGCAAGGGATGGGGGTGGGGAGGGGAGATTTTCCACTTGGCAAAAGAGAACAAGTGTGAAGTTTATGTACTAAGTGCGAAGTCAGATGAGCAGACCCATTGTTGATCAGGAAATGGAAAGAAGCTGAATCCAGTCTCTGGGGAGAAAGGCCGACAGCAAGCCAGAGAAGCTATCTGGATGCCAGGCAAGGGGCCAGCTTGATTAGAAAGGAAGTTTATTGGAAGGTTGCAGAATAGTTCACAGAAATGAAGGAAAGGCCTCATAAAGGACAGAAATCAGACAGCTCCTTGGAGCCATAAGGCAGGAACTCATGGGTAGAGCCTTTAGGATGCCACCATCAGGGTGAATTAATCTTAATAATCTCCGTTGTATCATCTCACTCATGTAGGAATTAGGACTGACAGGATAGTGAGGACGGTGATGAGGACAGGAGGGAGAGTAGGGACAACTGGGGCTTGGAGGCTTCGGGAGCACCCGGGACTCATCGCCAGGACACAGGAGAAGTTCCTGCCCATGTAGTGGATGGCTGAGAAAAGCACCAAGCCTGAGCTCACAGGGGGAGCCTAGTAGTAACTGGCGTACTTCATCCTCACCTTCTCTGAAACCCAGGGAGGCAGGCACCGAGACTTCCAGAGCTCCTTCCACGGCTCTGAGTGGAAACGCCAAGGAACAAAGAGCAGCCCTGACTAACTGTGGTCATAATTTCCAGAAGGCACCTACGAAAATGTTGGATAGTCATATAGTCTGATTCAAACTAGAGTTTTTCCTTCCTTCCCATTTAACAGTGCTACTGGGATTAACTAGAATTGCAACACAGCAAAGACTGTCAGGCACTGGAAGATCACCTGTGACTGTAGCATTGGCTGGTTCCAGGCAAAATTTTCAAAGTTTGCCTTCATGGTTTCTTCTTTCTTCTTCTTCTTCTTTTTTTTTTTTTTTTTTTTTTTTTTTTGGTCTTTTTTTAGTTAGAAAACTAAAGTTTTCTAGTTTTCTGTGATCCCATTGCCAGAGACAGAGAGTAACATAAAACCCTGTGTACTGTGGTACTATGGCCGAATACCTTGCCTCTTCCCATGGGCGTTTGCCCTTAAAATAAAATCTGCCAGGCTCAAGAAAGTGGGTTTAACAGAAAGAGAAGATTCTGACCTTACAGAAGATAAATCTGTAAGGCAATGAGGAAGAGAACTATTTTGGGGGTAGAAGTACTTCTAATACCTCTCAAATTAGACAAAGTAGCCCACTTACTCTACCTCTCTAGGTAAAGCTGATCTTAATGTTTGTGATTAAAAAAAAAAAGTCCATTGTACCTAGAGGTATAGCAATATCTCTGTACACAGTTTCTGACGGTTGAGTATCACTGCCAAATGAGGGATCTCTAAGCATGTTGCAATGATTTTTCAAACCAAAACAAACTTTTGTTCATAGGGGAACAAACTGTACAGCAGTACTGAATCATAAGCTGGTCTATAATGTGCTGCTATGAAATTATCAGGGAGAGGAAATAAAATTCCAACAACAAAACTGATTTCAAATGTTCAGCTTCGGCTCCCTCATTTGCATTTGGGTTTTCACTAACAAGGTAGCACAGTAAAGGACAGTGACCTCACAGCAAGCCACACTAAAGAGGGGTCATGCAGGTCTGAAAGAAAAAAAATGACCAGGAAATTAAGTCCTCATCAGACAAGCAAGGGCATGCAGAACTCAGAAGCAACTCTCCTCTAACAGTCAATATAATGCTCATACTACTAAGAGGACATAATGCGTGGTTCTCATCTTTGTTCCTACAACTGCTACAGTTCATTATCTGTACTATCAAATTATAGTGGTACAGATATAATGGAAAATATTCAGCAAAGGGTACTTTTTAGAATATACTCTGCAATTGATTGCCATTTCAAAGTCAGGTATGAATGGCCTAAATTTAATGATTTAGGAGAAAAATACCAACGATAATAATGATACTGGTATAAAATATTATTTCATTTCTAAGTTCCATGTTTGTGTGTGTTTAAGTAACAGTATTCTAAAAATAATTTAAGTCTACCTTGGGAGTGTAGGATAATTTTTTTCCTTATAAAAAGGGTCCATGAATAACATAAGGTAGAGAAGCACTACATTATACCAGAATGAGAAGCAATAATGCATGCTTGGTAAGGTCTAGGGCAACAGAGTCAGGCTAAGTTTAAAAGCCTGACTCCACTTCTTTTTGGCTATGTCATTTTCAGCAAATGCCCTTATCTTCCTTGGCCTCAGTTTTTAATGTGTCAAGAGAGTATAATTATAGTATCTCCTTCATAGGGTTGTGATGAAATGAGATAAAACAAAATGTACTTAAACAATAATGCCTAGCTGATGGTAATTGGTCAAAAAATGCTAACAATTAAAATAACAATTTCAGTCTAACAGCTCAAAACTAGCTGACATCCAGAAAGGGCAGAGAGGGGCTAGGTTCTCTAGGTGGCCTTTGATGTATGACAAAACCACGTGGGAGTGGTATTATGGTCTGTGAGCCACTGGACTGTGGGTTCTAGATGTATCCCATAGCTTAGAAATGGCACAGAAGATGCCTGAAGAGCAGGGGCATAAGCAACTGTGTTTACCAACATTTAGGCCCCTTCACTTCTCAAATTAATACAAGACCTTTTTAGATCAACACGCATTTTCCAAAGGTACACAAGAAAGTTAGATAACTTGGTCAACTTCAAAACTGGCCAAATAATTCTGCAGACTTCAAGTCCTAATTTTATAGGAACTTCTGAGGATGTTAAGATGTTCTGAGGTTACACAGGATCCTAATTTTTTGATCTGTTTGGTTTTCTTAATCTTGTCATCGCACTTCTGTGGCATTAGGGACCACCTTTTGCATGACCCTTGATTCAGCACTAATTTCACACGCTACTGGCTATATTATCCATGCCATCTTTTTAGTAAGGATAAATGATTTCTCTTATAGCAGTGATTCTCAAAGTGTAGTCTGTTCTCCTTCTGATGGGCTCAAAATACATCTAAAAAATCAACACCTAATTTTGTCTTTTTACTCAATAGTGGGAATAGACATAATAGGTGGGGTTATGAATTGTCCAAAGGGCTACTGCCAAGAAAAGTCTGATAACAACTGCTTTGATCCTGCTGGTGACCTAAATTGGGGAAGACCACTCTGGGTAGCTATCCTTTAATAATAGTGGGCATTCCATCCCCATGATCGCCCATCTGGATCTGCATATTTTGACTCTATTTGAAGGACATATCACTGTCAAAACAGTATCTTCAGTGAAAAAAGTTGAAAATTAAAAAAGGTCCTTCCATAATTTTATATAGATTCTTGAGGAATTGTATTATACAATGTGTTCTTAGAATCAAAAGGATGCGCACTGTCTGGGGAATGGACACGCTTAAAGATTTGACTCGGGGGGATGGGGGTGGGGGAGAGGATGGGTGTATACCTACATGATGGGTGTGATGTGCACTGTCTGGGGAATGGACATGCTTGAAGCTCAGTCTCGGGGGGTTGGGAGGGGCATGGGAAATATATTTAACCAGAACTGTTGTACCCCCATAATAAGCTATAATAAATTAAAAAAAAAAAGACAAAAGGAAGTGCTACAGCAAAGGAGTCAGACTAAGATCAGAAACTGGGATCTGCCAATTCCTCCTTGGGTAATCCAACAATACAGAGAAATTCTGCAGTATTATGTATATTTTACAATATAAAAAATTTTTGTCAAGTTCAGAGCTGGCTGAATCATGGTCATAATTAAATGAAATATGTTGTCTGAAAGTATCCTAAATAATTTTGGCTGCAAGGAATTAGTCTCTGGTGAGATGTGATTCATACACTCCTTTGGTTTATAAAATAAAATAATTTTGAGGAATGGAGAGTAAGAAGAAAGCATATGAAAAATACACTGATGTCTTCAAACATTTCTGTCTTAAATTTGGAGTGATATTCTATAGAATGAGAACCCTTAAGCGTGATGTGACCACTTTAAAGATCAAAATCAGCATCAAGATACCATGTTTTCCTTGGGTGTATATATTCTGTATACAATCCTGGAACTAACTACTATCTTTGTTAGGAACACAAACTTTGCTAGAGTTTGGTTAGTCAGCCTGCAGTTGTAAACTGGTTTTTCATATATTTAACTACAAATAGGACAGACATATGTCAAGTTGCATAGCCAATCAAGATTTTCTCCAATTACCATCCTACCCCTATTTCTTCTTTTACCCCTGCCTACTCTGAGCTGCCTAACACTCTACCTTATAAGCTCTTTCTACTCTGCCAAAATATAAGCCTATCCACAGAAGACCCTGTTTTCACTTAATATTTTATATTCCATCTGTGGATTCCTGCAGAATGAAACAGAATTTCCTAAGATCCCATATTCCATACTGATATAAACTGAAATATGAAATAAGTGGCTTGGGCTTTATGTACTGTATTAGCTTTCAATCGATGCGTAATAATTACCACAAACTTGAAGGCTTAAAACAGCACCTGTTTATTATATCATAGATTCTTTAGATCAGAAGACCAAGCATAGTTTAGCTCAGTTTTCTGCTTAAGGTCTCACCAGCCTGAAATAAGGCTATAATTGCACCTGAGGCTTGGGATCTTCTTCCAAGGCCATTTAAATTGCAGGCAGTATAGAGATCGTCCAGTGTCTACCGTTGTCACAGCGCAACGAAGAATGCTCCAGACCACGATCTCAGGCTGAAGGAGGAGGAGACACTCTTTCTGTTTCAAAGAGTTCTCGAACCTTTCCAAATCTCCGTATTTATTGTAGGGAAAGGCATATGTATTTACAGTAAAGAATATATAGATAAAATCTTTGGTGTCATATAGTAAGCATATTATTCCAAACAAGTCTATTTAGTGATATACATTAAACTTATAATTATTTTGTTATTTCCTTGTTTTTCCTTAAGGTCATAAAGAAAAGGGCAGGGACCCAACACCAGTCGCGCTTCCATACATTCCAAAGCCTGCTGTGTGCAGCTGGCTGATAACAATCATATCCCAAGTCCTGCCTGCAGGACAGTCAGATTTCCACCTTTCTCACAGTCCCTTTACCCAGACTTTATGCCTTTTCTAATATCCTCTACAGGCAGGATTCAAGTCCTCATATATTTAGGAGACTGAAGTTCCCATTTGCTTGCTAGGTGCTGGCCAGGGGCTGCTGTCACCTCCTAGTGGCTAACCATAGTTCTTTGCCATGTGGTCCATGTAGACAGTTCACAATAGGGCTGCTGTTTGCTTTCTTCTAGGCCAGCAGGAAAGTTCTGCTCATGCCTTACATCTTTTTCTTCCAAAATGTCCTAATCTCTTTTAAGCATCTGCTTGATTAAGGTTAAAGTCCCCCTTATCTCCAACCCTAAAATCTTCTTTTTGATTTGCTCAAAGTTTTGCATGTATCTGCAAAATCTCTTTACCTCTGTCATATAATGTAACCTAATTAGAGTGAAATTCATTATATTCATAATTCTTCCCACACCCACAAAGGGACAGATTTATACAGGAGTAAATATCAGCAAGCAGGAATCTTGGAAGCTATCCTAGAATCTTCTCTACCATATATATCTTCTTGCACTGATATTTTAGATTTCCTTCCTATAGAGCCTAAAAAGTTTTGGACTTGAGTTCTTGGACGTACTTCTTATTAAATCAGCAAACATCACAGATCACAAAATGAATAGGACCCTTCTGCTTTGGAGGTTGTACAGTTCTTCCCATTCCCAAAGGGAATGAAAGACTTGAATAAAGAACAGGGGAAAATAACTATCATTTACATTTGTATGCATGAGTGATCACATTGCCTTTTTGATAAAAAGTCATGATAAGTTCCCCATTTAAAAATCATACAAGAATGTAAAGAGTGAGAAGAGATGGAGAAAGGAACAGAAAACCCATTTAACAAAATAATAGCTGAAAATTTCCCAGGTTTTGGGAAAGACATGAAATCCAGCTCCAGAAAGATGAAATGTATTCAATTAGATTCAATTTGATCCTCATCTAAAAACATAATCAAACTGTCAAAACACAAAAAGAGAATTCTAAGAGTTGTAAGAGAAAAGCAAGTCACATATAAGGGAATCCCTGTTAGATTATCAGCAGATTTCTCAGCAAAAACCTCACAGGCCAGGAGAGAACGAAATGATATATCAAAGATGCTGAAAGAAAAAAAAGTGTCATTCAAGAATATACCCAGCAAAGCTATCCTTCAGAAATGAAGGCAAGATAAAGACCTTCCCAGATAAACAAAAGCTGAGGTAATTCATAACCACTCAACTGACCTTACAAGAAATACTTAAGGGAGTGCACTGGAAATAAAAGGATGATAATTATTATCATTGAAACATGTGAAAACATAAAACTCACCAGCAGAGGTAAATTCATAAATCAAACTCAGAATTCTCCAGTGATATAATAATGCTAAATCCCGCCCTTTGAAGGCTTAAAGTCAAAATGGTCAAAACATTAACAGCTATAATTAGTGGCTAGGTAACACAAAATATATAAAGATAAAAATTAAAGCAACAAAAGTATAAATTGTGAGGGGGAGGGAAAAAGTCAAGTATTTTTTGTGACCAAAGTTAAGTTGCTTTCAGCTTAAAATAGTCTATTATAACTAGAAAAGTCTTTACGTTAGCCCTACGGTAACCACAAAGAATGAATTTATAGCAAATATAGGACACGCTTGAGGCTCGGACTCGGGGGATTGGGAGGGACATGGGCAATATATCTATGCAGAACTTTTGTACCCCCATAATAAGCTGAAATAAAAAATAAAAAAAAATAAAAAACCTTCTCAAAAAAAAAAAAAAAGAAAACCAGAAAGAGAAAAAAACAAATCTAAGTGGCACAGAAAACCACCAAATCACAGTGGTGAACAAGAGAGAAGATAGGCACAAAGGATGTACAAAACAACCAGAAAACCATTAACAAAATGTCAGGAGTAAGTTCTTATCTATCAACAATAACTTTGCATGTAAATGGATTAAATTCTCTAATTAAAAGATACAGAGTGGCTGAATTGATTTAAAAAAACACAAAAAATACAAGACTCAATTATATGCTGCCTACAAGAGGCTCACCTCACCCTAAAAGATAAACATAGAATGATAATGAAGTGGTGGAAAAAGATATTCCATGCAAATGAAAACCAAAAGTGAACAGGAATAGCTATACTTAGATAAAATAGACTTTAAGTCAAACACTATAAACAGAGACAGTGAAAGTCATTATATAACGACAAAGGGATCAGCTCAAAAAGATGATATAACAATTGTCAATATATTCACACCCAGCACCAGAGCACCCAAATATAAAACAAATATTATTAGATCTAAAGAGAGAGATAGACTGTAATACAGTAATAGCAGGAGAGTTCAACACCCCACTCTCAACAATAGACAGATCATCTAGATAGAAAACCAACAAAGAAACGTCAAATTTACACTACACAATAGACCAAATGGACCTAACAGATATTTATGAAATATGAAACACCTTCAGATTACACATTCTGTCAACTGCATATGGAACATACTGTAGCACAGATTACATGTTAAAGCCACAAAACAAGTATTAACAAATTTAAGAATATAGACAATATAGTAATTGTATCAAGTATCTTTTCTGACCACAATGACATAAAAGTAGGAATCTACAAGAAAAACTTTAGAAACTTTACAAATATATGGAAATTAAGCAACATTCTCCAAAATAATCAGTGGGTCAATGAAGAAACTAAAAGGAAAATTTAAAAATTCCTGAAGACAAACAATAATGGAAACACATCATATCAAAACCTGTGAGACAAAGCAGAAGTAGTTCTAAGAGAGATTATAGCAATAAACACCTACATCAAAAAAATTCTAATAAACAACCTAATGACACAACCCAAGAAACTAGAAAAATAAGGGCAAATTAAACCTAAAATTGATAGAAGTAAATCATAAAGCTCAGAATGGAAATAAATAAGAGACCAAAAATTCAAAAGATCAATCAACAAAATGAAGAGTATTTTTTGTAAAGAAAACAAAGTTGACAAACCATTAGCCATACTAACTAATAGCAAAAGAGAGAAGAACCAAATAAATAAAACTAGCAATGAAAAAGGAGATATCACAATGAGTACTACAGAAATACAAAGGATCATTAGAGACTACTATAAACAACCATATGCCAATAAATCTGAAAACCTGGAGGAAATGGAAAAATTCGTGGATGCATACAATCTACCAAGACTTAACCAAGAAAAAATAGAGAATTTAAACAGACCAATAATGAGTAACAAGATTGAATCAGTAATAAAACTTCTTTTGTCAAAAAAAACCCAGGACCTGATAGCTTCACTGGTGAATTCTACCCAATACTTAAAGAAGAACTAATACAAATTCTCCTCAAACTATTCCAGGAAATTGAAAAGGAGGGAACACACCCAAACTCATTTTGTGACGACAGGATTACCTTGATTTCAAAACCAAACAAGGACACAACAATAACAACAAAAAACTATAGACCAATAATTCTGATGAACCCAGATGCAAAAATCCTTAAAAATTACTAACAAACTGAATTCAACAGCACATTAAAAAGATCATTCACTATGATCAAGTGAGATTCATACCAGGGATGCAAGGATGGTTCAATATACACAAATTAATAAATGTGATACACACAGAAAAATGACAAAACCATATGATCATTTCAACAGATGCAGAAAAAGCATTTGATAAAATTCAGTATCCCTTCATGATAAAAAAAAAAAACTCTCAACAAATTAGGTATAGAAGGTATACCTTAAGACAATAAAGGTCCTATATGACAAGCCATAGCTAACATCATATTGAATGGGGAAAACCTGAAAGTAAGGTTAGGAATAAGACAAGGATGCCCACGTCTATTCAAGACAGTACTAGCAGACCCAGCCAGAGCAATTAGGCAAGAGAAAGAAATAAGAGGCATCCAAGTTGAAAAGGAAGAAGTCAAATTGTTCCTGTTTGCAGATAACATGATCTTATTCATAGGAAAGGCTAAAGACTCCACCAGAAAAAACCCTGTTAGATCTAATACAGAAATTCAGTAAAATTGCAGGATAAAAAAATCAATATATAAAAATTAGTAGTGTGTCTATACACTAATAGTGAAAATTTTTGAGAAAGAAATCAGTAAAACCATTCCATTTACAATAGACAAAACACAAATAAGATACCTATGAATAAATTTAACCAAGGAGGTGAAATAACTCTATACTAAAATCTATAATACCCTGATGAAAGAAATTGAAGATAACACCAATAAATGTAAAGATATCCCATGCTCACGAATTGGAAGAATTATTATTATTAAAATGGCAATACTACCCAAAGAAATCTACAGATTCTATGAAATCCCTATGAAAATACCAATGACAGTCTTCATAGAAACAGAGGGAAGTGAATCTCAATGGAAATCAAGCAAGTGGCGGGGAGGAGGGGATGGACAAAAATCTACCTAACGGGTACAACAAACACTATCTGGGTGATAGGCACACTTTTACCTCTGACTCGAGCATTACAAAAGGTATCCATGTAACCAAAAACATTTGTACCCCCATAATACTTTGAAATAAAAAAAGAAAGAAAAAACAATTTAAAAATTCTTATGGAACCACAAAAGACTCCAAATAGCCAAAGCAATACTGAGCAAAAAGTACAAAGCTGGAGACGTCACATTACCTGGCTTCAAAATATACTACAAAGCTATAGGAACTAAAACAGCATGGTACTGGCACAGAAACAGACACATAGGCCAATAAAATAGAAGAAAGAACCTAGAAATAAATTCATATACTCTCAGCCAACCAATTTTGACAAATGTGGCAAGAACACACTCTGGGAAAAAGACAGTCTTTTCAATAGTAAATGGTTATGGGAAAACTGGTTATCCACAGGCAGAAGAATGACTCTAGTCCCCTACCTCTCACAGTATACAAAAATCAATTCAAAATGGATTAAAGACTTAAATGTAAAACTCAAAACTATGAAACTACTAGAAGAAAATATAGGGAGAACACTTCACAACACTGGGATGGGCAAATATTTTTTAAAATAAGACCTCAAAACACAGGCAATAAAAGTAAAAATAGGTTGGGCATGGTGGCTCATGCCTGTAATCCTAGCACTCTGGGACGTCAAGGTGGGAGGATTGCTTGAGGTCAGGTGTCTGAGACCAGCTTAAGCAAGAGAGAGACCCCATCTCTACAAAAATAAAAAAGTTAGCCAGGTGTGGTGGCATGCACCTATAATCCCAGGTCCTCAGGAGGCTGAGGCAGGAGGATTGCTTGAGCCCAGGAGTGAGAGGTTGCAGTGAGCTATCATGACATCACTGCACTCTAGCTGGGGTGACAGAGTGAGACCATCTCAAAAAATAAAAATAAAAAGTAAAAATAGACAAATGGGATTATACCAAACAAAAAGGCTTTTACGAAGTAAAGGAAAAGGAATCAGAGTGAAGAGACAACCTACAGAGTGGCAGAAATATTCACAAACTATACATTAGACAAGAGGCTAATATCCAGACTATATAAGAAACTTAGCCAAAAATACCCTCAAATTTTAAAAATTATTAATTTAAAAATGGGCGAAAGAACTTAATAGATATTTCTTGAAAAAAGATATACAAATGGCCAAAAGGTACATTACAAAAATGCTCAACATCCCTAATCATCAGGGAAACGCAAATCAAAACCACAATGATACACACACACACACACACACACACACACACACACAACGAAATACCTGAGTCCAGTTAGAATGGCTATTATCAAAAAGACGAAAGATAAGTGTTGAAGATGTTGAGAAAAGGGAACACTTACACACTGTTGGTGGATTGTTAATTAGTAACGCCATTATGGAAAATAGTATGAAGGCTACTCAAAAAATTAAAAATAGAGCTACCCTGTGGTCCAGCAATTCCATTCCTGGGTATATATCCAAAGGAAATGAGATCAGTACATCAAAGAGATATCTGCATGCCCTTGTTTATTGCACAATACTAAGATATAGATGCAACATGAGTGTCCAAAAGGGACGAATGGATAAAGAAAAGGTGATGTGTATAAATATATACAAATATTGCATGACCTCACCGTATGTGCAATCTAAAAGACCAAAAAAAAGTTGATATCATAGCAGTGGAGAATAGAACAGTAGTTACTGGAGACTAGGGGGCGGGGGGGCAAGAGGTAATGGAAGAATGGGGAGAGGTTGGTCAATGGGTAAAAAGTTACTATTAGATAGGAGGAATAAACTCAGTGTTTCATTGCACAGTAGGATGACTACAGTTAATAGTAAGGTACTGTTTGTTCCAAAATAACTAGAAGAGAGGCTTTTGAAAGTCCTTACTGCAAAGGAATGATAAATGCATCAAGTGATAGATACACTAACTACCCTGATTTGATCCTTATACATCATATATATGTACTGAAACATAAAACTGAACCTTATAAATATGTACAATTATAATGTGTCTATTAAAAAATAAAAAATAAACAGAAAAAGAATGTAAAGACCTTTTTACCACCTGCGTAGAACACATATAGCATGACACACCATGAAGAAGTTAGCCAGAAATATTAGATAATTATAACAAGTATGTATCTTAGAAACCAAAAGATATATAAATGGCTTATGCAGAATATTTTAAATTTCGCTGTATAACTGACAAAATTGAAAAATGAATTCAATGATCAATGTGCAAGTTTTTCATGCTGTTCTTAACAATAGCTTTTTCTAAAAGTCCATTTTTAGGATGCCCAAAATAAGTGAACTGAACATCTGGTGTTTTCAGCATCCATTGTGGGTCATAATTTATGGCAAACAATTCATATGCAGTTCAGAAGTGTGCGTTTTTGCCATGTTCCAAGAATATCCCTGGATCACAAATACACAGAAATAAATTGTCATTGGAATGTACAATATCCTCATGATTTGGAATTTTTTTTCTAACAGCTTACTAACAAAGGGGTTTGTATAATTAAATGTTATTGGTGGCAAAAAAAGGAAACAAGCATTCTATAGTTACTGGGAACTAATCAGTAAATATTAAATAACAAATTTAAATGCTTTAAGAGCTGAAGTAACTTTGGGGTAAACATCTAATTCAGTTAACTCTCAGTAATTTGGTTTGTGAATTTCTTGGTTGAGAAAACATATTCCATAGGAGATCACTGGGTGAGGGAAGGGTGGAGACCAAGTGTGTGTGAGAGCCTGTCTGTGCCTAGCCTGTGAATGGGATGGTGGAACTTCCTTCTCAATTTGGAGAATGTGCAACCCAGCCATAACTGGACATTATTCTACTCTGCATCCCTTTAGTCCTGAAAGTTTCATTTTAATTTTATGAGACAAATGAACCCTTCTTTTTTACTAAAACCATGTTTCAGTGTTTCAAACCCAATGGGGAAGGATAAGGGCCATAGTTAAGTTCCTTGAAGAACATGGTAAAAAAACAAAACAAAACAAAAACCATATCCCTGGTGTGTTTCATTGGATTCTACTCACCAGATTTAAAAAGAAAAACTCTTTACAGAAGACTGGCAAAAACGTATTTTCTTCTTCTTTTTCTTCCTCCTCAGAGACATCTTGGCATTATTTTTAAATAGAAGTTTTCAATGTGTGTTTCCCATTGGGACCCAGCACATGAGCATATGCTTCATTAATGAGCAAAATAGTTCTGGGGATCAAGCTCTACATATGCCCACTTGATAAAATATAATATGCAACAGTGGAATTTGTAAAACCAGTATGCCACCAAGCATACGGAGAAGTCTCCTCATCTACTTTAGTGTTGAGTTACAGGAAAACATTTGATGGAAATGCTGAGTGAGGGTCATGAACAATGAAACTACAGCTTAGTATTAGGAGTCACTGTGAACCGGAGATCAATCAGATAAAATGCATTCAGAAATTATAAGGTAGTGTAAGAGAAGATTCAGTGTAAAGTTTCCAATTTACACATAAATTTTTCTATGGTAATAATGAAGAGCTCTTTCACTAGAATGCAATCAAGCAAGAAAAATATCTAAATTGCAATTTAAGTCAGCTAACATCCTCTAGCAATATAAAATACTTACATTCTGAAGTTTATCCATCTCGAAAACAAACAAATCATAACTTTTAACCAAAGCTTCTTCCAAATATTTACTTTCTTCAAGATTCTTGATCATTCCTAACACTTACCTTATACTTAGATGATCTAACTACATACATTTCACTGAAAAAAACACTGCTCTGTTCTCCACTGCAGACCCCCAATTATTTGCCTTTATTTATTTATTTATTTATTTATTTTTTGAGACAGAGTCTTGATCTGTCACCTGGGCTGGAGTGCTGTGGCATCCTCCTACTCCAGCCTCCTGAGTAGCTTGGACTATAGGCGTGTGTCACCATGTCTGACTAATTTTTCTGTTTTCGGTAGAGACAAGGGTCTCATTCTTGCTTAGGATGGTTTCAAACTCCTGACCTGAAGTGATCCTCCCACCTCAGCCTCCCATAGTGCTAGGCTTACAGGCATAAGCAACCACACCCTGTCCAATTATTTGCTTTTGAAATAAACACACTCACCAAAGCAAATTCCTCTGTTCATATACTAGCTCACATCCTAGCTCGCCTCTTCCTGCATACTACTTTATTAATTATCTGCCCTCTCCCCACCTTCTTAATGGGAAGTACTTATTGAAATAGCTATCCGGGCAAATATAAAAGCAGATGGAGTTTTAGAAAGCACTTTTCTACAAGCACTCTTCAATTTGTAGTATTTCAGACAGCAAACAAAAACAAATGACGACAACAAAAAGCAGAAAAACCATTAAAAAGATGCTGACTCTGATGACTGCTGGATAGGAGTGGAGAGTCTGAGAGATGTTTCTGTGCATTCCCAGCATGCCTCTGTCTTACACAGAGCCTGGGTGATTGTTTTTACCTTTCCCCATTGTGAGATATCTTTCTAGCAACCTGGAAAGAAATGAGAGGACATCCAAAGGACTGGAACACTTCAAAGGTAGAAGAAGCAGGCTCCCTTGTCCATTTTGAGGGATATTATAACTACTCCTTCAAATCCAAGTTGGAGTTGACAGCATTGCTAGGCCCAACAATTTAAGCATTTTCCAATTGGTTCATTGGTCTCTCCTGACATAATTGTTTGGCCTCAACAAATGGATGAGCCTGGGGTCAGAGTGTGTTCTCCAGTGGAAAGTTTCAGCCTATGTTATATTCTAGAAAATTATAAATTCTTATAATGAGGATCAGAGCTTAACCTGCTATGTTGAAACAAACATTTCTGTGTGGGAAAACCACTAAACATTATGTGGTATGTGTGTCAAAATAAATGACTGCCTTATAGGCCTATTCTGAAAGGCTTTTCCTCCCTGGTTGTTTAAGGAGAGGACTTTTCCATGCAAGGGAGCATGTTAGAAATCTGTCAGGTCATTTTTTCCTAGAAGCTAATGTCAAGACAAAACTATATCACCAAAGGCATCTGCTCCTTGTTTGTTTTCCCAAGAGAGGCCTATCTTAGCCCCCAGCAAAAAGTAACCTTAAAAGTCAACAATGCTAACAGACAACACGTATATTACATTAACAATGCAGAATTAAAAGCTTTTATTTTCTATCTTTTATGAAGCAAAGTACATTATACTTCAGATAAACTAAATAACTTCCATGGCTATACCAAACGTACCCTTCCCCCAGCACAGCCAGCTCCAGAAAGTCTCGGTTGGCTATTATTAATGTCTGTAGTGGCATGTCTCATGCCATGGACATGACTGGACCCTGAACATTCTCCCTCAATCATCTTGTGTCCCCCTCTTCTCTTACCCCACAATACTGTTATCGTTCACTTCCTCCATATACCAAGCCTATGTCCACCCTGTCCTTCCCTTATGCTGTTTTAGCCTGAAACGCTTCCTGCCTTTCTCACCAAACTACCTTGTATTATCCTTCAACTATCATTTCCTTCCTCAAACTCAACAGAGGAATCTGCTTCATGCTTTCAAAGTTTCCTATGCTTGATTGGGCGCAGTGGTGCGTGCCTGCAGTCCCAGCTACTCAGGTGGCTGAGGCAGGAGCATTGCTTGAGCCCAGGAGTTTGAGAACAGGCTGGGCAACATAGCAAGATCTTACCTCTTTCAAAAAAGTTCCCTATGGTCTTTTAAAATTGTATCAAAATTATAATGAAATATGTAATTATTTGTGATGTCTCTATCCCCTATAAACTGGAACCTTCATGAACTCCGAGATTGCTATGTTCTTGTTCACCGCTCTACCCTCAGCACAGGGCCCATTGTCCAGCACAGGGTAGGCATTACTGATGCAGCCAGATTCACGACTGCTGAAAGTTCTTGTGCAGAAAATCTCAGCAAATCTCTCATTGGAGAAAAATTTACTGAGGCACTTCATATTTCCTAATGTTCCAGTCTCCTTTAGGCATAGAATACACCGTCTTAATCACATTAGCTAATTCATTTGTCATTTTTAGCTGTTACTATTCAACAACTCACCCTTACCCAAATCAGTGATATTTATAGACTTGAAAAAGAATATCTGTTGGCTAATAATTTTGGCTGGGTGATTCTCAGAAGTCTACAACTCCCTGTTAAGGTTGTGGCATTCTCCTCTATGGGAGGATTAATTGATGTAATTAGTAACAACTCTTGCTAATCAATTCCCGGGGCTTTTGTTCTGGTAGCTTAGCCATGGATCTTACTGATCAGGCCCTGAAAGATACCCTGAAAAGAAACACTGGTTAAAGGCTGATAGTGGAAACAAACTTGAGGTTTATGTTAACCTTAAACCACAAAAGTGGAAACTCAATGATCCTTGAGCTAATTGAAAGGTCAGTGCATTTAGAAAAATAAAGGAGAAACACCTCATCCTTAGCAGTTTAAATAATCTTTTTGCAGAACTTCACTGAAAGGAAAAATCAGACCCAAGAGGGTCATGGGTTCATTGGCACTGGTCCACAAGTGAGGGAAAGCTGTGTTACTATGACCTGCCAAAGAGGATACCTGTGACGATGGACATTCTGAAGTCTGGAAGAACCTGTTGGAGAAGTGTATTAATCACTCTACCAGGGTTTGCATACTCCAAAATCCTTTATTTCATATACATGCACACATCAACCCACAACCACGAGAGGGGATCAGAATGTGTTTGTGAAGGACGGGCTGGAAGTACAGTAGAACACACACCAAACTTAGATATGAGCGGTGCTGGCAAAGGAGAGGCTGTGGAGCCGGGACAGGCACCGAGCAATAACCAGACAGGTCACGCTCGAGTCAGCCAAGGTGAAGCGAAGGAGGCAGGTCTTGCAGGCCATGTGGAGGGATGCTCCAAGACAGAAAGGCCCAAGGTCAACACTGAGCAGAGGTACTTTATCCTTCGTTATGGGTGTTTGCAGACGTGGGCCCTTCTCATATATTGATCCCAGCTAGAAAAGACACAGAAGCCTGCCCCTTGAAACCATTTCACTTGAAAAATGTTTTGTGTACTAATGTTAGATCTTTTGGGTTGGTTGGTTGACTGACTGGCTTACTGATGACAGGCTCAAAAATGTCTTCTCAGTATCTGGCTTTATCTTGGTGAACTGCAGATGGCTCTAAAAAAGCAAACCTTGCATGACTAATCCCCACTCCCAGCAAGCTAACTCAGTGGCCCCCTCCGATCTCGCACAGCATCATATATTCCTCTATCATAGCATTTACCACGCTGGGTTAGAATAATTCGTTTACAGGTTAGTCTCCCTCACAAAACAGCAGCTATTCTGAAATGGGGACCTTCTTTTCTTCTTGTTGTCACCAGTGCCATTACCCACAAGCCACTTGATTTTGTTTTTGTTGCACATGACTTTATAAAAGTACATGCCTTTTTAAAATTACCATAAATTTCCTATTTTCTAAAAATTCTGAGAAATCTGCCAAAATCAGTAGATTTGTGAGGTTGGTTTCAGATGACACAAAACATTTTCCCTCATTTGTCACTCACACTAAGTCCCCAGAAAGAGTGGAATTTCGACATTCAGCACTAGTAGTTTATGCGTGGTTTATGTCCTGGATGACAGATTTGGCTCTGGAAGGGAAGGAGAAAGTGAGAGTCTGATATGTGCCAAGTGATATTTCACGTTAACTTTTTTTTTATGGACTGAGAAAACAAACAGAGGCCTGAGTGGGAAGTCACATCTGGGCAAAGGATGTTTAATATGAAAAGCAACTACTTTTGTGTCATTTGGATCTAATATTAGCACTAAAAGGATACTGGACCAATAACTGTGGGAAAATAAGAGATTTGAATTTTTATCCCAAGAGGAATATGCATTTGGCAATTTAGCTTGACTGATGACAACATGCACCAATACTGTCCGTCCATCCAGAAAAATCTTCTGCTGAGACCCCACAGAAAAGGGCCAGGCCTCTAGCAAAGTGCTTCTTCAGTAATGGACATGGACATGTTTTCTTTATCTGCAATGTGCACAGCTGACTAAACCAATAATAAGTGACAGAAAAAAGAAAACAGAACATCTCCCTTAAGCTTTAAACTTCTGCTGAAGGCGGGGCGGGGGAGTCTAGAGGGGGGAAAAAAAATAAAGAAATAAAAATAAAAATAAAATAATAAAATTCTGCTGGCATTAAAACAACACCATGGACACTTTCAAGCCTTAGCATACATTGACCCAAATAATTCACAGCAATACTGTGAAGTAGAAATTATTACCCCCGTTTTATAGATGAGAAAACCAAGTATCAGAGAGGTTAAAGAATATGCCCAAGGTCACACAGCAGGAGAGTGATGGAACTGAAACTGAACCCACGTCTGTATGACCCCAAATTCTATTCACCTCAGGTGTCATTAGGCTGGTCACCACTGAGAGCCTCATATTGTTTTGGAGAATAAAGAAGTTCAATGAGATGAGTAATTGAAGCAGTGGGCAGAGAGCAGCCCAGAGTGCACATAGGCTAAAGACTTAAGGGCCAGGAAAGGATGATGGCACTAGTCCCCAAAACACCAATAGGAGCCACCTGCAATCTTAAAATTTTAAGATTTTGTTCTTTTGGAAGACAATTTGGAAATCAAAAGCCACTCAATAAAAAATTCATTCATATCCTTTAACTTAGTTATGACACTTCTGGAAAACTATCCTAAGGATATAATCCAAAATATAGAAAAGCTATATGCATAAACATGTTCATCCTATTGATTTTTATAATAACAAAGAAGAGGGGAGAGAATATAGAACATAAAAGCCAAAAATGGGTGAATTGTACTCTGGCTAAATAATGGAATATTATATAGCCATTATAAGGCTATACAATATGTATGCTTTTTGAGCTACCCAGGAAAATGGATATATTTTAAGTATAAAAAATAAAAATATATAATTACATGTATAATAACTACAGTGTTATAAAAGGCAGATATCAACTTATTGATACTTTGTCTTATTCTATCAAGGCAGTGAGATGGTAGATGTGTTTATAAGAGTTCATCAAGGACACTACACATAAGGTCACTGCACACAAGGTCACTGGATACAAGGTCAAATAAGACTAACACACAAAAATAATCTTACTGAGTAGTTACAATTAGAAAAATGATATGTAATAAAATATCCTATTTACAACTCCACCAAAAGATATAAAGTATCTGAGAATTTGATGAACAAAGAATATACCATATCATTACAGGGAAAATTGCAAAATAATAAGAAACACATAAAATTCCCATGGTTGATAAAATTCAGTATCTTTAAAATGCCAGTGCTTTCCAAATGATCTATAAACTCAACGCAAGTTCAACTGGAATTCCAGAACTATTTTTTCAAGAAATTTTAACTTTCACCAAGATTATTCTCCAGAAAAATTCTCGTAAGTCTTTATAAGATGTTCATTGTAACAGTATTTATAATCAAATGATGAAACATTTTAAAATGAGTTAAAAGTGAATAATGAAAATGGAATAATCAAATGGCATAACTGGTCCTAAAAATATTTCAAAGTAATACAAAAGAACTGATAGGACAAATAGAATATTAAAATAGTTAAATCCAAACATATGTAATTATATTAAGTATAGATTAAAAAATACTCCAATTACAAGAAAAAGATTGTCAGATTGGATAAAAAGCCAAAACCAACTATGTGTTGCTTCCAAGAGACATAGCTTAAAGGTAAAAACAACCAAAAAACAAAAAGCTGGAAAAGCATTAAAAGTTATAAAAATAAAACACTAATGGAGAGAAGGCCAGTGAAGTAATGCAAATACCAGACAAAGTAGGCTTAACAGCAAAAAGTTTTAGTTGAGATTAAAAGGGATATTTCATAATTATAAAAGGGTCAATCCAAAAAAGGTACAATTTTAATCATATAGATTTTAACACACTCTCAGAAAATTTAAAAATAAATAAAATCAGTAGATATATAGAAGACTTAAAATATGATTAGCAAATTTGACCTAACTGAAGTACATAAAATTCTACACTTAACTGCTATATAATACACACAACTGTAAAGCACATGTGGAACATTTACTAAAATAGACCATAAGCTGGGCAATAAAGCAAATCTCAGCAAATTTCAAAGCACTAAAATTATCTTGAGCATGTTCTCTGACAATCAAGCTAGCAATCAGAAGCACAAAGTAGAAAATTCCCAAATAATTAAAATGATTTATTATACTCCGAAATAACCAATGAATCAAAAATTAAATGACAATAAAAGTTATAAAATATTTTAACTGAATGATAATAAAAAATAAAACATCAAAATTTGTGGGTCTGCTTGGAGGGAAATATGAAGCCTTAAATGCATATGTCAGAAAAGGACTGAAAATCAGTAATCTTAAGAATCTAGAAAAGAAAAGTAAATTAAACACAAACAAAATAGAAGGGAAGAAATAATAAAGAGTAGAAGTCAATAAATTGAAAACAAATAGACATTGTAAAAATTTGACAAAGTTAAAAGTTCTTTTTTTCCCAGTAAAACTGATGAACTCTTAACAAGACTAAGAAAAAAGAGAGACAACACTAATTACTAACGTGAAAACCAAAAAGTGGAACATCACTACAAATGCTACATAGATATTATAAAGATAGTAGAAAACTATAATAAGCAACATCAGCCAAAAACCAGAAAATGTAGATAAAATAGACAAACCCTAAGAAAACAGTACTTACTAAAACTGAGACAAGAAAATAAAGAATTCAAGCAAATCAGCAAGAAAAAAATCAAACAACCCCATTAAAAGTGAGCAAAAGACGTGAACAGAAACTTTTCAAAAGAAGATAGACTAATGGCCAACAAACATATGAAAAAATACTCAACATCTCTAATCATCAGCAAAATGCAAATCAAAACCACAATGGGCTATCACTTAACTTCAGTGAGAATGGCTTTTATCAAAAAGTCCCCAAACAAGAGATGCTGGCATGCTGGCATGTATGCAGAGAGATGGGAACACTCATACACTGCTGGTGGGACTGCAAATTAGTACAACCTCTGTGGAAAGTAATATGGAGATACCTCAAAGAACTGAAGAGTAGACCTACCATTTGATACAGCAATCCCACTACTGGGGATTTCCTTTATCCGAAGGAAAAGAAGACATTCTATAAAAAAGACACCTGTGCTCGAATGTTTATAGCCACAGAGTTCACGATTGCAAAGATGTGGAAACAACCCAAGTGCCCATCAATACATGAGTGGATTAATAAAATGTGGTATATGTATACCCTGGCATACTACACAGCCATAAAAAATGGTGAACTAATACCTCTTGTATTAACCTGGGTGGAACTGGAGCCCATTCTTTTAAGTGAAGTATCACAAGAATGGAAAAACAAACACCACATTAAATTGGATTAAATGGTACTTACCATTAAATTGGAACTAATTGAAGAACACTTCTGTGCACATATGGAAATAACATGTATTGGAAATCAAGCAGGTGGGGGGGGAGGAGGGAATAGGTAAACTCACACCTAATGGGTACAATGCACACTATAGGGGGATGGGCACATTTATAACTGACTCAAATGGTACAAAATCAATTTATGTAACCTTCTATGTAATATTCTGAAAAAAATTAAAAAAAGAAAACAGAAAATCTGAATAACTTTACATATTAAATAATATTAACCCATAATAAAAACTTTCCCACAGAGAAACTTTAGTCCCAGTTGGTTTAAGTCTGACTTCCTCAACATATTTATTATACTGGGTTGAATAGGATCCTTCAAAAATTCATGTTCACCAAGAGCCTTAGAATGTGACCTTATTTGGAAATAGGGTCTTTGCAGATATAATTAGTTAAGATGAAATCATACTGGATGAGAGTAGGCCCTAGGTTAAATGTGACTGGTGTCTTCATAAGAAGAGGAGAGGAGACCAGGGCACACAGGGAGAAAGTCATGAGACAATGATGGCAGAGACTGGAGTGATGCATCTGCAAGGCAAGGAATGCCAAAGATTGCCACCATCTACCAGAAGACAGGAAGAAACAAGGAAGGGTCCTTCCTTAGAGCCTTCAGAGAGATTATGGCTCTGCCAACACTTTGATTTTGAATTTCTAGTTAAATTTCTCCAAAAGTGTGAGAGTGAACTTCTGTTATTTAAAGCCACTCAGCTTACAGTAATTTGTTATGGCAACCCTAAGAAACTAATACAGCTGATCTTTCAACAACACGGGGTTTAGGAGTGCCAACCCCCTGTGCAATTGAAAATACATGTATAACTTTTGATTCCCCAAAAACTTAACTACCAATAGCCTACTGTTGACCAGAAGTATTACTGATAACATAAACAGTCCATTAACACATATTTTGTATATTGCATGCATTATATACTACATTCTTACAACAAGTAAGCTAGAGTAAAGAAAATCCTAAGGAAGAGAAAATATATTTATTATTCACTAAGTGAAAGTGGATCATCATAAATGTCTTCACCCTCATTGTCTTCACATTGAGTAGGCTGACGAAGGGTTAGTCTTGCTGTCTCAGGGGTGGCAGAGGCAAAAAAAAATCTGCATGTAAGTGAACCTACACAGTTCCAACCCATGCTGTTCAAGGGTCAGCTGTATATTTATGGAAGGAAGAGTAACAATCTTACTCAAATTCTTTCAGAGCATAGAAGAAAGAAATCTTTTCCAATTTGTTCTCTCAGGCTATTATAAATGTGATACCAAGACTGACAAAGACACTAAAAGAAAGGAAAGTTATAAGCTAACATTACTTATAAACAATGGTACAAAAATCCTAAGCAAAATATTAAAAAAACTGAATCCAGAAGCAAAATTAATCAATATCAATGTTACTACATTAACAAAATGAAGAAGAAAAAACATTATCTTTTTAAAAATATATAAATTACTTATGATAAAATTTAACAGCCATCATGAAAAACGTTTTACCAAGCTAGAAATAGAAAGGAACTTTCTTAGTTTGATGAATGGATGGATGGAAGATAGGAAAGCAGGCACGCATGCAAGCATTATACTTCATGTTGAAGTACGGAAAGCTTTCTCTCTGAAATCAGAAAAGTTTTACAACTACAAATGAACACTATATTGAAGGTCCTGACAAGTGCAACAAGGGAGAAAAGTAAAAGCATTGAAATGGAAGGAAAAAAGTCATTATTTGCAGATAACATGATTGTATTTACAAAAAATTCAAAAGAATCTATAGATGAGCTATTGGAATTAAAAAAATAATAATTCAGTTTAGAAAATTTTGCTTGATTCAAGGTCTAAATTAAAAAATTATTACATTTTCATTAGCTAGAAACAATTAGAAAATAAAATTTATAAAATAACATGTACATAATAGGGAAAACTTATAAAATACTCTAGGAATAAATCTAATAAAACAGGACTACAAACATGATTGGAGCTTTCATTCTCCTTGGGTTGCAGAAAGTAACTAGAGAAATTCACTGGGATCCTGGAGTATCGGTGTATCCCATTTTAAGAATTAACTCAACAAGCCTAAGTTTCTCAGACTTGCATATTCCCAAGAAGGGCCTGTTTTCATGACTGGCCCTTGTCTGACTACTGGGAATTGAGATCCTGGAATGTTCTGATAAAAGTATTTTGCATGCTCAGGACCTTGAACAAATTTACCCAGTTTGAGCAAACAAAGTGATTTATGGTAAACATCTGCTTTCCTTCTGGGACCCTGGAGCTTCAGTACCTGCAACTAGTCATAAAGATACTACTAACCCCTGATTAAACAAACAAACAAACCCTGGACTCCTGCACTTAGAACATTCTTGGTACACAACACTTTGCACATATTATCACTGTTCATTGCTAAAGAAATTAAGTATGTCCTGTGATACTCCCCTGAGAGAAGACTCCTGGAAACTAACATCTGCTTTCCTCCAGACTTTTTTCCATTTTCCCTTTGCTGATTTTGCTCTATATTAAATATCTTTTTGCTGTAATAAACTGTAACTATGAGTATACCAACTTCTTTATAGTGAATCAGCAAACCTGGGGTGGCTGTTGGGACCTCTGATACAGACCTGAACAATGAGAATAAGCTATACAATCTACAGAATCAGTTTTTAAACACCCATTAAAAAGCTGAGGCCACAAAGCAACCTAATGACTTAAAATCCAAGAAACATCAAGTACTTTCTTAGAAGGAATAGGTTGATAGTGGCTTTTGTCTTTGTCAGAACATGAGAAAGCTACCATTGGCATGGTTAAAGAAATCAGATACATTTTAACACGTTTTTACAACACAAATGTGGATTGGTATGATGTTTTAGTCTACATCCACCTGCCAATTCTCATCTGCAATTCTTCATCAGTTGCTCACGAGAATGACTGGGGCAGGACAGGAGCACTGAGACATACTCTCCCGGAGGCACAAGCATAAAGGATCTACTGACATATGTGAGCAGAGAAGGAAAATGGAGAGAAACCCCACAGGCACTCTAAGCCTTCCAGTGAGTACCAAACAACAATAATCCATGGCTGGGAACGAGGGAGGAGAGATGAGATAAAACCTTGCAGGCACTCAGATCCTGAGTCCTGCTAAAAGGGAAGATCTGACCACAAACTCAATTAGAATTCTGTGATGAATTTAATCTAATTGAAACACAAACAAAGCAATAACTAGACCCAGTTTAACTATAGACTAAATTGGCTTAACACTATATAAGAGACTGAAGAAGAGGCATGCCCTTTTCTTGTTGTGTATTAGTTTGCTAGGGCTTCTGTAACAAGTTATCACAAACTAGGTGATTTAAACAAGAGAAATGTATTCTCTCACTGTTCTAGAGGGAAAGAAGTCTGAAATCAAGGTGTTGACAGGGCCATGGTCCCTTTGAAGTCTCCAGAGAAGATTTTCTTGCCTCTTTTAGCATTTGGTGGTTGCTGGCAATCCTTGATATTCCTTAGCTTGTGACAGTATAACTCCAATCTCTGTCTCTATCTTCACATAGCATTCTTCTCTGTGTCTGTCTCTGAATCACCCTCTCTTCTTAGAATGACACCAGTCATTGGAATTAAAGACCACCTTAATCCATTAGGACCTCATCTTAACTTGAATACATCTGTAAAGACCCTATTTCCAATTAAAATTGTATTCACAAATACCAGAAATTAGGATTTCAATATATCTTTTTTTAGAGGGAGGTGATACAATTAAACCAACAACAGGGTATAGATATTATTCACTTAAGTGTCTGCTATTCTTTTACTAACAATGTTTTACATTCATTCAAAAATTATGAGATGTAGAGAAACAAGAAACTGTGGTCTGGTCAATTTTCAAGAAGAAAAATAGTGAATAGAACTAGATCTAGAATATCCTACATGTTAGAATAACCCAACAGACTTTAAAACAACTATGGATGTTATAGAATCTAATGGACAATGTAGATAACATGCATAAATATATAGATAATTTCAACAGAAACATGAAAAATCTAAAAAAGAGCCAAATGCAAATTCTGAAATGAATCATTTTGAAGGGCTTACTTATATGCAGAGTGGATACAGTACAGAGAAGATTCAATAAACTTGAAGATAGGTAAGTAGAAATTATTCAATGTGAAAAAAAATAAAGTGTTTTAAAAAATAAAAGAATGGAGTAAAACATAAGAAATAGTTGAAAGAAATATTCTCCAGAAGATCTGTACTAAAAGAAATGCTAGAAGTTATTTAGTTTGAAAGGAAGTGATACCAGATAGAAATTTCACTATATAAGAATAAAGAACACCAGAAAAAGTTAGAATGTTCATAAATATATATGACCATACGTGTAAACATTATTAAATGCACATGTAACTAACAAGAAAGCACCCAAACAAAAATTTACATAAGGACTTTAATGAATCTACAATAAGAGCTGGTGAGTTTAAGGTCCTTCTCTCAGGATTAATAAATTTTAAAAAAATGGAAAAGTTTTGAAGATTTGAACACTATCCACCAAATTGACCTAATTAACATTTATAGATTACAATATCTAATAACTCTAGAAGACACATTCTTCTCAAGTTCACATGGGAAATTCACCAAAACAGACCATATGCTGGGCTACAAGACAAATCTCAATAAATTTTTAAGAAACAAAAACAGAGAGAGTATGTAATTTGATCATGACAGTGTTAAATGAGAAATCAATAACTATAAGATGTCTAGAAAATCCTCACATTTAGAAATTAAACAAAATGCTTATAGATAACTCAGGAGTTAAAGATGATATCACAACAAAAACTTTAAAAGATATTTTGAACTAAATAATACAAAGAAAACAACATATCAAAATTTGTGAAATGCAACTAAAGCGGTACTTACAAAGAAATTTATAACTTAAAGGTCTATGTTAGTGAAGAAGAAAGGGCACAATGATCTATACTTTTACCCTAAGGAGCTTTAGAAAGAAGAGCAAATTGAACACAGAAGTAGTAAAGAGAAAATAATAATAATATGACAGTGAAGATCAATAAAACAAAAAATAAAAAATCAATAAAGTCAAAAGTTTTTCATTTTTGAAAAAGTAATAAAACTGAAAAACTTCTACCAAGATTATTTAAAAAAAGAAATAGAGAAAACACAAATTCTGAGTATCAGGAATAAAGAAGGGATAGCACTACATATACTATACACATTAAAAGGAAAACAAGTAAATACTATGAACAATTTTATGTCAATAAATTTGTCAATGTATATTAATTATATAAATTTCTTGAAATGACTTGCAAAAATGGGCACAAGAAATAGATAATATAAGTAACCCTATATCCATTAAAGATATTAAATCAGTAACACAAAAATCCCCACAAAGGAAACTCTACTCCAAGATGGTTTCACAGGCGAATTCCATCAAACATTTGAGAAATAAATAATATCAATTTATATTCCCTCTTTTAACAAATGAGGAGACAATACTCTCATTTTATGAGGCCTGCATAATGCTGATATCAAGATCACAAAAGGACATTACAAAAAAAGAATATTAGAGATCGGTATCCCTCATGAACATAGACTCAATAGCATAATGGGACAAAGAATATAGAAGTATATAAAATATGTGTCCTAAAAAAGTGGGGGTCATCTCAAGAATGCAAGATTGACTTAATTTATGAAAACAACATAAAAATCAAACACTAACAGATTAAAGAATAATTACAGGATCATCTTAATAGATATAGAAAATATATAGGCACAATTTACCACCCATTTATGTCAAAAATACAAACTAAGAAGCAAATTTCTCAACATGATAACAAGCATCTAAGGAAAACCTACAGCTAATATGATATCTGATTTTGAAATATGGAACACCTTCTCCCTAAGGTCAAGATAATGCGAGGATGTCCATTCTTACCACTTCTATTCATCATTGTACTAGAGAGCCTAGCTATTGCAATTAGGCAAGAAAAAGAAAATCTCTAATCATCAGGGAAATGCAAATCAAAACCACAATGAGATATCACTTAACTCCAGTGAGAATGGCCTTTATCAAAAAGTCCCAAATTAATACATGTTGGCATGGATGCAGAGAGACAGGAACACTCATACACTGCTGGTGGGACTGTAAACTAGTGCAACTGCTGTGGAAAGCAATATGGAGATTCCTTAAACAGATTCAAGTAGACCTTCCATTCGATCCAGCAATCCCATTATTGGGCATCTACCCAGAAGAACAAAAGTCATTCTATAATAAAGACACTTGCACCGGAATGTTTATAGCAACACAATTCACAATTGCTAAGATGTGGAAACAACCCAAATGTCCATCAATTCATGAATGGATTAGTAAAATGTGGTATTTGTATACCATG
>CM052439.1:103708968-103725209 GCA_028533085.1 Varecia variegata | reverse complement strand
CCAATCGGACTGAATGTAGTATCTAGGAACAGATCCTAATTTATAATAATGCTATGATTGCTTCATGGTGGGGAAAGGATGATCTTTTCAATAAATTATGCTAAATCAATTGGATATATGAAAAATGTTAGCCTTTACCCCCCTTCCTCACATTATATACAAAAGTCAATTTCACATGGTTTTTAAATATAAATACTAAAGATAAAAGAACCAAGTTTTTAGAAGGTAACATAGGACAACATCCTTATGACCTTGAGTTAGCCAAAGATTTCTTAAACAGAACTAAAAGACACTAACCATAAATGAAAGATTGGTAACCTGGAGTCATTAAAAATTTACAATTTCTGTTCATCAAACATAAGCTATTAAGAAATAAAAAGTCAAGCCACAGAGGAAAAGAGGCATAAAAATGTATATTTTGGTGTAGTGTCCAAAATGTATAAAGGATTCGTACAATAAGGAAAAAAAACCCAGATAACCCAATTAAAAATGAAAAAAGGACTTAAACAGGCACTTCAAAAAAAGATAATATCCAAATAACCAGTAAACAACAAAAATCTCAGATGATACCAAGTGTTGCAAAGATGTAGAGCACCTAGAATGCTCATATACTGTAAAATGTAAAATTTGTTTAATAGCTTTCAAAAACTGTTTGGCAATACCTTTAAAAGCTGAATATTCACAGATGCTATCATCTGTCCACTTTAAAGTATATACTAACAGAAATGCAAAGACATAGGCAGGGTTGCTTCCGGCCAATACCAAGACTAGGCTGAAGTAGAGAGGTGCCTAGGGCTCAATATTTAAGGAGGCACTCCTCCCTCTCAGGGTCATGCTTGTGCTGGCATCATCCTGAGAGCAAGTGCTCCCTTAACTTTTGCACCTAAGCTACCTCTCTTGACTCACCCTGGTTTCAGCCCTGCTCCTGGCAGCAGTATCCATAACAGCCCAAATACCCAAATGTCCATTAACTGGAGAATAGATACATAAACCGTGTAATAGTTATAAAATTCTCTATGCAGCAGTGAAAAGAATGAACTACTAGTAAGCAACAACACGCATCCATCTATATGATGTTGAATGTAAGAAGTCTATCACAAAATAGCATATGATTCCATTCATAGAAGCATTCAAAAATAGGTAAAACTAATCAATTGTGATAGAGGTCAGGATAGTCATTAGTTTTAGAAGGGATGATGATTATGAGGGTGCCCAAGGAAGGCTGCTGGGAGTCCTGGCAATAGTCTGTATCTTGATCCGGGTGGCAGTTACATGGGTATGTATGCTTTGTAGACATCCATTGAAAGGGATATGATCATTGTATATACTATAGCAATATATGTCACTTATGAATGGCTCACTTATCTATGTGAGATTCAACTAAAAAGTTTACCAAAGGAAAAAAAGAAAACAAAAAACACTGGAGAGTGAACATCAAATTCTGGATACTGACGTGTGGAGGAAAAAGAGGGTGGGAACCAAAATGGGTGAGGGGTACCAAAGGCTTCCTCTGTATCTTTAATGTTTCATTTATTTTAAATTATACTGAAACAAATATGGCAAAATTGAATTTGATAGAGATAAAGTAATGGGCATACAGTTCACTGGTTTTCTCTGTGCATTTCTGCTTCAAATGTTTCATACTTTTAGAAAACCAACGTGGGTTATCTGAAGCTGGGATCTGATCCACCGAGGGGACAGTGCAACCCACATAATTATTAACACCTCTTGCAAAATGCTATAAAGCTCTGCCTTCCCCAGTAGACTTCTCATTCTGCTCCCTGCCAGGGCAAAATATGATACTTGCAGCAAGCTGTTCAATTTTATTGGAGAAAATCATGTGAAATGAGGATAGCTTGTTTTAGCTTTACTTTATTACAGGATTTGAAGTTATGGTTTCAGAAAGAATATTCTGCCCTTCTGTGTCTCTGCTAAAGTCTGACGTTCCTTGAAAAACAAATTACACTGATCCCAAACCATAAAAAAGGTAATAAATGATTAACTTTACACTTGGGAGAACTTCTGTGTGACAGTCCTTCAACTGCAGATATTTGCACTCTTCTTTTCACCTTTTAAGCATCGTTTTACAAGAAACCATCAGAAATGTTGGGAGTGTTCACTATTCTTCAGTTAGCTTTTTGCTCACTTCAATTTCAGAAATGGCTTCCTCTCATTTTCTAGAAATAAATTAGCTGAAAATACTCCACCACACCCTAATGTCATCACTGAGAATGGAAGACCCCCTTTGTCATTATTGGGGTCAGGACAGAACCCACTGAACGGCTTTTACATGGGTAGAAACCAGCCTGCGGCTCTGCATCCAACCTGTGACACAGGCTGTCTGCAAACCTGACCTCAACTGACTCCAGTTCTCTCCTAGTTCTGGGCTCAGTTAAAAGTGAGAGGGAGGAGGAGGAGGACGTCAGGGATGAATCCAAAGGGACATGGCAACAAATTGACCATACAGAAAGACCAAGGAAGGTGTGATATAGTGGAAAGAGCAATAGACTTAAGAATCAGAAATTCTGCATTAGAATTCTGACTTGCTGGGCTGACCGACCATGGATAAGTTATTTTAACCTGGGTATCCTTTTGGCAAAATGAGCAAGGTAATACCACTCTCTTTGTGAAATTTGGTGTGGTTTACATGCTGTGAAATGATGAGAATATTACATGGGCATAAGGCGTTACGAGAAAATGCCTGTCATTGCCTCACCTACTATTCTAAAGCCCTAAAAGTACTAACCAATCTGTCTTTGTCAGGTTTCATTCTTTTTCCCCACACACCCATTAGTCATTACATATTGGTTTTGTTTCTTCTCCCTCTTCCACAACTTCTCAACAAGCCATTTGTTATTCTCATAACACACTATAAATTGTCAAAGTATTTGAGCCTTTGCACTTCTTGGATTCTCTTTGATCTGTCTGAAGTACTCTTTTTTTGGTTGAAATGAATAATGTACCATTCATAAGCAGATCACCAGATAGGCACCTCTCAAAAGACAAGTTAACTAGATATAACTAAGTCTTGTTTTTCACTGGTGTAGGATCAAGAAGGGTCAAGGTTTTGAAGGGAAGTGATTATGAGCCACGAGGAAGGAAATCTTTCCTGGCCCTAAGGAGCCCTACAGATTTAATCAGACTGCATGTTTTGGAACATCATTGAGGTAAAATTGCTAAACTTTGTGTTAGGCTTTCCTTACATGGCAACACAGTATTTGCAAATGACAGGTTGATGTTTTATGTTTCATCCAGTTTGGAGGGACCTATATTTTTTAAAAAACATATTTGTGTTGAAATGAGATTTTTATTTTCTCCCAGCTCATATTTCTACTGATTTTCAGTTTGAGTTCCCTCTCTGCACAAGGTAGGCATATTGGGTACCCATTCCTTTCTTCTTGTACTTGATCTTTACTAAGGGAAGGGGAGTCACTAATTTGATTTTTTAAGGCATCACATTTTATTGGTGGACATGGTCATGAATTTGGCTATGTCATCTCCTTCTGCCCTCCTTCATGAGGCAGGGTCATGGTTCTAATCAACAAACCCTGAGGGCCTAATCAAGGATGAATAATTCATTTTCAACCAACATTGGAGGCCTGGTTGTCTTCAATTCAGTGGAGGATATTCTGATTCAGCCTCTGTTCTTAATCTTGTTCCCCAACGCGTTTTATCAAACATCCTGGCATTTTTTGAGTTTTGGGGTACTTCTTTTCCATTATACTAGAGATGCTGCATGTGTGCTCATCACAGAGACCTCTAAGAAGAGAGAGGCTGAATAGTGGGATTCTGCCGTCTTGAAGTCCTAACAATGTTGACACATTACAGCCTCGAGTTAGGGTCATGAGCTTGAAGTCACACCCTATAATTATGAAACAAAGAGGAAGGCTCAGGCAGCCTGCACTTGCAGACCAATCCCTCCTTGCCCTGGGTAATGTCTTTGGATGATGCAATATTGAGATTTCATCAAATTTAGTTGTCCTTAGAAGTATCTCTTGCTGAAAAGGTTAATGCCAGCTTTCAGTCAGCATGAGTACGCTCTCCTTCCAGGTGCTACCGCCTGTAACTAGGGATGATCAGTCTTCCCTAGCAGCTCCAGTATTCCGTTCTGAGAAAATCTCAGAGTGAATGAGATTGTTACTAGTTTGGGTCAGCGCCTAAAATTTCCACAAGACAGAATTCAATATCAGATCACAGGTGAGGGTCAGAAGTCAGGCAACAGCCATGACCAACCAGCTGAGGAATAACCTCTGCCTCACCATCAGAAGATCATGGGGGTTTAGTTAATGTAACACATTTTACAGTGACAAGAACAAATACTCAGTGAGCATTGGGGATAAAAATGAAAGAAATTTCTCTGCCTCTTCTACTGGAAAGAAATCTGAAAGGAGAATCCCAAGCTTAAGGTCAGTATGATTGCCATTGCCAAGTGACACTCAAATATTCTAGGCAGAAGACAGATTGTGAAAACATTTTCTTGACATTTTGCTATACAGCAGGATATTCAAAAAAGGGAAGGAGGAACAATCATGTGTTTAAGGATCTTTCTCTTTCCTCCTCTCCATATGGAAAAAGAACTGATTTCCATAAAAGGTGTTCCTCTGATATTCTGGCAGGATATCAGTTATACTGTTGTCTTAGTTTAAAAAATAATTGATCATAACATCTGCACTCCCTTCATGCAAATTTGTGACTGAGTTTCCAACAGTTGGTCCCCACACTCCATCAATATTCTCATGATAAAAATGAGCAGTGCCTAAAGACTCTTCCATGAAACTCTAGTTGCTGGAGGTACTTTTTTTTTTGGGGGGGGGGAGAGGGAGCTTGCAATGGTCAAATATAATTTTTAAAAGCAAAATAACAAACCTCTCCTGAAGATTCACAAGGCATGTTAATATATCAAAGGCTCTAAAAAAATCCAAGGCAAAAAAAAAAAAAAAATTCAGACAACAAAAAAATCCCTCTGATTAACATTTTCTTAAACTTAGTATTTTCTGAAACCTGAATGCCCATAAATATTTTTTCCATATCACAGAACTCATATTCAGAGGGGCATATTTTGGAAAACCTTGTCCTGTAGCTTTACAGGCACAAACGGAATGGCAGTATGTGAGGATGACTTGACACTCACTTCCTATCCCAAATGCCGATGTCAGGGAAAAAAGAAAAATAAAAAGGAAGTGCCCCTTCTACAGGCACAGTCTAATGGTTCAATTTAGTGCCAACATGTATGAATTACTGTATTTATGAGTGAGTGGCCAAACATAGCAGAAATAGTAGGCTGCAGCACTATTATACCTAGCTAATTGATTACAATCAGGCCATTTGCAGTGTGAATTCCACACATGCAAGAAAACAAATCATTTTCCACATCCCTCAGACCCATTGGGAAGACTCTGCTGTGGCTTGGTTGAAGCTCCCTCAGTGGCAGCCCTTTCCTAGAGGGTCACTGAACCATTGCCACCTTTTCAAGTTACCTTTCATCTGGACCCTTCCCACCCCAGGGCCTTAAGTTCCTGGGATGAAGTTCAAGAGAAGAAGTGAAAACTGCAGGGATTCAGGGAAAAGCAACACTTACTGTAGTTAGCTACCACTGCACTAAAAATCACTCCGGAACTTAATTGTGTAAAACGATGATTTAGTATTGCTCACATCTTTGTGGGTCTCAGTTGTGCAATTCTTTCTGCTCCATGTCATGTAGCTGAAGTCATCCTTGTGGGTATATTCAACTGGGAACACAACTGGGACTGAACATTTAAGGTGGCTCCATATCTCTATGAGGTTCCCTCACACCACATGGCCTCTCATCATTCAATGACCTAGCCTTTACTTCTTCACAGCATGGCAACTGAGTTCCAAGAGAAGGTAAAAGCATCCAGTTCTCTTAAGGGCTCTGCTCAGAAATCCCAGGATATGAGTTGTGATATATTCTATTGGTCAAGGCAAGTTACCAGGCCAGCCCAGATTCAAGGGCCCAGACTTCACCTCTTGATGTAAGAAGCCTCATACTTCTAGAGAGATGGGAGTGTTCCTGATGGCTGTATTTGGAGATCATCTACCACAGCATCCAACGCTTTACATTCTACAGCTTCCATTGATGGTTAACAGACAAAACTCAACACCATTCCTGACAGAGAAGACCCTATCTAAGCCAATTCAAAACTTGATCCTTTTTACCTAGACCAATGTGATTCTTTATACATACACACTCACACGCAAATTACAAATCTCTACTGGGCTCCAGTTAGAGCAAACTAAATGAGCACATAACTCATTCTATTCTCTCAATTTCTTTTTAGGAGGCAGCTAGAATAATTTATCCTCAATTAACATTAACTTTATAGACAAATTGGGTTCCCTGGCTACTCAATAAATTACAAATCAAACTTCTAATTCTGTTCATGTTTTTATTCCTCACTTATACTCTATCCTAAGGAATAAGCAAGCATCCTCCTTATCAACAGTCCAACTGACCTCTGCGGCTAGATTTAACCATATCCAGGGGATAAAAGCTAAATATTTATTTAACAATATTATCATTTTCCCTAAAAGGAGTCAGCTCTTATTTTTTCCTCATTCACCACTTGAAGCATAAGAGAAAGATGAGTGGGCTAGCAGCTGCCTACCTAGTACATTTTGTGGGATGCTAAGAGGGGCCTCTGCCCTAAAATAATTTTCACAGCTGCCATGACATGATGCCTGAGATTCCACAAAGGAGATTCATCTTATTCTCTTCTGGTACTGACTCTCTGACTTTCCTGGGGTTCGAGAACAGAATGCAAAGACTCCAGGATATGGGAACACATGGGGTCATCATCATACATTAGCTTCCCAGCCAAGGGTGAGTGGTTAAGCCAAGGCTTTTGGACAATGAGGCACAACCAGGCAGGGTTGTGGGTCTGTGGCTCAGTGTATTCCTGAGGGCCAGAAAGGTGGGTGTGTCCTGTAGTTGGCTGTGTGTTCTTGGAGGTGGGGGCACCCCAAGGGTAGAGAGGGAGACAGAAACAAGGTACCCCTCCAAGTTTGCAATGTTCTGGAGGACATAGGTGGAAGGGAAAGAGAAGGGGCAATGGGAGAGGGAGTGAGAAAAGGGCAAAAGGACACATTCTGGGTCCATCCTCCCAAAGTGTTACCTTTTTAAGAGTTTTAAAATTAACATTGTGTCATCATGATTAAGACCATGGTGAAAAGACATCCAAGGAAGCAGCTTACATAGTAAAGGGAGTTAAAAGAGGAACTTCTGAATTAAGTTTTAGCCACCTATGAAAGGTGCTGAAAAGATTGTAAACCAAAAATAGTTAATATTTATATTGCACTTCCTATGAGTCATATTAGGTTCTGAGAACTTTATATGTAGTAGTTCACTGATCATCACAAAAGGCCCATAATGCAAGTGCTCTTATTCCCACTTAGAGATGGGCAAACTGAGGCTAGGAAGGTAGACTGACTTGTTTATGGTCTCACAGTGAATACATGGTAAAACCAGGATTTGAACCCAGGCAGTCTGACAGCTGGAACTCAGAGCCTTTACTCTTGATCACTACACTGTGATGCTTGCCAGAGACCATTACAGACACAAATGCTTCTATATGCAGAGAACATTCTAAGGATAAGAAACTGTCCTCCAAGAAGGCAATTTTGTGTCACAAAGTTGAGCTACCTGATGCCTGGGCATACTTAAGGCACATCAGGGAACCTCGGGAGGTGGGATTCTGACCAGTGTTACTACACACAACAGATCAGCTGGCCTCTCTGCAAGGTCCGTGTAATACACCACTGCAGAATCCAAGAGCCAGGTCTGAAAATGTACCTCTCTGTAATTCTTGTTGGTGAGATATTTGGGCAATTATAAATGCCAGAGATAGTCATTAATTTTCATCTATTCATGCTTTCTACTACTCCTTTTCCTTTCCTCCCCCAGCAAACCTCATCAGCACACACATTCTCCTCTCTGAATGGTGAAGGGGTTGAGGGTGCCATTTTGCTCAAATGAGAGAACTCAACGCTGCAAGTGAAACCACTTTCACAGATTACCACCATCACATCAAGCCACTTAGACTAATAGAAATTGAAACAGAAAAGAGCCCAAATACCCAAAGCAATGTTAAGCAAAAAGAACAAATCTGGAGGCATCACACTACCAGACTTCAAACTATACTACAAGGCTATAGTAACCAAAACAGCATAGTATTGGCACAAAAATAGAGACATAGACCAATGGAATAGAGAACCCAGATATAAAACCATCCACATACAGCCAACTGATCTTTGACAAAGCAAACAATAATATACACTGGGGAAAAGAAGCCCTATTCAATAAATGGTGCTGGAAAAATTGGACAGTCACATGTAGAAGAATGAAACAGGATCCATATCTCTCACCATTCATAAAAATTAACTCAAGATGGATAAAAGACTTAAATGTAATATATGAAATCATAAGAATTCTAGAAGAAAATGTTTGAAAAACTCTTTCTGATATTGGCATAGGCAAATAATTTATGAAGAAGACCGAAAAGCAATCACAACAACAATAAAAATAAATAAATAGGATTTGATTAAATTAAAAAGCTTCTGCACAGGTAAGGAAATAATCAACAGAGCAAACAGACAACCTACAGAATGGGAGAAAACATCTGGATCCTCTATATCCAATAAAGGGCTCATAACCAGAATCTACAAAGAACTGAAGCAAATCAGCAAGAAAAAATCAAACAACCTCATTAAAAAGTGGGCAAAATACATGAACAAAAGCTTTTCAAAAGATAGACAAATGGCCAATAAACATATGAAAAAATTCTCAACATCACTAATCAACAGAGAAATGCAAATTAAAATCACAATGAAATATCACCTTACCCCAGTTAGAATGGCTTTTATTAATAAGTCCAAAAACAATAGATGTTGGCATGGATGCAGAGAGAAAGGAACACTTATACTCTGTTGGTGGGACTGCAAATTAGTCAACCTCTAAGGAAAACAGTATGGAGATTCCTCAAAGAACTAAAAGTAGACCTACCATTTGATCCAGCAATCCCCCTACCAGGCATTTACCCAAAAGAAAAGAAGTTGTTTTATCAAAAAGACACCTACCTGCACACGAATGTTCATTGCAGCACAATTCACAATCACAAGATGTGGGATCAATCCAAATACCCATCAATTCATGAGTGGATTAACAAAATGTGGTATATGTATTCTATGGAATATCACACAACCATGGAGAAGAATGAATTAAGGCCTTTTACACCAAATTTAGATGGAACTGGAGAACATTAGCCTAAGTGAAGTACCTAAAGAATGGAAAACAGACACCACATGTACTCACTATTAAATTGGAACTAACCAATGAGCACACATGTGCACAGAGGGAAGTAAAACTCAGCAAAAATCAAGCAGGGGGCAGGGAGCAGGGCGTGAGTGAAAACCTACCTAACGGATACAATGAACACTATCTGGGTGATGGGCACACTTATAACCCTGCCTCAAACGTAACAAAATCAATGCATGTAACTAAAAACATTTGTACCCCCGTAATATTTTGAAATAAAAAAGTAAAACATTTTAACATGAAAAAAATAAATAAATAAATACACCTTCCACAGGTTTGCAGTAAAAATTTAAAAAAAGAAAGAGAAAGAAACTGAAGTTAAGTTGTAGTCAAAAAGGCGGGTATGGCAAATATACCATCATAAATCTCTATCAGTAAATGGTTAATGCTTGTAAGCACTAAGTCAGAAAAATTAGGAGGCTTGCTTATGGAGAGGAAACTTGGTTCCAGTATTTAAATCCAGTGAGATAAATTCCTGCCTGCCCTACAGTATAGCTTTGAGTTAATGGAAGTGGGTCACACCTTAGGGATGAGAAATGGAGTTTTCAAAAGGTAACACTAAGGATGCAATTTATCTAGAGGAAGAAAAGCATCTCCATCTCCTGTATATTCTACTCCCCCTGGAGGTTTCAGCCCAGCTCAGTACCATGCCTCTCCCACTAAGAAGCCACTGGAAATACATGAGAAATTTTCTTTAATGGTCACAATGACAGAGAGGCACCACTAGCATTTAATAAATGGCAACCAGTGACTTTAAATGTCCTACAATGTGCCATAGAAGGGTTCTGCACAATGGAGAATTTTACTAATTTGCAATAGCACCTAGAGCATCCCTGCTGTATAATACTACTTTAGGTAGCTGCAGCACCATCTCCCTGAGCCTCCAGTTTCCAAACCTGCTGTCCACTTACTTAGAGTGACTAATCAACTCTCTTTGCTGGAAAGACATGGTGTCCTCCTCATTTTTTAATTAAGAGAAAAGGTTGTAATTCAACTGTATCCTGTCCTATTGAAAGGGGTCAAAGAGAATAGTTAAGTGACATGCATATCTGGTGGATAGAGAATAAATACAAGTCCTGTGGAATTCTGTGATACAAGGGGACATCAAGTGGTTGGATTTGGGAAAGAAGTAATGGATGAATGGAAACAAAGATTTCAGCCAAAGTAGGTATCATATGTCCTTCCTTTCCTTCTTCCCTTTCTCTGCAAATAGTTATTGAGTGACCGCTCAGGCTTGTGTGAGGCACTGTGAAACAATGGTGAGCAATAAGTGACATAGTTTTTACTCTCATGGATTATGCATCCTATTGGAGGAAACTAACCTTAATAATAGAATTGCACAAGTAAGCTGATGAACACGGAGCAATGTGATCATCCATGAATGCCAGTCATGTTACCCCTAGATGCAAAGAGCACCAGACGAGTATCACTTGTGCCATATAATGCCTGGGTTCCATTAGCAATATAATTGCTATAGACTTATTTTTTCCCAGGCATGCAAATACACATTGCTTTGGATAGCAATGTGGACTCTAAGTAGCTAGGAGAGAAGTTTGTAGATTTTTCAGAACAGTCAGGGCACTTAAACATGACTCATTTCAGCTCTAGATGAGTCATCAGGAGTGACCCTACTTCCAGATAAAGTCTAAAGGACCCCTTCCCACAGAGAGGCCACACAGCTGTTAACAACACAGGTGGTCTTGAGATCCTTTGTGGGACTTTCAAGAGCAGTCCTTGTCACTGAACTAATTCCACAAATGCTTACAGAATGCCAATTCTAGCCCTGGTTTCAAATAAAAGCTCGAGGACAAACAGATGAGTAAGAAGCAGCCTTTGCCTTCAAGGGGCTTAGGCTGGAGAAGAAAATATAATTAAATGATGTGATATAAACATGCTGAACATGGTGGCCAAATGCCATGTGACTGTGGAGGGGGGAGTGTTTACTCCTGCAGTGTTTTCTGAGTCTGGAGATGGAGAACTTGACTTTCAGCCTTTCCTGATAGATGTATTTCATGTTGTTTGCTTAGACTTGGGATAGACTATCCTAAGACCAAAAGGTCTTACTTTTATTGAGTCTTGATTGCCCATGATGTTTCTTGTCTAAACCTGAGTGCTAAGTGCTACTTTAATAGTAAGATGACTTAACTCAATTAGCTGAAAGAGGAGTCAGGAGAATTCTCTGCATGTATTATACATAAAGGTGACTGGGACCTTCTCTTTACATACTTCATGAACACTGCCTCCACTCCAAGAATCCTCCACTCCTGCTGACACAGACTCACCCATTGCTCAGTGTAGCTGCTGCTACAGAGAAATAGGTGGGGGCAAGGTGCAGGGGGAGAAGAAGAACACACTGCAGTCCCTTCACCCTGATTTTGGCCAGACATGACTTAGTATACATACACAGCCAAGCAACCAGTACTCAATCTGCCAGTTCTCTTCTCTGAGGTCAAAATAAGGGAAAGTTCTGCTGTCTCCCAAACCTAGAATAGCTCCTCTGTTCACTTTTCAGGATCGGTCTCCAGCCAGAAGCTTTATGAAGTCAAAGCAAAGGCCTCATTTGGCTGTGGGAGAAATCTGAAAAACAACCGAAGGGCCCATTGGAGCAAGAGCAGAAAGAATCCCAAAGTGTAAGCTCCCTCCCCAGAAAACAGAAATCCAAGTGGTGAAAATAAGAAACAGTGAGAGACCTGACTTTTCCCTAGGGGCTCCCAGGCTTTGTCCCTTCTTTCTCCCACCTTCAGCTGATTGTTTTATTATAATTTTGGGCAGCTCCTGTTTAGAGAGGCAAACCAGGTTTGGTTTCACCCGAACAGTGAACTACATAAGGTAGCAGTGAGCACCACTTAGGCAAGGCACAGTAAGCTTCTAGCTGCCACACTAAGCTGAAACAGCTCAGCTGTTTCTGTCAAATTTTTCCACAACAATTTCCTTTTAAGCTGAAAATGCCTCTTAATTTCAGCCCATTTCTTCTAGCTCTCATGAAAGATGTCAAACATAGAAGTTAGTATGATATCAATATTTTTTTTCTTTAAAAAACCAGTACAGAGATTTGGGGATTATGCCAAAGGCTTTAGTGTTATTAACATACAATATCCATGAAGATTATGATGGTGAAGATATTTATGTAAAAAGCATATCCCAAAAACATATGAACAGAGCATGAAGCAGCTTTTAATAAAGGGTGCATACAAAATAAGGCAGCTGAAACAGGAAATCAAAGGTGGTGATAACTTATCTTGGACAACGAGGCTCAAGGTGGCATTATTAACTACATGTTAGACATCAAGGATGCGGCACTCAGTGATTAGCAACTTTCACCCCAGCTTCCTCTCAGTCTGCCCTTCTGCACAACGTCCTGGCTCTTGTCTCCCTGCTCAGTGACAGGGCAGCTGCTGCTGGCTGGTGAAAGTCACCGCCAGCTCTCCTGGGGCAGCACAGAATGACTGACAAGTGGAAGTGAGATTTGGGGGTACATAGGACAACTTCCCCAAATCTGGGAGGTATAATATCGCACTCTGACGCTGACACTTTAGAGGCCGTGGAACCACAGATCAATGCAAAAATACCTGATTATCGTCCAAGCATAAGAGACTGATTTTGTCATTGTCTATTGTTATCTGGAGGAGATGATCTTTGGTAAAGATGTGTGTCATATTCTCAGGATGAAGCGTAACTATTATTATCAACATTTCCCAGCAGCTGGTGTAAGGCTTTGTGTTAGTATTGTCACTTGAGAGCTTAAGAAAGGTACACTCTAAGAACTCACTTCTACACTCTGGTGAGGCAAAGACCGCCATGGTCAGAGAGCTGGAGCAATAAGGCAGAAGCTCACAACGCGGCCACCCCAGGGGATATAGACATAGTGAAACATCCTTGTGGTCAAGTCTCTGAGATATGGGAACCTCATCCTGGAGTTTCAACCTCCTAAATAGTTCCCCGTCCAGCTGCTCTTGTCCATCCCCGTGGCTACTCAAGTGCTCACCAAGTAGACGGTTCCAAGGACCTGTCATGCTGACCCTTTCACTCCCAGCTTTACACCCCTACCAGTTATTTTTGAGAAAATCAAATTTAATCATGCCATTCTATTGCCAAAACTTATTTAATGACTTGCTATCACTAGACAGAAAAAATGACTTTCTATCTAGAAGTGGTAAAATTTCAACTCTTTAGTTTTGCATCTGAGGACTCTGACAACGCACACAGCCTATGTTTTTATCTTTATCCCCACATTTCAATATCACAGTGAATTCCCCATCCCAGCACAGTGCATGCTCCAGGCACCCCAAGATACTAACCCTTCCCCAGATGAGTTCTGTGCTTTTATGTATACCAATACCTTTTCCCCAAATACTCTTTTCCACCATCTGCACCTGGAACCCCTCTTCAAATGCCAATTTGTCCAAAATCTTTGGGCAGAATTACAGGTTACCTTTGTGTTTTCCAAACTCTTTGTGCATGCCTGTTCTCTTTACACAATGAATAGGTAAGTTTGAATGTCCATAATGTTCTAGCATTGTCCTAGATGCTGAGAATAGTGAGTAGAAAAACAAGAAACCCAATTTCCAGCTTCATGGAGCTTACACGAATGATTCAAAGGTCACGAGTGTAAGCATTGTTAAAAGTACTACAGTGGAGTGGCACATGGGATTTGTGGATAAATAGTAGGTGTGATTGACTTAGGGAGGTCAGTGAAGGCTTTTCTGAATTAGAGATTTTTGATTTGAGATCTGATGGGAAAACTAGGCAAAAGGGGATAGGAGTTCTACTCAAACTGGGGTCTTCAGACCCATTCCAATCCTTGGACTATTCGTTACTGTTCCATAGCAATGTAAGTACGATAATTGAGAGTAAGCATTTAGAAGCTGTTAGAGCAATTTGATAGAGTAATTATGTATCTCTTGAATCTAATAAGAAGCCAGGCTTGTATTTTGTCTGTCTTTTTCTACTCATTTTATTTTTCTAGTATTTCATTTTTATTGTACTTATAAAAGTATCAGTCTGTGATAGATTAGACATTTAAAAGAACAACCATGCTTTTATCACAGATAGTCTGAGAAGCACTGCCCCAGGCAGAGGGAAAACACGTATAAAGGGCCTGTATTGGGAAAAGCCATGGTCACCCCAGAACGAGATGCACAGTGGAAATGAGGTGAGGCTGGCATGTGGAATCTGAGGGCGTCGTCGGCTCGCACGTGATGACTGAGGTGGTGGTTACTGGTGCAACTAGGGAGAGTGGATGGAATGTGAGCATAAGAGGAGGCCGAGGACCCAGCCTTGAAGAGCTTCAGTAGCTAATGGCTTTTGGAGAAAGATGAGCCTTCCAGGAAGATGCCATTCCTGGCTTTAGCAGAAGCAATTTAGTGGCGAGGTGGGGGCAATCAGGAAAGAGTTAATGAGTGAAGAAGTTGGAAAAAAGAAGACAAAGGAGCTTTATAAAGGAAGAAATGTGGTAGCTGGAGGTAGCTGTGGATGCAAGTGTTTTTTGGTGATAGTCACTGTGTTTCTAATTTAATGAGAGAAATTTGAGCATTTTTTAAAGATGATAAACCCTGTTGAGAAGAAGAGGCTGAACACTGAAGGTGGAGTAAATATAATAAATAGTTTTTTTTTTTTCTGAGAAAGTGGGTGGGGTTGGCATGCAACTCACAAGTAAGGGAGTAAACTTAATACCCAAATAGATAGTGTCTAGTGTCGTCGTCGATACAATGACCTATAAAATCAAAGCCAACTAAGGAGAAGGAAAGAAAGGAGAGATGAATGGGAAGAAAGCAGTTGTGTCAAAGGACTGAGGTTTTTGTGATTCTGAAGACTAGTCATTATGGGAAAGAATAAACAAGTTAGCTAAGAGGAGAGAGCTTTACACTCAGAGAGGTGAATCTTTGATTTAGCGATTTTTTTGAAGAAAATATACAACCCCTTATCTTTCCTATTATAATATTTTTCTTGGCTGTTCTATATTTTTTCTTTAAGCTTTGTTTTGAAGACTACATGTTGTCTTTAATTTCTTTGAGACGACAGAGAGGAATTTGTCTGAATTCTTTTTTACTTTCTAGAAGGATTCTCAACCTAAGATATGTTAGTCCTTTCTTTTGTTTCTATTCCCTTATTTATGGTAGTCATAAATGGTTCACTTGCTCATATTTGCTGTGTCTGCGCATAGACGCTGTTCTGCTTCCCCGGTGGTTATTAATCATCTCTGCAGCAGCTCCATCCAGGCCAGCTACTGCTCAAGAGCAGGGAGGGGAAGGGTGAGGAGGAAGAGCCGGAGCAGCTCCAGTTTCCATGTGGGTTTGTCTCCACCACTCAACTAAATGGATGTGTCTTCTGCCACAAGCCACATCCCCTCCCCCACTCTGTGTTCAGACTTCGGGGTATCAGGGAGACCACATTGAAGCCCCTTAAGGCCCAGAAACTCTGTCATTCAATGCTATGCTCCCTCTTTCCCTCCTCACTAATGCAATCCCCTTGCCTAGGAGCAAGCCATAAACAGTTCTACCTCCCCCACCTTTTATAACGCAGAATTAGGCATCTCCAGGGACACTTCTCTTCCACTCCCAGATCTCATCCATCTAATCAGAGAATCATTAGATGGGCCTTTAAGAATGATGACATTTACTTTGTGAGCAGGGATCATGGACTGGCAGCCCACAGATGGAATCCAGCTGGCAGATACAATTTCGTTTGGCCCACACAGTTTTTGAAAGATAGGAACGCTTCATATGAAAATCCATCTTTCCAGCTTCTTTTTAAAAATTCAGATGATCTGGCAATTCTCGATGGCAATTTTTCTGCATGCTTCCTGGTTTTAGGGGACCTACGTGGTACTGCTCTAATAACCTTTCCCTGAGTCCACATTTCAGTCTGTTTGACAGACTGTTTTCATAGTTTATGTTTTGAGTTTGTGGTT
>CM052439.1:103691157-103708468 GCA_028533085.1 Varecia variegata | reverse complement strand
TATTGTTCTCCAGAACCCATAATTCCAGCTTAATCCATGGGGAAAAAATATCAGACAAACCTAAATTTAGAGACATTCTACAAAATGTCTGACCACTAATTCTCAAAACGTCAACGTCAGAAAAAACAACAAATGAGACTAAGGAGATGATTAAATGCAATGTGGTATCTTGGATTGGATCCAGGAATAGAGAAAAGGGTATTTGTGGAAACACTAGTGAAATCCTAATAAAGTCTGGAGTTGATATAATAGTAACCCAACAATGTAGGGTTCTTAGTTTTGACAAATGTACCATGGTTTTATAAGCTGTTAACAATACAGGAAGCTGAGTGAGGAATATACGGGGACTTTTCTGTACCATCTTTGCAACTTTTCTGTATATGTAAAATTATTCCAAAATTAAAAGTTTATTTAAAGAAATAAACTTGCATTATGGCGGAAGGAACAGGAATAACACCCCCAAAACAATTACAGAACCATTAGAGAAGGAGCAGAGTCCCCCTTTGTTGGTGATTTCCCGCCCACATTAGGTTTGCCGCCAGCATCATTATGCTGTTTCCTTATTTATGCTTGCCTGGCGGTTATAATTTTCTTTTGAGACACTGGGAATTTCTGTAGTTAAAAAGAACGATTCTGTGGAATTCAATTTTAAAAAACTATTGGTTAAACACATTATGGTACAATCACAAAATAGAATACAGTTGTAAACATTTAAAAAATGATACTGTAAAATAATATATACTGATATTGAAAGTTTTATGTATATTAACATAAGATTCCCTTGTTGAATGCTTTCATACAATTCCCTACTGTTACAGGAATTGCTATAACTGGAATTAAGTACTTTTGCTCTTCACTCCTATAACTGATCTCCTTTTGGTTCTTTTAACACGTGAAAGTCTTTTTCATTTAGCACCTTTGCACTTTTAAAAAATTTGTCTGGATCTTCAGTTCCAAGATTTTGACATGGTCAGTTTCTTCTCATTGTAGGCCTTAGCTCAAATGTCACCTTTTGAGAGAGATATTTCACTGACCACCCAATCAAAATAGTATTTTCTGCCACCATCACTCTTCCTCAGAATAGTCAGCACCATTAGTCTTCACAAACATTGACCACCATCTTAAATTATATGATTTATTTGTTCACTTGCCTGTTGCCTGTCTACCCCTTCTGGAATGTAAGCTCCATGAGAGTAGGGACTTTGCCTATCTCTTATTCACCCCGCCCCTAGTGCTTGTTACAGGGCCTCACACAGGAGAGGTACCTGGTGCGTGTCTTATGCAAAGATGCATGAGTATATCTTGGCTGGATACATAATTTTAGGATCCTTGACACAGAGGTGATGGTTGAAGCCAGGAGAATGAATGTCATCATCTAAGAAAGGAATGTAGGGAGTAGAGGGCTAAACACTAAGCCTTTGAAGCAGCCATCGATAAGTGCAAAGTTGAAGAAGAAAAGTCAGTGGAGAACACGGAGAAGTCAGGATGGAGAGAGAAAAAGAGGTCCAGGAGGGTATCATGGGGGCCAAGAGTAGAGAGGATTCCATGAAGGAGTTAGACCTTAGCTATGGCAATGCTAAAGACTGAGGTCAAGAAAAGTTACTGGTTTTGACAACTCAGGTCTTGTCTCTAGAGAATAAGGTTTGCTTGTCTGTAGAGCAAAGCATATACTCTCTACTCTGAAACCTGCCACCTGCTTTCCTTTCCTTGGTATAAAGCATTGGCTACATTCAGTGCTTCTCACGGTCAGTAGGGACAGGATTCCTACCATGTCATTCTACTTGCATTGTAATAACTAAGAAATGCATGAAGAAATAACAAAAGATAGTTACATAATTTTGTAATATATTTTAAATGTTTTACATTGAACAAATTAATGGTTTTAAAAGTGTATCTTGCAATAATTGTTATTCACCTGGTAACAGACTGCAGATAATAAATTACCACTTTGGCTGCTGGAGCACATACCTAACCACAAAGCTACTGGATCCGTTCTTGTCGCAAAACTTTAAAAATGTAAAACAGACTTTACAGTGTGGGCAACAAAAATGTAAAGGAAAAAAGAGACTTGAAAAACATATGCCAGAACATTAACAGTGGTACTCTCTGAGCTGTGAAGTCATGATTAATTCTTTTTCTTCCTTTTTTATATTATTGTATATGTTTCAAATTTTCAAAAATGTACATATATTACTTAGATAAAATCTTCATCTATTTGGCATGCTTGTTCAATTAGTGAAAAAGTAACAGTCTTATTTATACTGTGCCACACACCGACCTTGATTTCCCACTATTTGTTTCTCAACATTAAATGGACAAAAAACCCAATGACACCAACATTATCTGTAGAAGTTTTGTGTCAGAATAAAACATCCTTCTTCCTCTAAACTTCATACCACCAAATCCATCATAGTCTAAATCCTTTTCTCCCAATGAATTTGAGTTAATAGACCAAAGCTTGATATAAAATTAACATTCAAAATGCTGATTTCCACAGGCTTGCCAGGCATTAGATAAGGCAGTTTTTACTATCATTAACTTAGATACACAGTAGCAGGATATTGAAGCTTTTAGAAGATGCCATGAAATGAGAAAACTCCTTATAAATTAAGAAATATTAGTAACAAAAAAGTAGGACAGAGGATCGTTATTTTTAGATGGGAAGTAAAGCAACAGGGCTTGGGCCAGAGAGCCTGGCAGCAAGGCACGGTGTTAGCAGCCTAGAGCTGAGTGGGGTCACCACGGTTACTCCATTTGATTCCAAGCTCCTACTTTCCTACGTGCTTCAGAAGGTGGTCTTGTCTCTGGGTTAGATCAGGGCCTCCAAAGTTTTAATTTATGTTTTAAGATATACAATAAATCTAGAGTATTTTTATTATTTCAAAACCTTCCAGAAAAATTCTTTCAACTATTAAACTAAGAGGAGGAGGAAGAGAATTCAAAGCACATATATACTGAGAGGCAGTGATAAGAAAACCAAGTGACATCATGTCCCTGAAAACTATGAAACAATCACAGACTACACATATTATTCCTTGAACACTGTTTCTCATTGTCATTCCTTGTACACTGAGGCAAATCTTAATTGTCATCATCACAAACTCGTAGTTCTGCCCTAACTTCTCAGCATATTTGGACATAACACTGCCCACCTCTACTCTCACCCCTGACCCTTCAGGTGGCCTTTCTCTGAAGGGATATCTCCTTAACGAGAGAACTGGTAATATTGCAGGTTGACATGGTGAGGGTACTTAAATATATATGAGCCTGACACCAACGATCAAATTCTACTCCCATGCCTGACACCTGATCCATTTACTCACACAGCAGAAGTAAAATTTCATTAGATCACAGATTCATCTTTTAATACTGCCAAACGTAGCTGCAGAAAGGCCACATTCCTGACTGTATTCCTAGACGTTAACACCTAATCTATGAAAACAACGTAGTAACTTGTTCGTTACAGCTGTGTGTGCACTGAGATATGTGCGTTTCTCCCATAGGGTAGAAATCCAAAGGATTGAAACTGTGGGGTTGGATTCCAGATACACTTAGTTCCAAGATATTTCACACTGCTAAAAAGTCAGACTTTGAATTTTTCCAGTCCTCCAGTGAAGTAAGAATTTTAGGGTCATTGTCAGGAACAGGGTAGGGCTGGTCCATCTGCAGACACAATGGTGACCAACTTTTAGAGAAACAAATAAGTTCTAGATTTCCCCAAGTATCTCCCAACTAAGTTACATCATGGTACATGTACCTTCCCACCCCCTGGGTAAAATCCCCCAGTTGGAATCATTAATAATTCTTTGACTTAGGTCTCAAGAAGTCACTAAAAAGACACAGCACAGAATTTTAGAAATGGAAGATAGAATAGAGGAGTACCTTGCTCACTTTTTTTTTTAAATTTTGGCAGGTGCAGAAGCTGAAGACCAGAGAGGCCATGTGACCTGTACAAGGTCACCGAGAGGAGCAGTGGTAAAGATTGTCCTGAACCCTGATGTAAGATTCTAAGTGGAGTATTCTTGACGTTTGTCCAAGGACCTAATGGAACTCCTGGTACAAAGGAGCCTCAACAGATTATTCACATCACTACATTAGTGGGTCTCAAATCGTGTTTCAAATCTTCCAACAGCAGGATCAACATCACATGGGAACTTGTTAGAAATGCAAATTCTCAGGCTCCACCCAGAGCTAATGAATCAGAAATCCTGAGGATAGAACACAGCAATCCCTGTGTTAGTAAGCCTTCCAGATGACACGCACACCCAATTTTAATAGCTCCTGCCCCAGATGAAACTTTTCACACCCTTTCCTATGTAAGGGTCCTTTTTTCCTATGTATTTTCACCACAAGTCTGACACAAGAAAGAATTTATTTTTACTGAAACTTAGTATGGAATGAACTAATGTCTCTCAAACTTTAATATGGATAATAATCACTTAGGAATCTTATTAAAAACCAGATTCTGATTCAGTAGGACTGGGCTAGGGTCTGGGATTCTGCATTTCTAGTAAGCTCACAGGTGATGTCAATATTGCTGGTGTGAGTTAATTAGCCTTGACTGGTATCAAAATGGGGCTAAATGTCTTGGATTGAGGAGGGGTGAAAACTGTGACATCCCATCACTGTGTACCCTTTCAGTGTGTCGGTGCCATTGACATTGAGGAGTCCACTGAGAAGAGGCAAATAAGTCAAGAAACTTTTGCCTTGGACACTTTAGTGGTGACTAGGTGGTCCTGCAGTCACAGTAGGGCTTTTAGAACAAGGCAGAGGACTGAGGAGGGACCAAGGGGGGTCAGGGCTTTGGCAAAAGGAGCGACATTCTGTGGGGTTTTCCAGTCCCTGTGAGAGGGATCAGGAGAAGAGATGTGCCGAAAAAGGGAAGCTGAGAGGCTAAAACAAGCATTGCTGACTCCATAGTTTTGAGAAGAGCCAGTTCAGGGCAGGGGGACCAAAGAAAGTCATTTAACTCTACACAATTAGGTCTGAGGTAGGTGCTAAACCACGCAGGACAGAATGCCTTCACTGAGGCTAAGTGTGCCATCTTTTATCCTAAAATCACCCCCTGTGCTGTGCTACACAATAATCTTAGATCTACCTTTTTTATTTTCCTTTATTCTTTCTTTTTTCTTATTTATATTGGAAACTTTCATGAGAAAAATATTTTCTCCACACTTGCCAATAAAGAAGGAACCAGACTGTGCAATGTCCAAAAACGTTGGCATGTACACTAAGGAACATATGACTGCCAGGAATTATTGATTGATGTCCCAGTGACGGATTGGTGTGCACTGCAGTAGAGTGTTCAGCACCAGCACAAAAACATGGCAACGGAAGCTTCCACCACCTCAGTGCCGTTGGCAGTGAGAAAGGGACTTTTCCTCTCTGATTCTCAGGCCTGCATTCTATCATCAGTTTGCACACTGCTCCTTGCTTCTCACTTGGACAACTGGACAGTTCCCGATAGTTGCACAGTCCAAAGGTCAAATGGACACAATGACTAAAGCCCCAGTCATGGAGGAGAATGGCAGGGGAGGTCCCTAACTCATATTCATGGCACAAATTGAAGACCAGACACATTGTGGTTCACTCAGAGAAGATTCCATGTCACTCAAGCCAAATTGCAAATTCTGCCTGTGCTGACCCCGTATAATAGATCTGGATATAGTGATATCCCAGGGCTTATAAATGAGCACAGCCCTCTACCTTCCAAAAGAGTAAGACTTCTGGTGCCAGATTGTCTCTGATGTGAGTCAGGAAGGAAGGAAAAAAAAAAATCACCTGTCCTATGCTCCAAGTGACTTTGATAACAAAGAATTTGTTGGCACATTAAATTTAGTTGAACTCACGATTTCTATCACTGCAGAATACAGAAATGAGATGATCAAGACCAAAATATTCCCTTCTTAGTCACTCTCTATTACAATTAGCTGGTGACTTGAAATTTATTTCTTATGAGCCTAGAACCCTGAACTCATTGTCCCTGGAGGTGGTTCAGTATCTGACATTCATGTCAATCTCTCCCAGGCCAAAAGAGCCTCTTTGCCTTTCCAAATATTCTGCCAGCCTCCATCAGGGAATTCTGGATGGTGTGGAAGATTCAGGAAGTGAATTGAGGCTGCCAGGAATCTTCCTCCAGGTTAATCATCCCTGTAGACTAGGAGAAAGAAACAGGCTGGCTGGCTGAGTAATGCAGATAAGCAGATGGCTTGGGCACAAGTTAAATGAACTGCATATTGGCTTCCAAATTCTCCTGCATCTAATGCCATCAAAACAACATGATGTTGTTGCGGATTTCATTATCAAGTTGTTTTACCGTCATGGAAGAAAAAGGGACACTAAATTCAACACTTTGTTATCTTCTAAATGTGAAATTCCCTTTGATGACACACATCAAAAATAGTTAAGAGAATGAAATGTTAAAGATATCTCAGTATATCCTTAAATTTTTTTAGATAATTCTGTATTTTTAAATTTTTTAAATTTTTATTTTTTTTTTTACAGAGGTGGTAAGGATTCCAAGTAAAAATTTAAAGCTGAAGAACTATTATAGAAGGCTAACAGGCCCCAAACTTTATATGAAATCTTTTAGGATACATAAAAGATTCCATCTGGTTGTGGACAGATGAGCGTACAATATGAAAGAAAAACATTGCACGTTTCTGTCATTGATGGAAAGCACTGTTTCTTCTTAGTCCCATGATTTTAAGTTATCTCAATAAATCCACACATATATAATGAATTTAGGGTCATACTTTCTTATTAGATAACTTATGTCAAGCCTGAAGCATCATTTAGCAGGGAGTTATAATTATTAGTCTACATTGAGTTATACACAAACTCAGAAAACAATGATTAAAACTTTGTGTAGTGCTCAGTCTATTGCCCCAGGGGAAAAAAAATTCTATTAGTTTGAACTTTAAAAATCACTTTATGAACAAAGTTGAAAAGAAAAAAGTTTTGTTCGGCTTAGTCTTTTCTCACACTGAAGCACAGAAAAGTAGCCAAGCACCATAACCAACAGGAAAAGGTTCAGTGCTTTAATACTCATTGAGATACGCTAAGATTTGTAGGTCCTAATGACTCACCATTCTTAGTGCTAGAGAAATTATTTATGTCACTGTAAAGGTTTAACTATTATCTTTGAAAATTTGTAAAGGCACAGTTCTTTTTCAAAAGAAAAATAAAAACACTGCAATTATAAGTAAAATGTTTCAAGGACTGGAGAACCCATATAGCAAAAAAAGTCAGAATCACTTTATAGAGTATGTTTTGTCAAAATAGATACTTTCTACATATCAAATGCATTATATGAAAGTAACCAGTATTCATTGATTCCATTGATTTGTCCACAAAATTTTGTTAAGCATCTACTACATGCAAATACACTCTTGGTGGAGACACAAATGTGCAGTAGATATCTATTATTTTGCCAATGCAGCAAACATTTTCTCTTCTTTGGATAATAGCTCTCCTGTTTCTATGGGGAACTGCCTCACTCCTAGTCATAATGATGAGGGCCCATCACAGCCCTCCCTCATCGCATTCCCAGGAATACACACATGACACCCACAGTAGCCAACCAGAGCACCCACTTCCGCTGCAGACGGTAATTGGTCAAGAGATGAATGTACGTGTCAGGTCAGGCCAATCAGGGCCTTGATGAAAGGACATAATCCCTGAGATGCTATTTGCCATGGCCACCAAAACACGGAAGAGTTTAAGAGAACAAAGCTGTCAATGGAAGATGAGGGAAAAAAGAGAGGATGTTGATGACATTCAAGTCCAACTGAAGTCCTTGGAATCCCTAGAGCAGCTGAATGTTCTATAACTTTTCCTTCAGTCCTGTGAGTTACTCCTGTGGCCTTTCAAATAATTTTCCTTTGTGTTAACACATAGTTTGAATTGGGGTCCTGCCTCTTAAAACCAGGAAAACTCTCGTTACTTTAACTGGGATGTCAAACAGACCCAGTCTGTCTTCTGATATTATAATCTAGTGGGAAAGAACTTCAATTAAATGATGAGTAAATCTGTGGTTTCAAGGTGTGGTAGTACAGGCACACCTGGGGGATAGCGCAGGTTCCGTTACAGACCAACACAATACGGCAAATATTGCAATAAAATGAGTCCATGACATTTTGGTTTCCCAGTACATGTAAAAGTTATGCTTACACTATACTGTAGTCTATTGCTGCTTCACTTCATACTTTTATGTTATGAAGATGGCTGTTTTCTTTAAACCTCATGAACCAACCTCTACTAGCTTCTTAATTTTCTTCTGAAGCTTCCTCATCTGACTCAGCCTTCAAAGAACCGAAAAGAGTTAGGGCCTTGCCCTGGATTAGGCTTTGGCTTAAGGGAATGTTCTGGCTGACCTGATCATCTACCGACCACTCAAACTTTCTCCATATCGGCAATGAAGTTGTTCTGCTTTCTTATTATTTGCAAGTTCACTGGAGAAGCACTTTTAGTTTTCCTCAAAAACTTCGCCTTTGCATTCACAACTTGACTAATTGATATGAGAGACATAACTTTCAGCCTATCTCAGCTTTTGACATGCCTTCCTCACTACGCTTAATCATTTCTAGCTTTTGAGTTCAAGTAAGAGATGTGTAACTCTTACTTTCCCTTGAACACTTAGAGGCCACGTAGGGTTATGAACTAGCATACTTTCAATATTGTTGTCTCTCGAGAAACAGGAAAGCCCAAGGAGAGGAGGAGAGATGGGAAATTGCCAGTCTGCAGAGCAGTCAGAACACACACAACATTTATCAACTAAGTTCACCGTCTTATATGGACATGGGTCATGGCGCTCCAAAACAATTATAATCATGGCATCAAAGATCACTGATTACAGATCACCATAATACATACAATAATGAAAAAGTTTGAAATATTTCAAGAAGTACCAAAAATGTGACAGAGACAGGAAGGGAGCACATACTGTTGGAAAAATGGTGCCAATAGACTTGTTTGACACAGGGTTGCCACAAACCCTCAATTTGTAAAAAAAAGCACAATATCTGCAAAGTGCAATGAAACAAGGTATGCCTGCACTGTGAAGGGACATGACACAGACTATAACATTTCACACAGCATGGCCATCAGAAACCTAGAAAACAAACTTCAAATTAGTTCTGAGCAATATGCAAACCCTACCAGTTTTACAATGTGACCTGGAGCATAATTGCAGAAACCTCTTAAAAGAGGGCTGGTTCCAATCTGTTGGGCTCAGGAACCCCATGGCAATTCTGGCAAACAAAAGGTAACGGTCAGTCACTGTGCTTGGCAGGCAACCGTGCTTTCTGCAGGGAAAGCATTAGCAGCAAACTGGCCAGGGGGCTGAACGTGTTATTGTTGGCAATTAAAATAAAGAATTAAACATTTATTCCACCTTCCCTGGAAGAAATCTATTTCAGGGTAATCATATAAGCTTGTAATAGAGAAAAATTATTCTTCACAGAAGAATTCAAGGTATTTGAAAGGTAAAGCGGAATTAGAAAGTTACCAATTTACAATCCCATGCAACAGTAGCCAATGGGTAAAGGCATTAGATAAAAGAGGGTGGATCATTCCAATGGAAGGACCTGCTGTTATCACCTCAAACAATGATCTATCTTAGCATTCTTGCAAGTGAGAAAACCAGATGCTGTGTGCCTCAGGCGGAGACGCAACATGAACCACACATTCCTGCCTATAAAGCATTCTTGCCAAAACAGGTGAACCAGAGTCTAATCAAGCCTGTAGGAGTCTCCCATTAACTGAAAGAAGAATAGAGGAGCAAGTTAAACATCACCACAAAGAAGTAAACAGACAAATCCAGAGGGAAAACATTTAAAAAAACAATTCAGTTTCTGCAACAAGTCACCTGTAGAAGGTAAACAGGGAGAAGGAGGAGGAAAGGAAGGAGGAGGAAGGGGAGGAGGAGGACTATTCCCAATTTTTGAGATTTAAGAGAAACAACAGCTAAATTAATATGTGAAGCTTGTTTGGGTCCTGATTCTACAAGACCAACATAAAATGACCTTTAATGACAACTGGAGAAATCTGTTTGTGGAACAGGTATCATATAATATGAAACCACAGAACTATGCTAGGTATAACAACAAGATTGTGGTTATATTGAGGTCCCTAATTTTCAGAGATGGATACTGATGTATGTAGGAGTGAAATGTCATAATATGTGAGGTTTACCCTAAATTAGTTCAGAAAAAAAAAGGATGAGTAAGTATTGCAAAGGGGGCAAAATCATGATAAACTATGAAACCAAGTGACAGACAAATGGAGATTCATTGTACTATTCTATTCATGTACATGTGAAAATTTCCAAATACATTTTAAAAATTTTGCTCTTACAAAGAAAAAGCATCTCTTATTTAATAAGCATACTGTTGAGAATCACTGTGAGACAAAACACATATTGCAATTAAGCAACTTAAAAGTCAGTCAAGAGAAAACAAGAGAAGCCAGCTTTCAAAAATAGCTTACTCAATAACAAAATGTGTTTAAGAGCAGAATGTTACACCAAGATACTGCACTATATGACAGCTATTAGATTTCAAACTTTTGACCAGGAAAAAGGAAACTCTTTAGCAACCAATAAATAATAATAGAATTATTTAAAATGCATGGAGATGGTGCATTTCTCATTTTAAAAAATTTTATTTCAAAATAGTAAGGGGATACAAATATTTTTATTACATGGATAGCATTTATAATGGTTAAGTCAGGGCTTTTCATGTGCCCATCACCAGAATAGTTTTCACTGTACCTAATAGGTAAGTTTTACTCCTCAGCTCCCTCACCCCTTCTTAATATCCAATAAACTTTCCATCTCTTTGTGCCTGTGTGTGCCCATCATTTAGCTCCCAATTATCAGAAAGTACATGTGGCGTTTGTTTTTTCATTCCTGAGATACTTCACTTGTGTGTGTGTACACACACACACACACACACACACACACACATTTTCTTAACCCAATCATGAATTGATAGGCACTTAGGTTGATTCCACATCTTTAAAATTGTGAATTGTGCTTCAATAAACATTTAAGTGTAGGTGTCTTTCTAATAAAATGACTTCTTTACCTTTGGGTAGATACTCAGTAGTGGGATTGCTAGGTCAAATTGTATGTTCTACATTTATTTCTTTGAGGAATATCCATACTGTGTTCCATGGAGTACACTAATTTGCAGTCCTACCAATGGTGTATAAGCATTCCTTTCTCTCTGCATCCATGTCAGCATCTACTGTTTGTTGACTTTATATTAATGGCCATTAATATCTAAGACAATATCTAATTGTGATTTTAGTTTGCGTTTCCCTGATGATTAGTGATGATGAGCATTTTTCATGTTTGTTGGCCATTTGTCTATCTTGTTTTGAAAAGCTTCTGTTCATGTCTTTTGCCCACTTTTTATTGAGGATGTTTGATGTTTTTTCTTGCTGATCTGCCTGAGTTCTTAGTAAATTCTGGATAATAGCCCTTTATCAGATGTACAGTTTGCATATATTTTCTCCCATTCTGTAGGTTGTCTGTTTCCTCTGTTGATTATCTCCCTTTGCTGTGCATAAGCTTTTAATTTAATCAAGTCCCATTTATTTTTGTTGTTGCTGTATTTGTCTTTGGGGTCTTAGTCATAAATTCTTTGCCTAGGCCGGTATCTAGAAGAGTTTTTCCTACATTTTCTTCTAGAAGCTATGCAGAAGCTGTGTGGGCAGGGACATGAGTTCCAACAGCAGAGCCTAAACTAAAGGAGGTGTAGTTGTGGGCCAGGTGGCAGCACGGGAACCTTGGGAGCAGAGCCATGGGCTGGGCTACTGGGCAGCCAGGGCTCTCCCCTGCTCAGGTCCCATGGGGCGATTGCCATAGGGCTTTTCAGGTGGTGTCTGTGGCTCCCTGTACTCAAATCCCCCATGGCGGAAAGGGGTGTTTGGCTCCCAGTCATGGGGCACGTAAGAGCTCTGCCTGCTCACTCCCCAGCCTGACAGGGGTGATGCGGAGGTAGCTGCAGCAAAGCCGAGCCCTGTGCACTGGCTCGTCCCCTCCTGGGGACTTTTTGATAAAAGCCAATTTCCCTGGAGTTAAGTGACACCTCACTGTGGTTTTGATTTGCATTTCCCTGATGATTAGAGATGTTGAGCATTTTTCGTATCTTTTTTGGCCTTAGTCTATCTTCTTTTGAAAAGTTTCTGTTCAGTCTTTTGCCCACTTTTTGATGGGGTTGATTTTTTCCTGCTGATTTTCCTGAATTCTATATAGATTCTAATTATCAGCCCTTTATCAGATGTATAGCATGCAAATAATTTCTGATTCCGTAGGTTGTCTATTTGCTCTAATGATTGTTTCGTGGGCCGTGCAAAAGCTTTTAAAAGCAATCACAGCAACAACAACAACAAAAAGAAAGCAAAAAACAAATAGGACCTGATCAAATATTTGGATGTTGAGTTTGAGAATACACTCAGTATTCTTTTCCCTCCAAATGTTGAGGTAGTTTGCGAATTCATTCAATGGTAAGCTCGGAACAATTGCTTTGCAGTTTTAGTAGCCATGTCTAATTAGCAAATACTATAAAACACACATCTAAAAGCAAAAAATAAAAGGATCCAAAATGTGCACAGAAAAGAGATGCAGAAAGCCCACCAGGTATGGTCTCCATGGAAAGAGGAGTCAACCCCCGTTGACAAAAGAATGGCGCTAAGAGAATGAATTGATAGAGAGTAACACTTCATAGTAGCAAAGCCCTTTTTAGTTCTTTCCAAGCACTTTTGAAAATACCTTACTTTTCTCCATAAAGCAGATAGAACAGCAATGTTAACTTGTTTGTCAGATAACAAACAGAGGATCAGAGAGGTTCATTCACTTGCCAGAGCTCACAGAGAAACAGAACTGGAACTCAGGGTCTCTTAGCTCATAGAAAAAATAACCTTAACTCAGACATCTTTCCCTTTAGATATTAAATACTAAGGCTCCAAGGACTGAAATTCTGACAGTCTCTGACTTGAATTTTATCTCAGCATGAGCTTCAAATCTGTGCTCTTCTCAGAGACTCAGGGAAGTACCCACGTGTCTAAGACTCAGGCTCCCAAGTCCATTGTGAGGCAGGGAAAAGCCTTGGGTAGGACTATCCTCATTCACAATTTTTCTCAAAGCTTCTGACCTTTTTGTTTTTTTTTAAGAGACAGATTCTTTCTACGTTGCCCAGGCAGTGGCTATTCACAGGCACAATCCCAACACAATCACAGCACACTATACACTATACACTACAGCCTTGAACTCCTGGGCTCAAGTGATCCTCCTGCCTCAGCTTCCCAAATAGCTGGGACTACAGGTAAAAGTATTAATGTATTAATGGTTCAGTAGTAGATTTCTCTTTCTCCTTCATTCAAAATGGTTATAATGTGTTGCTGTCTCCTTATCACATAAACTAAGGCAAAATCCACCTCCCCACCTGCATCCTATTAGTTACTTTTCAAATCAGGAAATAAGTAATTTAAGACAGACATTTTCATCAGATTTAGAGGTTTTAGCATCTACCCTGATGAAGCCAAGAATTCATGGGCTTATTTTAATCCATTCATGATACCAATTAGTGACCTGATTCAGTGAGGAAAATGAAAATAATAATCTTGAAGAAATTCAGATAAGGAAATAGAAGTTTTCAATCAGTGCATTTTATTTGTTCTCTGCCACCTTCTAAAAATGATTTAAACAATATTATAAACTATATATAATAGGGTAAAATAAGAGTTGGAAGATACAGTCAATGGCTGAAACTACTCAACTGTTTAAAATAGAAAGTGACATTTGCCACGCCAAGGACTAGACCATTGTTCTCTTTAAAAACAAAGGCACTGTGGGAGGGTTAGGGCTAAATTATGCTTTAAAAAATTCTCTGGTCACTTTATCAGAAATAAGAGAGAGATTTGAAAACTCAAGGTCAGAACAAAGGTTCTCCTTCTTGCCTCCTCTTTGTTTGTGCTCCTAACATCTCCATCAAAGGAAATTCTCTTTCTCTTAACTGTCTGCTTATTTATTTTCAAAAAAAATGTCACCTTTTAATATTCAAGGATATTTTCTGTTACCTTTCCTGATGGAGATTTTCCTGGCAAAAATAAAGTGTGGCAAATGGAAGGGCATTGGACTAGAATGAGGAAGAGTCAGGTTTGGCCCAGAGTGTGTCCTGAAACTCACACTTAATCTTGGAGAAGTCACTTCACCTGCCAGGTTCCAATTTCCTCACTTCTAAAATAAGGAGAAAGAACCAGATGAAGTTTCAGATCCCTTCCAGCACCAGCATTCTGTATTTACTGAAGTGAATTTCTACCACTGTTATTTTCTGGAAGGCTACTGCCAGTGTTTATTAAGTGTATTCAAGAAAAAAAAACCTAGTCAATATCCTGGGATGTGCAACAATTTTCCTGAAGGCCACTACTCAGTTTAAGCCATTATTCGCATATATTACCATTATACTGGGTAAACCACTCTTGGATAATTAAGTAGATTCAATATTATCATTGCATTACCAAAAGTTGACACTGCTTGTTTTCTCTCATCTTTATTCCTTCTTTTTTACCAACTATTACAGACTCTGGTTCCAGACCAAGCCAAGAATAGAGAAGCAGTACACATATCACCACTTAAATAGACAACAGAGGGGACGTGGCAGACAATGGGTAGGAGAGAGGGACTGAAAGATAGTAAGAGTTACCCAAAATCTTTGCAAGGCAACTAATTGGCTCTAGATCATATCTTCTAAAAAGGTATCACATAGCATCCAACAATGCTAAGTTTTCCAAATTTCCAGCATCTTCTGATTGTGCTCTATCTGATGTACTTACGTGGATTAATACTAGATATCAGCATTTATTTCCTCATACTACACCAGTCCCAGATTTTTACATGCCAAATTCTCATATATTGTATGCCATTAAGATCCATTTCTGATCCCCTGAAGACAGTTTTTACATTCCTTGCTCTTTTCATCAAGAAAACAAAATTCTTTAGTAACTATTTTTCTCCAAAATAAACAATCTAAACTTAATTGCTTTGAATCATTGCCTATGGGAGAGTCTCGTGGATTTGTGTTCAATATTCCGCATGTGACATGGTACAATGGTGTGTCATGGGACAAAGCCCTGAATAAAATGCCCACTGCCTTCATAGGCTTCCAAAGGCTTCACTGAGCTCTGGTTGAATATACAGACTTGTGTTGTGGTGCCTGGATCAAAAACAGATGAACCAGTTACTGGCGTGACCCAGTAACTTCCTACACCTCTGTCAGACTTCTTGATTTAAAAGGCAGATAGCAAAAGGAACCTGTCTTTTCCTTCCTTCATCCATTTATTAAAATATTTGTAACAGTCTGAGAAATGCAAAGTAGAGTATCACAGGTAATATTAAACAGCTACTTGCAGTATACGCGGAGGAATTTTAACTAAGAAACAGGAGAAAATATCTCTGAAATAGAAGAGGCAGAAAAAGAAGGCACGAGGAAATGCCACCCAACAGCATTGCAGACCCTTACCTCTGAATCACAGGACTTGTCTGACCATAAAATAAGGCGTTACACCATTCCTGTGCAAAATGGCTTTTTGAGTCAGACAAAGGTATTTCTTGTCCCTATCACTTTCATCAGTGACTCTTCTATTGCACCTATCTGCTTAATCTCACTCCTAGGAACGTGACATATTTTATTGAAAAATGAGCAGGCAGAACATTACATCTTGCGTAAGAGCTTAGTGATAAGAAGGTGCAGAGGAAGTGAGAGCTGTGCAAACATTGGTCTCTGGGAGGCTTGTTTGTGCTGATGCTGATAAGGAGAAAACAACAAACCAAGTTCTCATCTGAATACCATAATAGGAATAGACAACTAGGGCACAGGAGAAAGAGAAGATCCTTCTTAGCCTAGCAGAATCACACCAGGAAAATTACCAAAAACTTGGCATGGGGCTACAAACATCTATCTGTCCTACAGGAAAGGGGGAGTGCATTAATTCACAGATGAAGGGGCAGGAGAGACCAGGTAAAACTCACCATCCAGTCTATTAACAAATACTACCTCGATACACAGGCTTATCCTTTCTTAGAAAGAAATGACCAACATGGCTTATGTAGAGATTCTACAACATAGAAAGAGAAAACAGCATTCAACAAGAGAATAAAAGCTTTCATCTGAAAATATATATTAATACTATGAATGATGACAGAAAATTTAAAGAGAATTCACATTACAAAAAACCTAACTAGAACCAAGATACTAAGAGAAGCAGAAATGAAAAAGAAGCTAGATCGGACTAGAAATGGCTAGAATTTAAATGCAACATTAGAATTGACAGTGAAAGCAAGAAAAACCATATTTTACATTGCTGAAAATATAATCAGGTTATGCTATGGAGGACAAACTTTAAAACTCTCAGAATTTAGACAAAGTGATAAAGTGATATTGCAAAAGAAAAAGAGTAACTACAAATGAAGACAGTGAAGAGCAAGCCTAGATATTACTGGTATTTTTGAAAATGTGTAGTTGTAATGCATTGCATGCCTCATATTCCATTTTTAATAACCTTATTTTGACCTCTTAATTGAAAGTTTTTAGCTCCTCAGATATGTCTCTTTTCCTACCACTGCTAATGGAAGTCTAGCACTTAGTCTTAAAAACCACAGGTTCTACTAACTACTATTGAACAAGGTATCTGCATAAAAGAAAATATATCATTTTCTTTTGCAGCTACAGAAAAAATGTTATTCCACATCATAAATTCTCCTTGCAAGAAAGTCTTATGCAACATCTAGAATTTAGATATTATTACTATCTAGAGAGCAACTCCACTGAAATGTCTGTAATTTTTATTATATCATTTACCTATGTGTTAAGCCCATGTAATAACATTAACATCTCTGCTATCTCAGATGTAAATCAGAAAGGTATTATACAAAAGGTAAAAAAATCAACTCTGGTAGATGTCTTAAACGAAGTGTTTAAAAGAGTTTCTTTTTTCCTTTCCAATAACAAATGCGATGAGGGAAGGGAAGAACAGAAGTAATGAATAGACAAAGGTAAGAACATTTTCTATATCTGTGAAAAATGATGTTGGTAATTTAATAGGGATTGCATTGAATCTGTAGATCACTTTGGGTAGTATAGACATTTTAACAATGTTGATTCTTCCGATCCATGAGCATGGTATGGTTTTCCACCTATTTACATGCTCTGCAATTTCCTTCCTCAGTGTTTCGTAGTTCTCCCTATAGAGGTCCATTTTCGCTTTGTATGGAAACAGAGAAGACCCATTTAGCAAAAGCAATTTT
>CM052439.1:103524235-103690657 GCA_028533085.1 Varecia variegata | reverse complement strand
CTAGAAGAAAATGTAGGAAAGACTCTTACAGACATTGGCCTAGGCAAAGAATTTATGAAGAAGACCCCTAAGGCAATCACAGCAACAACAAAAATAAATAAATGGGACCTGATTAAATTAAAAAGCTTCTGCACAGCCAAAGAAACAGTCATGAGAGTAAACAGACAACCCACAGAGTGGGAAAAAATTTTCACATACTACACATCAGATAAATCTACATTTCTGATATAATTTTTTTCTTGTGTTTTCCCTCTGAGTTTAATAATTGTTTTGTTTCCCCCAGTTTTTTATCCACTATGTTCTCAGTTTTTGAACTTTTAATTTAAGGTGTTCTTCAACATCCCCAGAGGCTTGCTTGAGGATACTGAACTCAGTTTGGAGTACTGCATTACAGTTTCCTTCTGATTTGCCATTGGCTTTTGGTGAGGGTAAATGTTCATCAGCAGAATAATTGATTATCATTTTCTTTTTTCTTTTCTATATCAGTTTTTTAAATAGATTAGATGGAAACTATGATTCTGCATTTCTGTGGACAAAGCCAATGGTTTGAGGAAAGATTTCCGGTTCAAGAGCACCCTCTTCTGCTGGTGTATCAAGGAGTAATTTCTTACCAGCTTTTTTTTTTTTTTTAAGGGAAAGTTGAAGATGGGGGAGGGTTTGTGTGTCCTTTGATATTTTGATTCTCTCCTGTATAAATTTATTCATCGTATTTCTTTTCCCCTTCACCAGACACTTTCCAAAGCATGACTCTCCATTGCTTTAACCCTAATCTTTGCCTGGGTTGTTACCTTTCCAAGACTGTTTACTCATGTCCCACACATACTTTTAACTCCCTTTCCCACGGTCAGTACTCTAGCCTACCACTGCACTGTTTCTGTATTTCCACAGAGTCATCTTCTTTCTGCTGATGGTTTCTGCTAGACTTATTTCCCCTGCTGCTATCTCTCCCTTTCTCTCTTCCATGCAGCCTTTTTATACCTCAACTGCCCATGCAGTTCCCAAAGGCTTCCAGCCAGAAACATGGGCGATAGCATGCGGAGATTCAGTGCCTACTAGTCCACTTACTGGTTTTTTGTTTTGTTTTGTTTTGTTGTTGTTTTTTCTTGAGACAGTCTTGCTCTGTTGCCTGGGCTAAAGTGCCATGGTGTCAGCCTAGCTCACAGCAACCTCCAACTCCTGGGCTCAAGTGATCCTCCTGCCTCAGCCTCCTGAGGAGCTGGGACTACAGGCATGCGCCACCATGTCTGGCTAATTTTTTCTATTTTTAGTACAGATGGGGTCTCACTCTTGTTCAGGCTGGTCTTGAACTCCTGACCTCAAGTGATTGTCCCATCTCGGCCTCCCAGAGTGCTAGCATTACAGGGGTGAGTCACCACACCTGGCCCCACCTACTGTTAATTTGAGATTTGGACAGTCTCAGACGTCTAGTTGTGCTGAGGAAATGGACTTTGTGCAGTTTTGTGTTATTCTTTATCATTTTTCTGAGAAGTTGGGAAAGTCACATTTATATATCTACACTTGCCTCAGCTATCTTTCCATTTTTTGAGATACTGACACAAAAATGAGAAATGGATATAATGAAGAACATGACGATCCAAAATATCTGACTAGAGCACCCACTGAAAAAGGAATATGAAGAAGCGATCTTTTAGGGAATTGAGTGGAATCTACCGCTCTCATATTTTAGCAGCTATCCCATGACTTCCAGAGGACAGGGAGTGAGCAGAGTATTAAAGGATACAGTAATAAACTGGAGGAAATGCTAGTCTTAAAGGATACCATTCAAGACAGTATTAGATATTTAAAGGTACTACCCACCTACGGCACTATGTCAGTATCATATGGATAACAACGAATATAGACAACGGAGTTTAGGATCTTCAGAATCCTCTTTGGTTCCCACCACAGACAGGAACACTAAAATTATCCACACACTTCACAAACAGATACCAACTGCCACATTCAAGATGGATGGCTTATTTTACTTTCATGGCAAATTATGCCATTCCATCACATTATGTTACAATAGAATATCCTGAACCACCTCCTCAGTGTGAAAAATTGAACATCTGCTCATATCAGACACTGTGTAATGATGTGTGCCAAACGTAATGTAACTTCCACCTGACACCTCATCATTTATGCTTAAAGCACCATCTTATATCACCAGCATTCGTTAGTGTTCCAACAATGTCTCCATCAACCGAACACTGCAAAAAATTAATTCACTCATTAAATGTTATCATATGTTCTCCATTCTGTGATATATGTGGCAAAGTAAATTAGAAACACTTCATTTCCATTTTTTGTGTGAATCAAGATAACAGGATATTGTTTTCATATGATTACAACTACCTTAATCTTTGCTTCTTGCCTTCAGGGATCAAATATTACTAGTAACGAAGGGAAAATACTTCTTTCTGCTGATTTTTTATGATGACCTAGCTGCTTGATTTGGAAAATCAAATATCTTGGAGTAGATCAACTTTATTGTCAAATTTCTGTAAGAATTTGAAGAGTTTTCTGTAAAGAATTAAAAAAAGGTGTCTATTTCACTTTTATCTCAAGAATTTCTAGCAAAGCCACAGAAAAGAAAAGCATATTTTATTTCCCCTTTCATAGCACTCAGTATGTTTGTAATTTCGTAATGATTAGTCTTCCTTTATATTTTTGGTCCATTAAAAAACAAATCTTTCTGAGATGTTATATATATATATATAAACTACATTTTCACCTTCATGCTGATTGTTCTGTTCAGACAGTTTGCTTTTTGAGTTAATTTTAGTATTTTTTGTTTTTTAGAAACTTATTTCTTATGGAGTCTTTAGCTTATTACTAAAATGTTATACTTGTTTTATTTAAATTTTCCTGAAATTTGTAAATATACTCCCTTTTCATTTTTGAAAGGCTTGGCTGTTTGTCATTTTTCTGATCAGGTTTGTCTAAAATTTTTCTATTTTCTTCTTCAAGAAATAAATCTTACACTGTAAGTGCTAAAGTCTACACTTACTTTTTGACTAACTTATGCTTTTATCCTTATACATTACTTCTTTTCTTCTCCTTTAAAAATATTTTTATTGTTTTCTAAATTGAGTTTTTCTATTGTCTAATAAATGCATTTAAAAGTATAAATTTCCATAAGAATTCTAATTGACTTCTCATTTTAGATTTTTTTACCCCAGCTTTTCTGTGAATATGACATGTATATTTCAGAGGATTCTGTCCTCTGTAGTTTATAAAATTGTGTACATAACCCTTAGACCAAATTTGTAGATACTACTGCATCTACAGGGTTAGGGTTAGGTATGTTCTAATTCATTTTGCCTATTGTCTCTATCAGTTTCTGAGTTTGTGTGTTTAATGTCTTCCATTTCTCCTTAATTTTTTATCAATTTCACTTTATATAACATAAATCTGTGTTACTAGGTTTATAAAGTTTTGTCACTCATCTTTTCTTAGAGGATTTATCTGATCAGTGTGTCTCTCTTAATTCTTCTTTCCTTGATTTCCATTTCTGCTTGACATTTTGCTCTAACTACTTTCTGTTCAAAGGCAAATGCTAGGATATCTCTTTTTGTGACTTTATTCCCAAATTTCAAGTTTCATTTTGTTTTAAAAGTTTCCTGAAATAGCCTACAGCTTGATTTATTTCACTTAATCTCAAAATTTCTATCCAGAATTGGAGGATTTAATCTATGCATATTCATAAGGACAACTGGTATGTTTGGAGTCATGCTACCCCCTTATTTTTCTATTTACTGTATTTTCTTGTTTCTTTTCCTCCCTTGTATCTTGTCACAGTTTTCCAGTTTGGATTTTTCTCTCCCATTCTAATGATCTAGAATCCAACCATTATATTTGTGTACAAATATTTATACTTATTTTCCTACCAGGTAGTTAACATCACTTTATCCCATTGAAGAAAGGATGAATGTTAGCTCATACTTCCTTTTCATTCCTTTCTAATTCCACATGAAGGAATGCAGATTTTTTTTCTAATTAATGAACAGTTAGATATAACCACACTATTTGCTTGGATTCTTCCTCCTCTTGACTTCCTATAATTCATGGCTTTTTCTTTAGGCATATTTCCCATTTTGCTGGAATACGTGCTGGTTATCTTCTCACTGGGGTTCATAGGTGGTAGAAATTATCTTTTTAAATATATCTGAAAAAAATTTTATTTTGTCCTCACAGATAAGAGTTTAGCTGAACACAGAAACATGGATTCAAAACTTTTGTTTTCCTGTATCTAATGTTGTCATTGAGAAGTTTGATGTTGATCCAGTTCTTTTCCCTATATGTGTATTTATTTTTCTCTTTGGAAGTGTCTGTTTATACTTGGTGCTCTGAAAGCTCTTCCTGGTGTGTCTAGGAGAGAATCTTTTCTCTATTCCTTTCTGCGAGGCTTCAGTGTGCTCATTCAAACACAAAGTCTCTAAGTGTTGGAGAATTAGCTTATATTGCATTAACTGAAAAATGATGAGGTTCATAAATTTGGAAAGGAGAGCTTTATTTCTCTTAAAGGGAGAAATACTTGTACTTCATGGGGAGCCATTCCAATGGACTGGAAAGCAGAGCCCCAGCCAGAAGCCAGAACACATGCTTTGAAGTAGGGACAATGGGAACAGGAGTTTACGGTGAGCAGGATGGCCCAATGTTATATTTAACCAGCTATCGTCATGAATATTTATGAAAGGAAAAATATGCACCTGTACAATTGAGCTTTATGCCCCTTTATGGGGTCTATGTTCAGAAATGGTGGCTTCCTGGTGTCAAAGGTGAAGCAAGCACACAAAAACCCTCTCTACGCATGCTCCATAGATGGTTAAAAACCACTCCATGGTTGGTGGTCTCTTATTAACAAAGAATGCTAGTCTGCATCACAAGATTGGCTTCTGTTTAGCTTGAGGAAAAAAGTCTGATGGCTGTTAGCAAGGGAGGGGGCATAATGAGGCATGTCCAACCTCCCATCCTATCAAGCCTGGGGACTCAGTTTTACCGTTTCTCTGGGGTCCCCTTGGCTGAGTGGAGATCCATTCAGTCAGCAGGGGCTTAGGATTTTATTTTAGTTCATAATTATTTGAGTATTTCTTCTCTCCCATTTTCTTCTTCAGATGCTCCTATTTGATAGATTTTGCAACTTTTGGGTCTTTTTATTTCAACTTTCTTCCATAATTTTTGTTTCTATGTTTTTTGCTGGTTCTAGGAAAATTCTTCATAATTTTGGGTCATCATTTTGATGTGTAAGTTTTGCTATTCAACTTAACATCAGAACTTTCTGGGTTTTGATTTGGATAATCTTATTTCCTATTTCTAAGGTCTCTGAGGATTTAATTGTAACAATAACTGTTCTTATTTTGTAAATATGATATACTTCCATATTTACTGGGAGTAAATTAAAATCCATTGTAACTTCAGATATTAGGTCCTCTGGTGATTCTTTTAAGAACCCCCTGCTTTTGCACCTGATCCCCAAAACCGATTTCAGAGACCTCTAAATCTGCACATGCAGCCGCCACCTTTTCCTGTACCTTAGTTTTCCTGCCAATTTAATCCCATCTGCCTTCTTTCTCTCAAGTATTTTGCAAATTCTGTTCCATTGATGGTTCCCCTCTCTGTTCTTAGTATTGCTATTTATTTTCTTTTACAGATGTGACTTACAACCTGAGAATTTAGCAAAATGAAGAAACTCCCTGCCCAGGAAAACCCACACATACTGAGGCCTTAGCGTCCCTTGACTCTCCCCAAACCTCCTGGGGAGAATGGATACAAGGTGATGTCACTGACTCCAGCTTTTCCAAGAAAAATTTAAAATCCCCACCTCACAGTTTCCTCCTGGGCTTCTGCTCACCTTTCAAGATCCATCCTAGACTTTCCATTGGTGACTCATTCCATATCTGGTTAAAGTGCCAAAAGTTCCACACGGTTATGTTTGATGCTAACATTTATATACTTTGCATTTGCTGTGCTTCTACAGCCACAGGGCCATACTGAAAAGATGAGACTGGTTTGAAGAAAGAGATTAAAATGAAAACAGAGCAGACATGGTACACTGAGAACAGAGAAGCTGGGTGAGAGAGGACCCCCAGGCCAGTAGCCTCAGCTGCAAACAATCACAGGCAGTGATGAATGGTATTGCAAAGGGTCATCATTACCCTCAGGGATGGGGACAGCAGGAGATGATAATGAATATGTTTGAGGAAGAATAATATAACCTCATCTGGTATGGATGGGTGGCATCAGCATTTAGGCTGCTGGATAGGAGAATATGTTGACATTATTTATAGCTACAGTGCAAGCTATGACAGAGATCCATTGTAAACAATGCCTTCCAAGGCAGCTGCTTTCCATTAAAAACATATAACAGAGAAGAGTTTGCAAAGGGTGGCTTAGGATGGCAGCATTAAAGAGGGCTGTCATCTTTGCTAAATCTGGGACTCATTTTCATTCCTATTTTTATTTCCATTTACTTTTTTTTTATATCTGAGCGAGCTAATTTTTTTAACGAGCAAGTTTAGGGAAAAAATACAGTTCTATTTAGAGTTCTCATTACTTGAAAATGGGCCAAATTATACATTTTTCCAAATACAAGGAAATTTTGTATAATTTTTCCCTAAATCCCTACAAAAAATATTTTTCTCTATAAAGATCTTTAATGCCTAAGTCTATTCAGGATTGCCAATCCCAGAGGAGAAGTCTTACTTTATGTGAAAATAGGTTAAAAGGTCATTAACAGGAACAGAAAAAAATCTGATTATAAGTGAAAAGAAGCTACTAATGTCCTGAGGGTAGAATACATTAATCATGAAACATGACCTAGATAAGTCCCCGCTATCTAGTGTCAATCTTTAGTTGTAAAACCACAGGCTCTTGACATCAGAGGAAATTAGAGCCCCTAAAGTGAGTAATATTGAAAAGTTCTGGTAGAGAAAGAAGTTCGGGACTATGATTCTACTTCAAAACGTTTTTGCAAGATTGACTTTAGAAGCCAAAAAAAAAAAAAAAAAAACAGAAATTTTATAACAAGATATGTATAAATCTCTTCTAAATTCTCCTTCCCTCCCACATTTTCAACTCCTTTTCTGGTGGCTCCCTCCTGTGTGCTGGGACAAACCAGGCCTGTTGATAGCAGGTTCTCACAGGGACTTGTTCGTGCCAGTCTCATCTGCCAGGAATTCTCAGCCTCCCTGGTTTTGGTCACAGCCTTTCTAATTTCTGTACCACTCAGCTGAACAACATGTCCTTTTACAGCTCTTCCTTTGTCTCCCTTTGTTTTCTCTGGTCTAGATTTCTAATGCCTTCCCCATCACCATTATAATCAATGCTTACAGTCCATTTTGTTGTTCTCCTTGATATAGGACACTGGGTGAGATGAAGCCTTCAGGATCATTTCTGCAGTGTATAAATCCATTCTAGTCTCCCAGCTACTTGCATCCCAGTTTTGACTCTTAACTGAAACAGCCAAAGGCCCGGATTTCCACAACCTGCCACTTCCCTGTCATGATGGCATCTCCTTTTCCTGAGCTATGTCCAGCCAAAGAGGCTGGTTTTGTTCACCTCACCTCTGGGACCAGACAACTCAGCAGGCAGTCCTTAAATATGGATTCGAATGGGAGTGTTAGACTAGCACAAAGTACAGTTTCTAAAGTGAGGCTTCTACAGTCAATGCTGGGCTCTGTCACCTACTGTCTGCATGATTTACACAGTCACTAATCCTCTCTGAGCCTCCCTTTATTTGCCTCTGAAATGGAGATAGTAATGTTGCCTATATTACAGTGTTATTATGAGATAAATGAGATAATCCACATGGTATGGTTACATGATCAACTCTTAATATTAGGTATTACTGCCTCTAAATGATTTTCCTTTGTACCTAATGGTAAAATCACAGCACAAAAAAAAAGGAAAGACATTTATGCCTGTGCAATAAGACATAACACAACCAGTTGAGAAACTATTTTAACTTGTTACACAGAACTTTCCACAGTAATCTGTCCTCCCTTCCTCTCACATGACACTGGCTGTGCAAAGTACAGTCATCCTCTTGCCCTTCGCAGGGCCTTTTGGTTTTCCTTTTTGAGCCACTGGTAATTATGGCCATTAACATTACTCATATGCTGTAAAATACTATGGGACTCATCACACAGCAACAGGTCTTAATTTTGTTTGCAAGACTTACCCTCAGAATACTCTCCAAAGAGGCCTCAACAGGACAAATAGAAGATGATGCTGCTTGAGTAATCACCATTATCTCAGAACCTTCTGGAACCACACCAGCTGCAAATGATATGTCATCATCTACCCTCTTGCAGAAAAGATTTATCTTTGAGATATCCCAAACTAACTGATTATTCCCTCAAAGCTGTAAAATCATTTTTCCTATTTTAGTTTTGTGAGCATCCATGGCTAATTATGATAGAAAATGAGAGTTTGAGAGAAAACAGAGTCACTGAAATGCATTGCTCATGTCAATTTCCACCCCCACCCCATGGTAGAACCAGACCAGGCTCCACTAGGGGTCTAACTCATTCGGCAGGTTGGTTCTTCAGGTTTGGGAGGAGAAGAGTTCCTGCAAAGACAAAGTGGAGTGAGAACTAGGAGTATGAGGTAATGCAGAGCCAATCAGGAAATGAAAAGGATCAAATGAAGTGGGATTAAGAGCAAATTCTAAATCCCAGGAGCAGAGGTGGGATTGTAGTACCAGGAGTTCAAATTCAGGGAAGAAAGAATTGAAGAAGGGTGAAGGGCCCAGTTAAACAAGTGTATTTAAAGTGGCACTTGAGTCTGGTAAGTGTTTAAAACTCACCTTTAGGCCAATAGATGGGTGTACCTGGCTGTTTCATAGATCCCAGGGCTGGGTAGATACATTATAACGCAAAATATCTCAGCTGCTTGTTTCACCTTTCACCTGCACTGATCACTCACAACCTGAAATTCTCACCAAGTATCATTCTGATTAGGTCACCCACTCATTTAGCCAACATCCCAGGGGCACCCAATCGATGTGAAACCAGCCCAGGTACTGAAGGCACAGAAGAGAATCTCTGCCTGCAAAGAGTACGTTCTTTAGTGAATTTGATTAATAAGAAAACAGACTTCTTATGAGTGATTGGTGAACATACCATGAGTCAACAAAGAAAGGCATCATTAACCCTAATGGGAGAGTCTGGAGAATTTCTCAGAGGAAGCAGCATTTAGGCCAGTCTGGAAGGAATGATGAGTTGGATCTACACATTTGGAATAAGTGGTATTCCAAGCAGAGGGTCAATTTACAATATCAAATGTGTGAAACTCATTTGAGTTGTGAGATAAAGTGTTCAGAGAATAAAACAGTTCAGTGTAACTGGTACTGGGATGTGTGTTTGTGGATCAGGGAAAGGGTGATGCTGTGAAAGTTAAACTTGAAGGGAAGAAATAGAAAGAGAAAACCATGAAGAACCTGCCAGTCGTGCTAACGAATTTGAAGAACCATAGTCTGGATTTGACTGGAGAAGGTCCACTGGAAGCAAGGAAAACCAGAACTATTTCAACAATTATATGTGAAATTATATGAATCTGAAATAAGGCAAAGGCCATAGTAGACAGGGAGTTAGGAAAGCATTTGGGAGACATAACAAGGTAAAGTCAATAGGATTAAGTGACCAACTAGAAATGAGGGCCAGGAGGAAAAGTGAATCTTGGAATTTTCACTTTACCTAGGTTGGGAAACTGGATGAACAAAAGGACCATTAAGCAAGACAGAAAAACAAAAAAAGAGATATTTGGTTGGAAAGGTAATGAGTTTCATTATGAATAGAGTGTGCAAAGCCTATAAGACACCTGGGGTGAAACGTTCAATGTGTATTTTAATATGTGAAGCAGGAGCTCAGGGAGAGTGAGCAGGTATGTGTAACTCGGAGCACTGGGAATGGACAAGGTCACTAAGGGAAAACATGGAGATAGAAGGGAGCCAAAACAAAAGCTTGAAGCACACCAGTGTTAAGGGATGAAGCATAAGAAGGGTTGCTGTTGGGGTGAAGATGGTCACAGAGAAATAGGCAGAGAAGTGGCAGCCATGTGTTCAAAAAAATGGGACAGAGTTTCAGGAAGAACATAGTGGCGGACAACATCAACTGCCTACAGAGGTTAAAAAAGGACTGGAAAACAACTCCTGGATTTGGGGAACTAGAAAATTGTTGGTAACCTTAGTGAGAACAGTTCCAACAAAATGATTTTGGTTTGTGTGGTTGTGGTGGGCTGTGGAGGGGTGCGGAGCACTGATGACAGAAGGCATGCCTAGTAGAAATGGCAAGAGGACCAGAGGTGACAAGTCTAGCCAGCAAGGGTGATCCACTCTGAGAAATGCTCAGCTAAGGGAGAATGAAGAGGCCCCAGAGGGCCAGAGAGTTGAGGAAGGCATTTCATTTTAAAGAATCTATGTGTCTGCCTGGGCATTTTTATAGCTTGGGAAGCAGAGACCTGCAGGAGGGAGTAGATTAATGCTGTAAAGTTCCCTGGAAGTGGAGGGGAGGACTGCAGTCCTTTCATTTCTGCAGCCCTACTCTTCTGGAGAGACCAAGAACAAAGACATAACTCAGCAGACAGGAGAAAGGGAGACTTTCTGGACCCTAAAAGGAGGAGGTCATAATTTGGGACCTTCCCACCTCTCTCCTTAAACACACTTTATATGTGAAACCCAACTCATCAGAACCATATAAGAACAGGGACACTAGCATCTGTGGTTTTTGAATGCTCCCTAAAATTACCACAGGGCCAGCTGTGCTTGGCAACTAACACTTTCAACTTTTTGTCACTTTCCCCACATAGCCATCATCTATCTAACGACTGACAATTTGATCAAATATGTATTTTATCTTCTTAACAAATATTTATTGATTACCCCAGGTGGCCTTTAAATGTCTCTTCATGATACTGATATCTGTGACACTCCTAGCCTTGTAATTTATATTCAGAACCTTCTAATAAAATGGGTTTCTGATTTAGATTTTCCTATAAAGGTTTTAAAACATAACTACCTCTAAACTATATTCTTAAAACCCAATATCTTCAATTTCACTCCCCCCAAGACACTATATCTAATGATTTACAGAAAAAAATATTTCTTTGAAAATGCAGTTCATGATTACCTACATGGGTAATATAAATTGCATTGACTTCAAAAAGATATGAAATATATTAAATATAATTCATGGTATATACAAAATTACAGCTAATGACCATAAAAATTAAGTGTACAGTGGAGATATCTGGAAAAATGTTTGATTTCTTCCATTTTCTTCCACTGGTAGCATCTAAAACAATATATACTACTTGAGTTTTTTGCCTGTTTCTTTTTATTTTCTGGGTTTTGTTTTTTTGGCTCTCCTGATAGTCCAATATAAAGTGAAAAAGTGGAAGCAGAGGCTTTTTTTATTACTTCAGCATATTATGGGGGTACAAACATTTTGGTTACATAAATTGCTTTTGTACCATTTGAGTCAAAATTATAAGCGTGCCCATCCCCCAGATAGTGTGCCTTATACCCATTAGGTGTGAATTTACCAATCCCCTCCTCCCCTTTCCTGCCTGCTTGATTTATGTTAAGTTTTACTTCCGTATGTGCACAGAAGTGTTGATTGATGAGTACCAATTTAATGGTGAACACGTGTGGTGTTTTTCTATTCTTGTAATACTTAGAAGAATGGTCTCCAGTTCCATCCAGGTTAATATAAGGGGCATTGTATCATCATTTTTTATGGCTGAATAATACTCTATGGTATACATATACCACATTTTATTAATCCACTCATGTATTGATGGGCACTTGGGTTGTTTCCACATCTTTGCAGTTGTGATTGTGCTGCTATAAACATTCGGGTGCAGACGTCTTTTTTATAGAATGTCTTTTATTCCTTTGGATAAATACCCAGTAGTGGGATTGCTGGATCAAATGGTAGTTCTACTTTTAATTCTCTGAGGTATCACCTTACTACTTTTCATAGAGGCTGTACTAGTTTTCAGTCCCACCAACAGTGTATGAGTGCTCCTATCTCTCCGCATCCACACTAGCATTTGTTGCTTTGGTACTTTATGATAAAAGCCATTCTCAGTGGAGTTAAGTGATATCTCATTGTGGTTTTGATTGGCATTTCCCTGATGATTAGAGATGCTGAGCATTTTTTATATGTTTTTTGGTCATAATGATTTACCAATCATAGGATGGACTGGGATCGAGACTCAAGAGCACAAGACAAAACAGAGAAGAAATTCAGGAGCCTATCAGAAAAATTTAACAAATAGATTGAAATAATGAAAAATTAAGCAGAAATTTTGGAGCTTAAGAATTCAACTGAGGCCGGGCGCGGTGGCTCACGCCTGTAATCCTAGCACTCTAGGAGGCTGAGGCGGGTGGATCGCTCGAGGTCAGGAGTTCGAGACCAGCCTGAGCAAGAGTGAGACCCCGTCTCTACTAAAAATAGAAAGAAATTATCTGGCCAACTAAAATATATATATACAAAAAATTAGCCGGGCATGGTGGCGCATGCCTGTAGTCTCAGCTACTCAGGAGGCTGAGGCAGAAGGATCGCTTAAGCCCAGGACTTTGAGGTTGCTGTGAGCTAGGCTGACACCACGGCACTCACTCTAGCCCAGGCAACAAAGCGAGACTCTGTCTCAAAAAAAAAAAAAAGAATTCAACTGAAAGACTAAGAAATGCATCAAAGTGTCTCAGCAGGAGAATTGACCAATTAGAAGAAAGCATTATTTAGCTTGAAGACAAGCTATTTGAAAATACACAATCAGAAGACAAAAAAGAAAACAGAATAAATAAGAATGAAGTACACCTACAGTATCTAGAAAATAGCCAAAAAAAGAATAAATCTAAGAGTTATTGGCTTCAAAGAGGAGGTAAAGAGTGAGACTGGGGTAGAAAGTTTATTCAAAGAAATAATGACAGAGAACTTTCCAAACCTAGAGAAAGATATCAATATTCAACTACAAGAATAACAATACTATTAAATAATAATAATACTCCCAAAGGTCATGGATAAAGGTCCTAAGGGAAGTAAGAAAAAAAAAAATAACATACAAAGGAGCTCCAATACATTGGGCAGCAGACTTCTCAGTGGAAATCATACAGGCCAGGAGAGAGCAGCATGACATATTCAAAGTCTTGAAGGAAAAAAACCTTAACCCTAAAATATTATATCCTCCAAAAAAAAAAAAAAAAATCTTTCAAACATGAAGGAGAAATAAGACTTTCCCAGAGAAACAAAGCTGAGGAATTTCATCAACCCAAGACCTGTCCTGCAAGAAATGCTCAAAGGAGTTCTTCAATATGAAAGAAAAGGATGTTAATTAACAATAAAAAATCTTCTGAAGGTATATAATTCACTGGCAACAGTAAGGACACAAATATAGAATGCTTTATTGTGGTAACTGTAGCAGATAAACCACTTATACATTGAGTAGAAAGACTAAAAGACAAACCTATTAAAAATAACAACAATGTTTTGGACAGATCATATAAAAAGACATGGATGTAAACAACAAAAAGTAAAAAAAGTAGGTTTGGAATTAAAGGTAGAATATCTGTCAGAATTCTCTTTGCTTGTTTGTTTGTAAAGCAGAGTTGTCATATGTTTAAAATAATTGGTTATAAAATGTTTTTTGCAAGCCTCGCTGTAACTGCAAATGAAAAAACCTACAAAAGAGACACAAAAAATAAAAACCAATAAAAAAAAACACACTACTGGAGTAAATTATATTTAACAAGGGAAGACTGGAGGAAGGAAGAAAGAAAGAAAAGACCACAAAACAACAAGAAATCAAGCAATAACATAGCAGTAGTAAGTCCTTACCTATAAATAATAACACTGAATGAGAATGGACTAAACTAAACTCTCCAATTAAAAAATATACAGTGGCTGAATGGATTAAAAAAAACACTCAATTATATTTTGTCTATAAGAAATACACTTCCCGTTCCCTGCAGATGCCTCCAGTGGTGGATAAATTGTCTCTCTTGGCAGCCTTGGGTATGGGAGGGGAAGGAGGAAATTAAGATGGAAATCAAAAGATTCTTTGAACTAAATGATAAAGTAGACACAAGTTATCAAAATCTGTGGGACACAGCTAAAGAAGTCCTGAGAGGAAAATTTATACCCATAAATGCCTGCATCCAAAAGACAGAGAGATCACAAATCAGCAATCAAATGAATTATCTCAAAGAACTGGAAAAGGATGAGCAAACCAACCCCAAACCCAGCAAAAGAAAAGAAATAACAAAGATTGGAGCAGAACTAAAGAAAGCTACAATAAAAAAAACTATACAGAAGATTAATAAAACAAAAAGTTGGCTCATTGAAAAAACAAACAAAATTGACAACGCCTCTTGCTAGATTAACAAGAAGCAGAAAAGAAAGGACTCTAATAAGTTCCATCAGGGATGAAACAGGAGAAATTACAATTGAGACCACAGAAATACAAAATATTATCTGTGAATACAATAAAAACCTTTATGCCCATAAACTTGAAAACGTGAAGGAAATGGACAAATTCTTAGAAACACACAGTCTCCCTAGGCTTAATCAGGAAGAAATCGAATTCCTGAACAGACCAATATCAAATACTGAAATTGAAGCAGCAATAAAAAACCTTCCTAAAAAGAAAATTCCCGGACCAGATATTTCACACCCAAATTTTACCAGACCTACAAAGAAGAACCAATGCCTATCCTGAAGAAATCATTCTACAACATCGAGAAGGAAGAAATCCTCCCCAACATATTTCATGAAGCCAACATCACTCTGATATCAAAACCAGGAAAGGACACAACGAAACAAGAAAACTACAGACCAATATCCCTTATGAATATAAGTGCAAAAATTTTCAACAAAATCCTAACAAATCAAATTCAGGTGCTTATCAAAAAAAAATAATCCATCACAACCAAGTGGGCTTCATCCCAGAGATGAAGAGATGGTTCAACATATGCAAATCTATAAATGTAAGTCACCACATAAATAGAAGCAAAAACAAAGACCATATGATCCTCTCAATAGATGCAGAAAAAGCATTCAACAAAATTCAGCACCCTTTTATCATAAGAATGCTTAACAAAATAAGCATAGATAAGACTTATGTAAAAATGATACAAGCCATATATGACAAACCCATGGCCAACATCATACCAAACAGGGGAAAAATTGAAAGCATTCTGGCTTAGAACTGGAACCAGACAAGGTTGCTTCTATCACCACTTCTATTCAACATAGTGCTGGAAGTCCTAGCCAGAGCAATCACACAAGAGAAGGAAATTAATGGCATACAAATGGGGGCATAAGAGGTCAAAATATTGCTCTTTCCTGACAATATGATCTTGTATCTAGAAAACCCCAAAGATTCCACCATGAGACCCCTGGAATTGATAAACAAATTCAGCAAAGTCTCAGGCTACAAAATCAATGTACACAAATCAGTAGCATTCCAAATAACAACAGTCAAACTGAGAACCATATCAAAGACTCAATACCCTTCACAATAGCAACAAAGAAAATAAAATATCTAGGAATATATTTAACCAAGGAGATAAAAGACCTTTACAAGGAGAACTATGAAACACTGAGGAAGCAAATAGCACAGGACATAAACAGGTAGAAAACCATACCATGCTCACGGGTTGGCAGAATCAACATTGTTAAAATGTCTATACTACACAAAGGGATCTACAGATCAATGCAGTCCCTATTAAAATACCAACATTTTTTGCAGATCTAGAAAAAACAATTATTCCCTTCATATGGAACCAGAGAAGATAGCAAAAGCAAAAGCAGAGAAGATAGCAAAAGCAATCTTAAGCAAAAAGAATTGGGAGGCATCAATTTACCAGACTTCAAGCTATATTACAAGGTTATAGTAACTAAAACAGCATGGTATTGGCACAAGAAGAGAGACATAGACCAATGGAACAGAACTGTGAACGTAGATATAAAACCATCCTCTTGTAGCCATCTAATCTTTGACAAAGCAGACAAAAACATACACTGGGGAAAAGAATCTTTATTCAACAAATGGTTTTGAGAAAATTGGATAGCCACATGAAGACTGAAACAGGATCTGTACCTTTCACCTCTCACAAAAATCAACTCACAGTGGATAACAGACTTAAACCTAAGGCACGAAACTATAAGAATTCTAGAAGAAAATGTTGGAACAACTCTTATAGAGATTGGCCTAGGCAAAGAATTTATGAAGAAGACCCCAAAGGCAATCACAGCAACAACAAAAATAAATAAATGGATCTGATCAAATTAAAAAGCTTCTGCACAGCCAAGGAAACTCTCATGAGAGCAAACAGACAACCTACAGAATCGGAGAAAATATTCACATGCTACACATCCAATAAAGGGCTGATAACTAGAATCTATATAGAACTCAGGAAAATAAGCAAGAAAATAATAAAACTACCCCATCAAAAAGTGGGCAAAGGACATGAACAGAAACTTCTCAAAAGAAGATAGACTAATGGCCAAAAAACATATGAAAAAATGTTCAACATCTCTAAACATCAGAGAAATGCAAATCAAAACCACAATGAGATATCACTTAACTCCACTGAGAATGGCTTTTATCATAAAGTCCCAAAACAACAAATGCTAGCATGGATGTAGAGAGATAGGAAGACCCATACACTGCTGGTGGAACTGCCAACTAGTACAACCTCTGTGGAAAGTAATATGGAAATACCCCAAAGAGCTAAAAGTAGAACTACCATTTGATCCAGCAATCCCATTAATAGGCATCTACCCAAAGGAACAAAAGACATCAGCACTCAAATGTTTACAGCATCAGAATTCATAATTGCAAAGATGTGGAAACAACCCAAGTGCCCATTAATACACGAGTGGATTAATAAAATGTGGTGTATGTATACAATGGAATTCTACTCAGCCCCCCCAAAAGTGGTGATATAGCACCTCTTTTATCATCCTGGATAGAGCTGAAACCCATTCTAAGTGAAGTATCACAAGAATGGAAAAACAAACAACACATGTACTTGCCACCAAATTGGTATTAACTGATCGACACTTATGTGCACATATAGTAGTAACATTCATCGAGTGTTAGTCAGGTGTCGGGGGAGGAGGGGATGGGTACATTCACACCTAATGGGTGTGGTGTGCACTGTCTGGGAGATGGACACACTTGAAGCTCTGAGTCAGGTAGGGCAAAGGCAATATATGTAACCTAAACATTTATACCCCTGTAATATGCTGAAATAAAAAACAAAGCAAAAACAACAAAAGCAAATAAAAAGAAATACAGTTCACCTATAAATACACATAGCCCAAAAATAAATGAATGGAAAAAGATATTCATGCAAATGGAAACCAAAAAAAGAGCAGGAGTAATTCTACTGCTATCAGATAAAATAGATTTCAAGACAAAAACCGTAAAAAGGAACAAAGAGCATCATTATATAATGATAAAGGGGTCAGTTCAACAAAAGGATATAACAACTGTAAATATATGTGCACCCAACACTGGAGCACCCAGAAATATAAAGCAAATATTATCAGAGCTAAAGAGAGAGACAGACCACAATATAGTAATTATTAGAGACCTCAACACTTCACTTGCAGCATTGGACAGATGATCCAGAAAGAAAATCAACAATGAAACACTGGCTTAATCTGTACTGTAGACCAATCAGGGGTGGGGAACCTGTGGCCTTGGGGCCACATGTGGCTTTCTGGATCCTTGAGGGCAGCCTTTTGGCTGAATCCAAATTTTACAGAACAAATCCTTCTAATAAATGGCAAATAGAACTAACAGATATTTAGAGAACATTTCATTCAACAGCTGCAGAATTCACATTCTTCTCCTCAGCTCATGGAATATTCTCAAGGATAGACCATATGTTAGGCCACAAAACAAGTCTCAAAAAAATGGAAATCATACCAAGTATTTTCTCTGAACACAAGGGTATAAAACTAGAAATCTCAATAACAAGAGAGACACTGGAAAATATACAAACACATGAAAATTAGACAATAGGCTCCTGAATGACTAGTGGGGGTCAATGAAGAGATCAAGGAGGAAATTAAAAAATTTCTCAAAACAAATGAAAATGAAAACATAACACATCAAAAACTATAGGGTATAGAAAAAGCAGTAATAAGAGGAAAATTAATAATGATAATGTGCCTATATCAAAAAAGTAGAAAACTTCATATAAACAACCTAATGATGCATCTCAATGAACTAGAAAAACAAAAGGAAACAAAACCCAAAATTATTAGAAAAAAGAAATAATAAAGATCAGAGCAGAAATAAATGAAATTGAAATAAAAAATAAAAAGATCAACAAAATAAAAAGTTGGGTTTTTTTGAAAAGATAAATATAATTGACACAACATTAGCCAAACTAAGGAAAAAAACAGGGAAGACCCAAACAAATCAAATCAGAAATGAAAAAGGAAACATTACAACTGATACTGCAGATATTCAAGGATCATTACAGACTAGCATGAGCAAACCAACAATAAGTAACAAAATAGAAGGGGTAATAAAAAGTCTCCCATCAAAGAAAAGCCCAGGACCTGATGGCTTCATTGCTGAATTCTACCAAGCATACAAAGAAAAACTAATACCAATCCTACTTAAACTATTCCAAAAAATTGAGGAGGAGGGGATATTCCCAAACTTATTCTATGAGGCCTGTATCACCCCAATACCAAAGCCAGACAAAGACAAAACAACATCAAAAAAAGAAAGCTCTAGGCCAGTATCTCTGGTGAACATAGACATAAAAATCCTCAACCAAATACTAGCAAACTGAATTCAACACCACATTTAAAAGATTATTCATCGTGATCAAGTGGGCTTTATCCCACTTGATGCATCCCAGGGATACAAGGATGGTTCAATATATGCAAATCAATCAATGTAATCATATGAACAGAACAAAGGACAAAAACCATAGGATCATTTCAACTGATGCTAAAAAAGCATTCCATAACATTCAACATCCCTTCATGATAAAATCTCTCCAAAAATTGGGTACAGAAGGAACTTATTTCAACAAGATAAAAGCCATATATGACAGACCCATAGCTAGTATCATATTGAATGGGGAAAAACTGAAAGCCCTTCCTCTGAGATCTGGAGCAAGACAAGGATGCCCATTTTCACCACTATTATTCAACATAGTACTGAAAGTTCTAGCTAGAACAATCAGACAAGAGAGAGAAATAAAGGGCACCCAAATTAGAAATGAAGAAGTTAAATTATCCTCGTTTTCAGACAAAATGATCTTATATCTAGAAAAACCTAAAGACTCCACAAAAAAAAAAAAAACTATTAGAATGGATAAATAAATTCAATAAAGTTGCAGGATACAAAATTAACATACAAAAATCAGTAGCATTTCTATATGCCAACAGTAAACAATCTGAAAAAGAAGCCAAAAAGTAAGCCCTTTTATAATACCTACAAATAAAATAAAATACCCAGGAATAAGCTGAACCAAAGAAGGGAAAGATCTCTGCAATGAAAACTATAAAACACTGATGAAAAAATTGAGGACACACAAAAAAATGGAAAGCTATTTCATGCTCATTGATTGGAAGAATCAATATTGTTAAAATGTCCATACTCCCCCAAGCAATCTACAGACTCAATGCAATCCCCATCAAAATACCAATGACATTCTTCACAGAAATAGGAAAAATAATCCTAAAATTTATATGGAACCACAAAAGACCCAGAATAACCAAAGTCATCCTGAGCAAAAAGAACAAAACTAGAGGAATCACATTATCTGACTTCAAATTATGCTACAAAGCTGTAGTAACCAAAACAGCATGGCACTGGCCTAAAAACAGACATATAAACCAATGGGCAGAATAAAGAGCTCAGAAAGAAATCTACACATATATAGTGAACTTATCTTCAACAAAGGCACCAAGAACATACAGTGGTGAAAGGAGTCTCTTCAATAAACGAAGCGAACTGTCAGTGAAATGGACATACTTGAAGATCTGACTCGGGGTGTTGGGGGTGGGGGAGGGGACGGGTGTTTACCTACATGATGAGTGCGATGTGCACTGTTGGGGGAATGGACACCCTTGAGGCTCGGTCTCGGGGGGTTGGGAGGGGCATGGGCAATATACTTAACCAGAACGGTTGTACCCCCATAATAAGCTATAATAAATAAATATAAAAAAAAATAAAATAAATAAATGATGCTGGAAAAACTGGATATTCATATGAAGAATGAAACTAGATCCTTATCTCTCACTATATACAAAAATCAAATCAAGATGAATTAAAGACTTAAATCTAAGACCTGAAACTATGAAACTACTAAAAGAAAACTTTGGGGAAATGCTTCAGGACATTGATCTGGACAAGAATTTCTTGAGTAATATCCCCAAAGCACAGGCAACCAAAGCAAAATTGGACAAATGGGATCACATCAAGCTAAAAAGCTTCTGTACAGCAAAGGAAACAACAAAGTGAAGAGACAACCCACAGAATGGGAGAAAATATTTGAGAACTACCCATCTGACAAAGGATTAATAACTAGAATATGTAAGGAGCCCCAACAACTTGATAGGGGAAAAATTAATACAATTAAAAATTGGCAAAGGATTTGAATAGACGTTTCTCAAAAGTGGACATACAAATGGCCAACAGGTATATGAAAACATGCTCAACCTCACTAGTCATCAGAGAAATGCAAATCAAAACTACAATGAGCTATCATCTCGTCCTGGTTAAAATGGCTTTCATAAAAAGGTTGGCAATATTGAATGCTGGTGAGGATGTGGAGAAAGGGGAACCCCGGAACACTGTTGGAGGGAATGTAAATTAGTGCAACTACTGTGGAGAACAGTGTAGAGGGTCCTCAAGAAACTGAAAATAGAACTACCGTATGGCCCAGCAATCCCACTGCTGGGTATATAGCCTAAGGATGAGAATTCAGTATATTGAAAAGATATTTGTACTCCCATGTTTATTGTAGCGCTATTCACAATAGCCAAGATATGGAATCAACCTAAATGTCCATCAACAGATAAATGAATAAAGAAATTATGGTACATATACACGATGGGATATTATATACCCATAAAAAGAATGAAATCCTGCCATGTGCAACAACATGGATGGAACTGGAGAACATTATGTTAAGTGAAATCAGCCAAGCACAGAAATCTTACATGTTCTCACTCGTATGTGGGAGCTAAATATTAAAACAATTGATGTTATGGAGATAGAGACTAGAATGATGGCTACTAGAGGCTGGGAAGGGCAGTGGGATGGCAAGAAAGTGAGCACAGTTGGTTATTGGGTTCAGAAGTATATTGAGATAGATAAAAGGAACAATATCTGACAGCACAACAAAGTGACTATAATCAACAGTAAGTTAGGGTAGACTTTAAAATAACTAAAAGTATGGAATTGGAATGTTCCTAGCACAAAGAAATGACAAATGCCTGAGGTCATGGATACCCCAATTACCCTGATTTGATTAATTCACATTGTATACTTGTATCAAAATATCACCTGTACCCTATAAAGATATACAACTATTGTGTACCCATAAGAATTAAAAGTAGGCCGGGCACGGTGGCTCACGCCTGTAATCCTAGCACTCTGGGAGGCCGAGGCGGGTGGATCGCTCGAGGTCAGGAGTTCAAGACCAGCCTGAGCAAGAGTGAGACCCCGTCTCTACTAAAAAAAATAGAAAGAAATTATCTGGCCAACTAAAAATACATATAGAAAAAATTAGCCGGGCATGGTGGCACATGCCTGTGGTCCCAGCTACTCGGGAGGCTGAGGCAATAGGATCGCTTAAGCCCAGAAGTTTGAGGTTGCTGTGAGCTAGGCTGACGCCACGGCACTCACTCTAGCCCGGGCAACAGAGCGAGACTCTGTCTCAAAAAAAAAAAAAAAAAAAAAACCAAAAAAAAAAGAATTAAAAGTAAAAATTAAAAAAGAAACTGTCATCAAAATATTAATATCAATTCATGCAGAGGAAATAAATCTATATATTTTACTGATTGTAAGAAATGAACTCACCCCATGAGCAAATTCTTACCTTCTATGTTTTTTCATTCTTCATTCTTATGCTAAGCCTGCTCTAATAAAATAGATCCTAAACATTAAAAAAAGACTCAATAACACATATAAACATGTCTTAATCTCAAGAAACTCCATGCAGATCCTTTTTGCCTTCATTCATTCCCTTTATTCAGCTATTTAGCGTGTCCCTATTATGTGCCAAGCAGTGCTGGTAAATGGATGATGCCAAAGTGCACACGGATGGCCAGATGATTACTGGCCCCGGAATTTCTCACCATGACGTACACATCTCTGGGGTAGTTGCTGCCCGACCCACCCAGTGCTGCTCTTGTCCCTGCTCCCTACGCTCCGTCACACCAGTATTCTGAAAACTTCAAGGCCATACCCCCCCACTCTCCCTTGGGCCTTTTTATTTGCTATTATCTATGCCCTGAGTGCTATGCCCAACCCACGCTTGGCACATCCCCACCCCCCCAGAACTCAGTCCCCTAACTACATCCCTCTCCTGGTTGTGAGAGTCACAGTCCCCAGGTTATTTCCTTGATAGACATTATCATACATGGTTACTATTTTGACTTACTCATTTATTACCTGTCTTTGCTAGACTATAGATTCCATGAAGGCGCATTTTCTGTCTTATTTATCATGATTTTCTTAACATCTTCTCTGCTACATGGTAACCTAGAAGATGATTATCTATACAGGTGGTCTTCTATCTTTTTTACCCAACAGTAAAAATTTGTATACATGTGCACATGGGGATTTATAAACTACTATACTATTACATGTATTTTAAAACATTTACATTTATGAATATGTTTCAAAAAGGAGTACAAATAGAGGCTCCACTATTTTTTCCTCAACATCCACTGCACCATTGTGCACTCACCTACCTGAGGAGACCATTGGCCTTTAGCAGCTTCACCTATATCCCAATTAAGTAAATTTCTTTCTAAAAAGTCCTGAACCCTTGTACAAGCACCTGCACCCCACTTAAACATACTGATCCTGACCCTGGGGCCCCATCCTCTAGGTTTCACTAACTGATGCCTTTTCACTTGATATGCATTTGTTTTGGAATCAGTTAACAGATACTAAGAACTAAATGGGAAACAAAGCCCCCCCTGCAGTCCCAGGAATATCCATGAGTTTCAGCATATTTTTAAAGAAAATGGCCTTCTCTACCGGATGGCCCCTCAGCAGGAAGAAGGTCCCTGTGCTCTGAATCAGGCAGGCCCTGCGGGCAGTGCTCCCTCTGCCCAACCTGCCTGTCCTTACCTACCACAGAAAGTCATTGACCAGCGTTTACTGTCACTGTCCTAAGCTTGGCTGGAGGACAGGGGTGCGAGGAGGTTAAGTGGGAAATAAAAGTGAAAATTGCTCAAAATCAACATGGAATCAAGAGTGCACTGTGCTCTTTTATGCCTGTGAAGTCCAGCTGGCTAAGAGGGATGGACTCGTCACTGAAGCCTGAAAGCCCTGGTTACAAGAACAGTGGTCACTCTTTAAGGCTAAATCCATTTCCCCTGCTAAGCATACTCATTGCTCCAACTCTCCACTGCCATACGCTGAGGCTGATAATTGCCCCTCAGCATTCTACTCTCTCTCTCATCTAGAAAACAAAGCTATTTAAAAAATCCTGAATTCTCTGACAAGAACAAAGCCAGTATTTTGGAAAGTCAGTGTCTTTAAAAAATATTATAAAGACATATGGATGAAAAGCTATATAATAATGTTTTTCAAATAGGTAGAATTTCAACATTAAATCTAAGGGTAAAATTGGTGTGGAATGGGTGGAGGGCAATAGAACAAACCAACCACTAACCACCCTAATTTAGAAGCATGGGAGGAAGAGGAGGAGGTGAAGTGCCGAGAAAAAGTAGATATATACAAATATGAAGTAGAGAAAAAAATTAAATTGTAAGAGAATGCTTTGCTAAAGTCTATGCAAACAAATGTGAAAACCAAGAAGAAATGGAGGGAAAATATACCTTACTAAAACTGATTTTAGAAATGAAAAGCAATAGAAAAAAAACCAAACAGATTATCATCAAAAAACTTCCTCACAAAAATCCCATGCACTGATGTCACAGGTGAGTTCTATAAAACCTTCAAGGCATACACTCAATTATTTCAGAATTTAACACAGATGGAGAGAACACAAGCTGCAAGTGTTTTCAAAAAGCCTGAATGATACTGATACAGAAATTTGACAAATATAGCAGGAAAAAATTATAGTGTAATCTGACTCATGAATATTAACGCAAAAATTCTATTATATATAAAAATATAAGCAAATAGAAGCCAGAATCACACTGGAAGTATATCACTATGCCAGGATGATTTAATTGTAAGACATTTATTAATGTAATTCACTCTATCAACAAGTCAAAGAGAAAAGCACTCCATAGGATCAGCTACACAGATGCTGAAATAGCATTTGATTTTAAAAATCTGGAAAGGATGAAGAATTTTTAACAAAATATAAGTATTTGGAAACTCCTGCATGGAGGCGCCAAGACAGAGAACAAACTACCTGTTAGGTTTTAGCAATCCCCTTTGCAAACTGGACAAAAAGGCTAACTGTAAGCAGAAAACCTCGCAGTTAGAGATTGAAAGGAAGAATCGTCCTCCCATTTAGAGTTCTAGAAAGTATATTGTTAAAGTTTTTAGAAGCAGGAGGGAAAATAGGTCTTTTCGTATCAGGAAACGAAATTCTCACTGCCACTCTTACACAAGGCCTAATTATACATACAGAGAATGTACTGATCAATAAAATGAAATTATATAGACAAGTTACATAGACAAACCACCTGACGTAGCAGAATCAATGGAAAGAGACAAATAACTCTTGTGCTAAAACTGCCCCAAACAAAATGGAAATAGGTACTTGAATATAATTGAATGCCACATACCTATTTCACAGTTACAAAATGCCCTCTTCACAAATGCATTTGCTATTAGGTATTAAAGGACATTAGATGACAGCAATTATCCTAATTATTTCACCCTACCCATTCTGTCCCTATACAGCACTACATGATTGCCTTATAGATCTTCTTTTAGGGAAGCAATCTGCCCTCTTTCCTTGTTCCATAAGTAGCTTTAAGGTAAGACCTAATAAATAGCCTTTGGTACAAATAACTAAATGAGTTTCTACGCATTCACTTGCTGCTTGCTATTTGCTTTAGGGCCTCAGATAGTTCAATTCACAGTTTTTCAACTTCAGAGTTGGCTTTCAAATATATTTTAAACATGATTCAGAGTAAAATATGCAATTTATACTTTACACCATGAACAAATATACCCAATCATATACATATCTTAATCAAAATTTTACAAAATAATATTTCCTCTCATTACATGTGAAACATACTGACATTTCTATTTCTTTTGTTTTTAATGACAGTACAACCCATTAAATTTATTTTACAACCTAATGGATTGCAATCCACAATTTAAAAATCTCCATTCCAAGATATATATAAAATCCTACAAATCTATGCAGCCCCACCACTCAAAAAAAACAAATAAAAATAAGTTGCCCTTCCCTACGTTTTCAGAGATAGAGGGAAAAAACAAAACAAAAGAACATGTGCACTTACGTGGTTTTGCAGCTCAGGCCCCAACAACCCCCAGAGCCAGGGAGTGCGTTTAAGTGCCCAATCCATGCCACGTGCCATGATTTCCACCTGTGTCTGTTCTTTCCAGAGTGGAAGCAGAAAACCTGTCTCCAGCTCTGATCCAGGTCAGCTCTGAACCATGGAGCTTTCTGTGAAGGTGGAAATGTGCTGTATCTGTGCTGTTCAATACCATACCCCTGACCTTGTGTGAATACTGTGACTGAGAAACTGAAATTTTAATTTTAATTAATTCAATTTAGACTTCAATAGATACTTGAGTCTGTGTCTGCCATATTGGACAGAACTGATCCAGATTCTCCCTAAGGAACTTGCCACGTATCACTAGTGAATATTTTAACCAAACTAATATTTTGTAAAGCCTCTCCTATTGAACTGTCTACCTTTCTAGCAACCTGAAATGTTGTTTTCCTGGGACTCTAATTCATTCAATTTAGGACTTCCCAAGCAAGCAGGGACTGTAGAGATTTCCTCAGAGACCAGAGGAACCCACCACCACCATCATCACCAATTTGCTCTGCAGTGAGAAGATTTAGCTAAAGTCGGATGGATTTGCTCCTCCCTCTGGCATGTGTCTGTCCCAGTCCAAGGAGGTTTCCTTATCTCCCTGGGTCTCACACTGGCTGATTACTCTGGGACATTTTAACTTCTCTCCGCCTGTGTTCATCCTCCCTGCAAGAGAACTAAGAAACCACACACTTGCCCAGGATGGCTGTAAAGACTGGTCCACAAGCAATTGCTGTTCACCTTCTTTGCTCCCTTTAGCAACTTGGTAAATGGCATACACAAGCTACAGTGCGACAATACTAAACAGAGACATCCTCTTCCCTGCATTTTTGACCAAGGAAATTTCTCTTTGATCTCTTAATAGTGACTAATGCAGGGGTGTTGGCTTTTATAAATGACTTGAACAACTGGAGCCCTCATCTCAATGTGACCAGGCATGTCTGTCCACTGACTTAGCCTCCTGCTTAGTTGGCTCATGCCATGAGGCCCTTTGCAATTCATTAATGAATGCCCCTAACCTCTTCTCCCTAGGTTTTCACTGAAAGCCATGATCTGAGAGAACCAGCCAAGGTACAATTTGATTTTCCTCTAAAGCAAGACATGTTTGTTCATCAAGACTGGTTTAAAGCACAATTATTAAGCAAATGAAGCTTACCTTCCACTATATTCATCTCCTCTGCTGACACCCCTAGTTCCATTAAATGTCAGTTTCCAAGACCCCAGATGCTTCCTACTGCCCAAGGTCTCATTCAGAGACACAACCACCCAGACACAACACCCTCCCTTAAATACGTGCCTCACTATTTAGAAACCCTCACCAGTCTCTTGTTATCAAAACTTACCTACTCCAGGTGCAAGTTGTAGGACCTTGCTAGCTAAAGTAATCTAATAAAGCATCATTCCCCAAAGTGTGAATCTAATAAAACAGGCTGCCTCAGGCATAATAATCTTATAGAAATAATGCCTTAAGTCATTTTATGGTTTAAATTCTATGTTTCATAGCAGGTCTAGAAAATATTTTTTGACTTGCAGACATTTTGGAACTCTTCCAGCATATAGAAAGAGACTCCCTTTGCCTATAGCTATAGTGATAGTAATAAATCATAATTAGCTGCCTCAGAAATCTACATAATTGATGTAGCTCTGCTATGGAGTAAACAGTAACTCTTCTGGGCGAAGGTGCAAGAACTCTCCTGGGTTTCAAAGTGTAGTTAAATTCATCTGATCCAACTCAGAAGTATGGTTCTTGTTTTATTTTATTTATTTATTTTTTTTTTGAGACAGAGTCTCGCTTTGTTGCCCGGGCTAGAGTGAGTGCCGTGGCATCAGCCTAGCTCACAGCAACCTCAAACTCCTGGGCTTAAGCAATCCTTCTGCCTCAGCCTCCCGAATAGCTGGGACTACAGGCATGCGCCACCATGCCCGGCTGATTTTTTCTATATATTTTTAGTTGGCCAGATAATTTCTTTCTATTTTTAGTAGAGACGGGGGTCTCACTCTTGCTCAGGCTGGTCTCGAACTCCGGACCTTGAGCGATCCACCCGCCTCGGCCTCCCAGAGTGCTAGGATTACAGGCGTGAGCCACTGCGCCCGGCCTGGTTCTTGTTTTAGATAAGGCACTTCCAAAACTCTGCCCTATTCTATCCTGTGCCCCTTTGTTATTAATAGAGTCAGATTCACTCTGTTGGCTTCTAAATATTACATGAAGCATAGCACAAAATCATCCAGTTTGCCTTTTGAGGAGTTGTTGACAGCCCATTTAAAAGTAGAAAGGAGAGAGTAAACAGTAACACTAGATTTATCAGAAATTTTGACTCAAAGATCTTTTCAACCTGGGCAATATGAATAACAGAATATGAATGACTTGGACTTCCAAAGGGTGAAAACCGAAAAGGTTTGCTAAAGTATATCAACTGTTTGCAAGCTTCAGAAGGTTTACTGGTATCACAGAAAAAGGAGAAGGAAGTCTATCCAAGCATATCCTATTGATATTTCCTTTCTGAGAACCATGAGTCTCCAACATTGCTTGTCAAAGGGATTTTTCTCCGGGGACACCATGCTTGCCACTCTGCTTAGGGACTTAACCCGCCAACGGCCTTCCCCTCCATGAATTTATCTAACCAAAATTTATGAATAACATCAGTGACATGAATTTGCTTTAACTGTCACCTCAAAGATTTTTCAATACATTGTTTTACTTTCTTTGCTTCAATTCAATTCAAAGAGTATTCTTCAGTCTCAACAAGTCTTGGGCACAAATGAGCACCCATCAGCACTTGGATGTCTAATATGCCAAATTGGCCCGTTCCAGCCTGAGCCCCTGATCCTAAACTCCACAAACCTACTCACCCTAGTCTTCCCCATGGCAGAATATGGCAATTCCATTCTTTCAGATGCTCAGGTCTAAAACACAGGAATCATCCTGGTCTCCTCTCTTTATCTCATACCCGACATCCACCCCATGAGCAAAACCTTTTGACTCTACTTTCAAATTATACCCAGAACCTGACCACTGCCCATCACTTCTGCTATCACTTTGGTCCAAGCCACCACCATCTCTTACTGGATTATTTTGTAGTCCCCTAACTAGACTACTGGCTTCCTCCCTTTACCCTATCTTCAAGCAGAAGCCAGAGTGATCCTGTTAAAATGTTGGCCAACTGATGTTGCCGCAAGGCCATCCACTGGGCTTTCCATATCACTTAGAACAAAAGTAAAGGTCCTTATGGAAATCTGCCTTTTGCCCTGATTTCTCCTGCCTCATCCTCTACTATTCCACCCCTAGTTCACTCTGCTTCAACCACCAAAATGTCCTAGTTACCATTTCTTGAACAAGTTAGGAATTGTCCAACCTCTGAGCATTTGCACTTGCTGTTCTCATTTCTATCATTCCCTTCCCTCATATGTGTGGTTCCTGTCTTCCCTCCTTCACCTTAGAATTTTACCAAACATAGCACTCTTTGTGAAGATTTCCCTCTATTTCCAATCTAAAATTACAAGTCCCTTCCCCCTGTCACACACACTTCCTATCCCCACTCCTGCTTCATCTGTAGCATATATCATTACTTACCATGCCATATGTTGCGATTTACTTAATGATCTTTGTTGTTTTTCTTCCCTGATTAAGCAGTGTGAAGGCAAGATTTTTGTCTGTTCTATTCCATTGATGAATCCCCAGCTCCTAGCACAATACCTAGTACACAGCACGTACTTAATAAATATTTATCGAACTGGAAAAACATTGATGTGTATGGAGACTTTGTGAGTTTATAGTTCCCTCTTGCATTCTTTTAGGACCTCAGCTTCTAGTTTGAGGTTTCTTCCCCTATCTCTGGCAGTCCCCTCAGGCATCTGCCATGGGTACGTCCCTGCCACAGATGCCCAGCTCCTCCTTCATTGCCACGACTGAGCCCTATCTGTGCCACCACTGCCCACCTCAATGGCCTTCATGCTCCTGCTTCCAAGGCCCCTCCTGCACTGATGTGATGTCCACACTGTGGCTGATCACCACTGTCGGCCTGGGCCACTGCTTCCAGAGCCACCCTGGCATTAAGGCCCTGTTGTTGCCTCAACACTTCTGTCCCCAGCATGGCCACACCCTTTTTCCTTAATTTCTTGGAGCTACTACTTCACTTACTAGTACAATCCTGAACAAATTATTTAACCTCTCTATTCATCATTATTCTTGTCTGTAAAATGCAAATAATACACAGCTCATTGCATTGTTAGAAGATTGGTACCAATATATTCAAAGCACTGAATATTGTCTGCTAGAGAAGTGCTCAATAAATATTAACTATAATCATTATCATTATTATTATCATTATCCTTCAGAACAACTCTTCTGGGAATCTACATGCCTTGGCCTATAGTCTTAGTCTGTCCTGTGACAAAGGAACATAGATCCACCATACAGGAGCACCCTGAGCTATATCTGGGTATTTATGAGTTAAAGCCCAAAAGAGTGACGCCCATGGAAAGGCAGAATGACCCTTCTTCTGGATCTAAGGTCTGCCTGCCTTCCCAGATCCTGGTGCCACCCCAGATGAGCACCAGTGTAAACATCCACTCCCTTTAAGGGCAGCTCTGTGCCCAAACCACACAACGGTCTTGTCTATCTGATCAGAGCACACCAACCAACACCAGTAGCAGGGATCATTTCCTTTGGCTCCACTTTCATTTAAAAGAAAAAAAGGCATCAGCTCTGTGACCCTGGCCATATTTTCTAAAATACTTTGTGCCTAATTTTCTCTATTATAAAAGTAGATAAAATGATATCTGCCTCATCAGATTGTTATATGGATTTAATGAATTAATACATACCAAGTGCTTAGAACAGTACCTGGCACACAGTAAAAATTTTAAAAGATTAGCTATTACTCTTTTCCCATAGCAATAGTATACAGACAGTCCTGTCCTCAAGCACGTAGTTCTCTGTAGGCATTGCCTGGTTTATCTGACCTTTGCCTTTCTTTCTTTTTTTTTTTTTTTTTTGAGACAGAGTGTCACTCTGTTGCCTGGGCTAGAGTGCCGTGGCGTCAGCCTAGCTCACAGCAACCTCAAACTCCTGGGCTTAAGCGATCCTACTGCCTCAGCCTCCCAAGTAGCTGGGACTACAGGCATGCACCATCATGCCCGGCTAATTTATATATATATATATATTTATTTAATAAATATATTTTATTTATATAATATATAATTTATTTTATATTATTATATATTATATATTTTATATATATAAATATATAAATATATTTATATATATTTTATATATATATTTTTTATTTTATTTATATATAAAATATTATATATTTTATTTATATAATATATAATTTATTATTATATATAATAAATTTATATAATAAATATATATATATATTTAGCTGTCAGATCATTTCTTTCTATTTTTTAGTAGAGGCGGGGTCTCGCTCTTGCTCAGGCTGGTCTCGAACTCCTGAGCTCAAACAATCCGCCCGCCTCGGCCTCCCAGAGTGCTAGGATTACAGGCGTGAGCCACCACGCCTGGCCACCATTGCCTTTCTAAGACTAGAAACCCTGATGGGTAGAACTAATTTATATTCACATTTCTATTTTCAGTGTATTTTAAGCAAAGTTGACCTTCAGTGCATTTTTATTGACTAAATGAATGGATGGAGAGACAGATGCATCTATGAACAAGTGATTTTCTTATTCATAGTCTGGTAAAGCCCAGATTATTGAAGAAAGACAACCACGCAAGCAAGAAACAGTAATGAAAACAAGGAGAGAATGTATTATAGCAGCTCAAAGAGCCAGGCACTTCCTTAAGGAGGTAGCAGAGTATTCGTCTGATGATGGATCAGGCTCCCTGGAAGGCATCCATCACTTCCAATCCTGGGCTCTGCCAGAGGAAATGAACCCCACATGGATAAATTAGTGATAGCATGATAGTCAGTGACTCGTGTTCCTTTTGCAATTTCCTGTTCTCCATAGCAGCTTATGCAGATTGAACAAAATACCACTGATAATATCAGGAACAAAGTAAGACATGGAAATTGGCAAAAATAAAGCCCTATCCTGGATTTGCTCAACTTTTAACTAGAGATATTCCCTCAAGGAAAAGAATCCATAAAAGAGGGTAACTGCTATTTTAATTCTGATATTTAATGATATTACAAAAGCCATCCTGAAGCCGTTATTATGGGACAGCAAAAAAATAATAATAATAATAATTGTAAAATCAGAGGAAAGAAAGGAGAGTAGAGAGACAGAGAGAATCTAAGTAGAATTCCTATAGTTTACATTAATATCTGAGAAATATCTCAACAACTTTGGCAACAGTGAATCCACCCACCTTGGCAGCTGGGAACTGAAGCAATACTAACTCAAGAAGCTATGAGAACAAAATTTTAGAAAGAAAAACACAGGTGATGTCCTTAAAGCATGGGTTATGATGAATATAATCAGTCTAATATGGGAAAAGTAACAAAAATAGTCACCTTGGCCTAAAAGAAATATATATTTAGGAAACTAAACATATATTAATGTAAATAAAAGCAGCTTCAAGTAGATATGTTAGAATTAAAACACTCTAGAGTAGAATATGAATATTTATTATTTATCATATTCATAGGATTTAATATTCTATAAAATGTTTCATAATAGTGCCTTGGCCATTCTTCTGAACTTTCTCCAGATTGGCTTGTATTTCCTGATATTGTCTGAGAAAACCAATATTTACACTAGGTTAAAACAGATTCAGGAATATCTGCTTTTCCTGAGCTGGGCCAACTTTGAGAAGGGAGAATGGAATAATAAACAAAATCTGGAAAAGCCTAACACAGAGAGTCTCAGGTGAGATGGCCAGAAATGGGAGCCTACATTTGCTACCCTTAGAAAGCTAGTTCTATTGACCTAATCAACAAGTGGGCCAAATGGGGCAAGTCACTCACACCTTTGTTTACTTCCTGAACCAGGCTTCCCAGGAAATATTTTTTCTGTTTTTCCTCTGTATAAAAAAATCCCATGTCAGTCAGGCACAGTGGCTTATCATGCCTGTAATCCTAGCACTTTGGGAGGCCAAGGCAGGAGGATCACTTGAGGCCAGGAGTTCGAGACCAGCCTGGACAACATAGTACGACCATGTCTCTACAAAAAATTTTTTTAAAAAAAATTAGCCAGGTGTGGAGGCATGTGCCTGCAGTCCCAGCTACTCAGGAGGCTGAGGCAGGAGGATCCCTTAAGCACAGGAGTTTGAGGTTGCAATGAGCTGTGATGGCACTCTAGCCCTGGCAACAGAGTAAGACCTTGTCTCCAAAAAACCTGTGGCCCCTGGAAGCCTACCAAGAAGTATCATACTAGGGCGGGAGCAAGAACAGGAAGGTGTGACCACCAGAGCACCATTTCCAGCTCTTCATACCCTTATTACGAAAGGATGGTCCCATTCGTCTCTAGACTCCAGTCACTGCCCCTTCCTTTGCAACAATGACTTACCTGTAATAAGCACTTTACATAGACAAAATCTTTTAATCTTACAACTTGATGAGGTACTTGCTATTATCATACCCATTTTAAAGATAAATAGAGGCTCAAGAGCTTAATCAACTTGACCAAGGTCATACAGCTAAGTCAATATCAGAGGCAAGATTTGAACTCATTTGATCTGAGCCCAGTGGCCATTGTGCTCCCTACATTTCAACTGCATCTTACTACAAATACCCTTATTCTGAGGGTAAAAGGGCACAGATAGAGCTGGACGCTGCATCTTCAACATGTTTGAAATTTCTCTTTCTCTGTTTCTGTTAAAAGTAAAGACAATGCTCCTGAAAATCTTTATTTGTATAACAAATTATTTTTATAATCAACCCTGAGGTTTCCTTTTCCTAGAATTCATCCTAGTAATACAATCATTTTAAAGCTGGCTACAGATTGTCATTTAAGAAAGGTGCCCTGCCCTTCTGCCTCAGTGTTTCCTAGGATCCTGGCTGGTTGAACAACAAAGGGGTCATGAACCTAACAACTGCTGGCTCACTGCATGAAGGGGTGCCCCAAACCTGCAATTAGATGTGGTGATACAACCCCCCAATTGCTGGATGCTTTGGGGAAATGAATCATCCTAGCAGATGCACCCACATATTTTCACAGCATGTATACATTCAGCTCAGAAAGATTACATTTGCAGAAATAACAGAACTATATTCACTAACCAAGGGAAGAAGAAATATAACTCCAGGTTTAAAGAAAATGGGGGCCTCCCTTTCTCTTTCTTCTTAACATCATAATTCAGCCTTTCAGCCATATACCACCATGGTTGATCTTTTCCCTTTTAATTTATTATTTGTGTTGCCGCTGCCTCTGGGAAGCTTTGATGTAAGGGGCCTGAGGGAGGCAAGGATGTCATCCTGGGGAAGCACGAATGTCACTTTGGCACCATGATCTCTCTCCCTCACCTGGCTTCTTTCAAGGTTACCCAAACTGTACCATGCAAGAACAGTAAAAAGGAATGAATCTTATCTCAAGACTTTGTAAGGCGCTAGGGAAAGGAGAAGAGAACTGGTGAAAACAATTTCCTGAGCCTCAAACTATCAAAGCTTAGGATTGTCTTGCAAAGGTGTTAATTCACCACATTAGTGTGCATGTCATTCACCACTCAATCAATGTTTAATAACTGCCAGGTACTGTGGAGGATATAGAGATACAGCATGTGACAGGGACTGATGACTGCTTAGAGACCATCAATTTTGTTGAAGTATTCAACCCTCAGGGAAGGTAGCCCTGTGTCCACTTCAGCTGATTATTCTGGGTCATGGGTCAGCAAACCAAGGTTCACATGCCAAATCCAGTTCATGCCTATTTTTGAAAATAAAAAGTGCTACAACCATGTCATTCATTTATGTATTGTCTATGTATGTTTTCATGCCACAATAGCAGAATTGAGTACAAGTCCTCACTTAATATTTTTCATAGATTCTCGGAAGCTGTGATTTTAAGTGAAATGACATACTGTATGCCGTAGAAACATAACTCTTGTTTATATCAATTAGCCTATGGTAAAATTAGTTTCATTACATAATACATTGTTTCGCTTAAAGTTTTAGTTTCCAAGACTCCATTAATGACATTAAGTGAGAACTTACTATAGTTGCAACAGAGACCACAGGGCCTGGAAAACCACAATATCTGCCATCTGGCCCTTTACAGACAATGTTTGCTGACCCCTGTTCTAAGCCAATGATAGTCATACCATTCCCCTTGACAGTGTTTGGTTTAGTTTACAAATAGACAAGTGACCCAGTACTGATAAATGACTTTTGAGGAAAAGTCTGCTGGGGGACAGTTGGGGTGAAAGATTTTGCTTTTCATCCACTTTATTTCTTGATGGGATTCCTGGAATGATGGACGCCATCTTGTATTCATGCAGGAGGCCAGGCTGAGGACCAGTCGACATCCTGAGTACTGCAGAGAAGAAATTTGGAAATAACCTGAGTCCTTGATGATGTCTTTGAACTGATGAACCAGCCCAGCCTGGAACCAGATACCCCTGAATTTCCTGTCATGAAAGATAAAGTGTCCTGATTGTATAAGCTAAATGTGTTAAAATAATTATCTCCTCTTGATGAATTGACCTTATTTTGTCTGTAAGACCTTATTTTATCTTTAAGTAATGTAATCTTGATCTTTAAGAAATGATCTAATTTTACCCTAGATTCTTCTTTTATCTTAGATTATTTGCTCTAAAATCTACATTATCTGATATTAATATAGCCACTCCAGCTTTCTTTTGATTGGTGTTGGCTAACCTTTCTCCATCCTTCACTTGTAACATATTTGGATTTTTACATTTCAAGTGTGTTTCTTGTAGGCAAGATATGGCTTGGTCTTGATTTTTAGCCAAGCTAGCAATATTTGCCTTTTCATCAGGGAATTTAGATCATTTACACTTAATGTGATTATTGATAGAGTTTAAATCTATCATCTTTCTATTTGATATTCATTTGTTCCATTTGTGCTTTGTTTCCTTTTTCTACTTTTCTGTTTCTTTTGAAATTTTATAATTGTTCCTTTCTTGGCTAAGTTTAGTGGTTGCATTAGGGTTTATAGAATACAACTTCAAGTTATCTTATATCATTTCATGAATCATTTATGAATCTTACATCAGTATAGTTTTATTTCTCTCCTCAGAACATTTTGCTATTTTTGTTATACATTTTATTTTACATATGTTAACAATTCCACAGTCTATTATCATTTTAAAAGATTAAGTAATAAAAAGATTTTATAAACAGTCACTTATCATTTAAAAAGATCTAAGTGAAAGAAAAATATGTATTTACCGTGTGGTCATCATTTCTGGGTAGATCTGTATTTGTGTAGATCTGTATTTCCAAGTGGTATTATTTTCTTTCTATTTGAAGACTTGCTTTTAAATTTCTGCTGGATAAATTCTATGAGCTTTGTATGTCTTGAAAAATTTATTTTGCTCAGTTTTGAAAGATATTTTCACTGGATATAGAATTCTTCATTGACAGCATTTTCCCCCCAGTACTTTTATAAAGTTATTCCACATCTTCTTGCCTGCATTGCTTCCTATTATAAATCTTGTATAATCTTTTCTTTGTCCCTGTGTATGTAATGTCTTTTTTCTTCTGGATGCTATTAAATTTTTTCTCTTTATCACTGGTTTGTGCAATTTGAATATATTGTGCTTTCTTGTGTTTGTCTTCATGTTTATCGGTTTGGGTTTATTGAGCTTCTTAGATCTGTGTGTGAATTTATAGTTATTATTAAATTTGGAAAAATTTTGGCCATTATTTCTCCAAATATTTTTATATTACCACCTCTCTTTTTTCTCCTTTGGAGACTCCAATTATATGTATCCTGAAGTTGTCATTATCCCATAAATTCACTGATGTTTTGTTCATTTTTGTTTTATTCTCTTTTCCTTGTGATCCATTTTTGATGGCTTCTATTTCAACATCTTAAATGTCTTAAAGTTCATTGATCTTCTCTTTTGCCCCTTGAATTATGTGTTTTTTTAGTTTGACTGGTGGGAACAGGTATTATCCCCATCCCCATGTGAACACCGGGCACTGATAGTTCTAATACTTTTGGGTGGTTCTTGCCCTCAAAGTCTGGCAACATATTATTTATTTTCTGTTCTTAGAAAATGCTCTATTCTCTGCCACCTCTGAAGTTTGATCTCCTAAATAGTCCTGACAGTATCACTTTGTTCATGTCTAAAGAATAATATGCTGAAAGCATTATGCTCTTCTAAAACTTCAGTGACTCTCAATTGCCTGCTGGAAAAAAGTTTTAAAAATCCCAGCTTTGGTAATCCAGCCCTCTACAGCCTAGTCTTAAGCAACATTCCCATTCATGTTCCCTGATACTATGCTGCACAGAATGTGCTCCAGCCAAACTCCCTGGACCCCTTTTCCAATCCATTTCTCAAAGCATTCTCTGTGCCTAGAATGTCTTCCCTCTCTACCACTGCTATCAATATTTTATATATATATATATATATATGTATGTATATATATATAAATCTGTACTGTGGTAATATAAACTGAATATTATATATATACACACATATATATGTGTGTGTATGTGTATGTGTGTGTATATATATATATATATAAAACATCAGTCAAACTGAAATTTATACTGAAAAATTAGAAACAACCTAAATGTTCAGTCATAGGATATTTAATAGTAAAATATGCAGTCACTAAAAAATGTTATAGGGGGATATTTATTAATGGAGAAGTATGCTCTCTATATTAAGAAAAAATAGGGGAAAGACAAGATGGCTGAACAGAGACACCAGCTGCCAGATCGTCTCAGAAAGAAGGAAAAGTTTTAGGTGAAAAAGAAAAAAACAAACAATCATAGATCGGGTATAATTCTGAGGGAAAAGTGCCAGAACCTACAAGAATTCCACGGGAAGAAGTTGCCGAGCAGAATAAGAGGGAGCAAGATATCAGCAGAGATCAACCCCCGGGAGGCTTGGAGTCCAGTGAAAAGGGTAGGTGGAGCGGTTTGTTTCTCCTTCTCTCACATTTCTGGCAGTCAGCAGCTCCCCAGCTGCTGGAGAGCCTTTCTACCCCCACAAGCCCAAAAGTTGCTGCTGCCGGTGTGAACTGGCTGCTTCTTGAGGACAAAACACCAGGATCACTTCTAGTCACCACAGACCCCAGCCAAGATGGCAGGAGCCATACTGATTCTCCACCCACCTTTGTCCTCCCCAGGGGGATTCAGCCCCCCCAGTTTTTGTCTTGCTCGTTCCCACACAAACATTTCCCAACTCTGGCTCAGACTTCAGGAGTCACAGGGGACTAGTGGGTCCTGAGGATTCTGCATGACCCCAGAGCCTGGACGTTCCAGGTGGGTTGCCTTCTGAAGAGAGGGACAGAGATGACCAGAGTGCTACCTTTCCTCCATCAATACTCTTTTCCTCCCCTTCCGCTCCCCACCCATGGCTGCCAGGAGAGATAAGTGAACCAGGGCTCTCAGAGGCTTCTTTTCCCCATTGGCGCATTCACCACACTGGGGCTTCCACAGAGAGAGGGGCTCAAATCTTTCCTCATAAAGACCTGCAGAGGACTAGGGAGTGCTCAGACTATGAGCTCCCTGCTCACTGACCCTCCCTGGTGCTGCTTTCCCAGCTGCTCCATCAGAGCAGAGCACACCCCAGAGTGGAGGGACATCGAACCTGCTTGAGCACCCAGTAGGTAACTTGGGACCAGCACACTTCTCCCTGGCAAGGTCAGGGATTGATCTTCAGGCACCTGGGGACAGCCCTGTAGGCCAGATCCCATACCCCCAGGACTTGATTGTGTTGCTCAGGGGCACAGAGGGGAGATTTGTGAACTAATCTAAGAAGGCAAAGGAGCCCACATGAGCAGAACTGAAGAGTGCAGTGTGGGTCCCAGCTGCAGTGTACTTGTGGAGCACCCCTCCCCCCACAGGAAGGCCATGCTCTCAGCCCAGGGTGGGATCCTGGACACGGAAGCTCCCAGCCCACAGCACCATTGTGGGAAAGCTCAGTTAGTTTGAGCTCCTGCCTGCTGGCAGACACTGGAGGGAGACTGGGGATGGGGAGCGTGGGGGCAGGAGGGGGCAGAAAAGTAAAACCCTCTCCTGACAGCCAGATAATAGTCAAGTTGAGAGTCAATTCAAAGACTCAATACCATTCATAATAGCCACAAAGAAAATAAAATAACTAGGCATATACTTAACCAAGGAGGCGAAAGATCTCTACAAAACACTGAGGAAAGAAATTGCAGATGACATAAACAAATGGAAAACATATAATGCTCATCGATCAGTAGAATCAACATTGTTAAAATGTCCATACTATCCAAAGTGATTTACAGATTCAATGCAATCCCCATGAAAATATCAACATATTTCACAGACCTATAAAAAATAATTCTATGGTTTGTTTAGAACCAGAAAAGAGCCTGAATAGCCAAAGCAATCTTAAGCAAAAAGAACAAATCTGGAGGCATCACACTACTTCAAACTATACTACAAGGCTATAGTAACCAAAATAGCATAGTATTGACACAAAACTAGAGACATAAACCCATGGAACAGAACAGAGAACCCAGACATAAAACCATCCACATGCAGCCAACTGATCTTTGACAAGCAGACAGCAATATACACTGGGGAAAAGGAGACCTAGTCAATTAAATGGTGCTGGGAAAATAGGATAGCCACATGCAGAAGACTGACACAGGATCCATATCTTTTACCACTCACAAAATTAACTCAAGATGGACAAAAAACTTAAATATATGGCATGAAACCAAAGGAACTCTAGAAAAAATCTCCTCCAGATATTGGCCTAGTCAAAAAATTTATGAATAAGATACCTGTGGCAATCATAGCAACAACAAAAATAAATAAATAGGACTTGCTTAAGTTAAAAACCTTCTGCATAGCTAAGGAAATAATCAATAGAGCAAATAGACAACCTACAGAATGGGAGAAAATATTTGCAAGCTATACATCCAATAAAGGAATAATAACCTGAATCTACAAAGAACTCAAGCAAATCAGCATAAAAAAACAAATAATTCCATTAACAAGTGGGAAAAAGACATGAACATGTCTATCTTCAAAAGAAGATAGACAAATGGCCAATAAATATATGAAAAAATGCTCAATGTCACTAATCATCAGGGAAATCCAAATTAAAACCACGATGAGATATCACCTTACCCATTAGAATGGCTTTTATTAAAAAGACCAAAAACAGTAGATGCTGCCATGGATGCACAGAGAAAAGAATGCTTATACATTGTTGGTGGTACTAAAAATTAGTATAACTTCTATGGAAAACAGTATGGAGATTCTTCAAAGAACTAAAAGTAGACCTACCATTTGACCCAGCAATCCCACTACTGGGTATTTACCCAAAGGAAAAGAGTTATTTTATCAAAAAGACACCTACACTCAAAGGTTTATTGCAGCACAATTCACAATTGCAAAGATCTAGAATCAATCCAAGTGCCCATCAATTCATGAGCGAATTAACAAATGTGGTATATGTACACTATGGAATACTACTTGGCCACGAAGAAGAATGCATTAAGGCCTTTTGCAACAATTTGGTCAGAACTAGAGACCATTATCCTAAGTGAAGTATCTAAAGAATGGAAAAACAAACACCATTTGTACTCACTATTAAATCAGAACTAATGAGCACACATGTGTACGGAAGGGCGGTAAAACTCAGTGGAGGTTGGGCAGGGGAAAAGGGGGAGGAGTGGATGGGTGAAAGCCTACCTGGCAGGTACAGTGAACACTATCTGGGTAACAGGTACATTTAAAACCCTGACTCAAGCATGACAAAGTTGATCCATGTACCCAAGATCATTTATACTCCATAATATTTTGAAATAAAAAAAAGATAAAATAATAGACATATAGAATGTAATCCTAATTTTATTTTTAAATGTAACAGATTTATAGTATCTAGATAACCAGACAGGTGGACTAAAGACTACAAGAATATACACTAAACTTTTAACCATGATTATTTCTATGTGGTCAAATAATGAATTTTCTTCTATTTGTTTATTTGTATTGATTTGATTTTCTATAGTAAATATGTATTATTTTCACAACTTATGAAACTCTTAGTTATTATTTTTAAAACAGCTCTCAAGCAATCTCCTCTCTCGATATCCAAGCACTCATTTATCACATATATCACCTACCAGCTTGTATCACAAACATCTGTGTGTATGTCTCTATTTCATATGCAAACCCCTCAGCTACTTGGTGGCCAAGAGTATGTTCCAAAGGGCCTTGGGCCCTCCAACATCTCATACAGCTGAATATTCACTAACTTGCCACTGAAAGTGTGAATGTTAGGCTGTAGCTAGGGGCACAAAGGCTGCAGATAAAAAAATACAATGGCCAACGGTCAGTACAAGTGGTATGTTTGATTTACTCTTGAGTTTTCAATCCCATTTCTTCAGTTCTCCTACTAGCTCTGGTAGAACTTTTTATATTTATTCCATAGGTCTACTGTAGAAAAATATCATGCCCAAGGTTTCATTTCTCCCTTTCTAAAAGAAACAAATCATCAAATATTTAAGGATTGTTTGATATTTTAAAACCTTAGTAACCTACAATATTAGCACCAAATTCCATGGTTGATATCACCATACACTTTCTCACCGGAAGATTGTCTCCACTCTAAAAATGCACAACCCTGCTGCCTGACTGACTGTAGGAATATAAAGAGCTGAGTCAGCCTGGTAGACTTTCCCAGGAGAATAATTACTTTGTGACATGCAGCCTGCAGAAAAAACAACAAAGGTGGAAACTATTATTTGCATGGGGACCTAATCTCAGGAGTTAAACATGATGTCTATAGTCCTATTCTGTTGTTGTTCTTGTTGTTGTTTTATTTCAGAATATTACGGGGGTACAAATGTTTAGGTCACACGTATTGCCTTTGCACCACCTGAGTCAGAGCTACAAGTGAGCCCATCCACCATTACAGTGTGCACTGCACCCTTTAGGTGTGAATATACCCATCCCCTCCTCCCCACTCCCACCTGCCCAACACCCAATGAGTGTTACTTCCATATGTGCACATAAGTGTTGATCAATTAGTACCAATTTGATGGTGACTATATGTGGTTCTTGTTTTCCCATTCTTGTGATACTTCACTTAGTAGAATGGGCTCCAGCTCCAACCAGGATAATACAAGAGATGTTAGTTCACCATTGTTTTTTGTGTCTGAGTAGTACTCCATGGTATATACATATACCACATTTTATTAATCCACTCATGTATTGATGGGCACTTGGGTTGTTTCCACATCTTTGCAATTGTGAATTGTGCTTCTATAAACATTCTAGTGCAGATGTCTTTATTATAGAATGCCTTTTTTTCCTTTGGGTAGATGCCCAGTAGTGGGATTGCTGGATCAAATGGTAGTTCTACTTTTAGTTCTTTTAAACGGCTGATAACTAGCATCTATATAGAACTCAGAAAAATTAGCAAGAAAAAATCAAACCACCCCATTAAAAATTGGGCAAAAGACATGTATAGTCCTATTCTTAAAGAGATCCAGGGATAATACCTGCCAATAAGTATACATACTCAAGTCGATATCTGAGGATAGGGGCTTTTCTCCTCCGTTAAAAAAAAAAAAAAATCTGAGGATAAACTTGCCCATTGTAAAGTTTTCTTCCTGAAGAACCTAAAGTTCAGAATTGCTTTTCCCACAACACTTGAAAATGTAGCAAAAGCTTCCCTATTTATTTCTGGGGTTAAACTCCATCCTGTTCCATGCTATATCTCAAAAATGAGAAGCAGTACCTTACCTCCCACTTTTGGTGGACACAGTTTACTTATAACAAGATTGCCTATAATGATTTAAATGTTCTCACCAACAACGTGCTTTTGTTTCTCCTTGCCCTGCTTGGAAATCTATCTGCATAACCAGTAAAATGAGATTTACCTGGAGAGCTGCATTAGTTACCTAATGCTATGAAATAAATCATCTCAAAATTCAGTGGCTTAAGGGACAAGAATTCAGAAGAGGCTTGGATGGCAGTTCTGCCTTGGAGTCTTTCAAGGGGTTGTAGTCAGACATCCACTGGGGATGCGGTAATTCGAAGGCTAGCCTGGGAGTAGAGCACCCACTTCCAAGGTGGCTCATTCACATGGCTGGCAAGTCAGTGCTGGTTGCCATCAGGAAGCCTCAGTTCCTCTCCACGTGGGCCTCTCCAAAGGGCTGTTGAGTGTCCTTATGGCATGGTGGCTGGCTTCCCCCAAAGGGAGAAACAAGAGACCTACCAGAAGCCTCAATGGCTTTTATAACCTACCCTTAGAAGTCAAACACTGTCAGTTCTGCTGTGATCTTTTGGTCATATGCATCAGCCCTGATCCAGCGAGGGAGACTGCACACAGGCACGAATACCAGGAGGTGAGGCTCGTGGGGGGAGGCAGTCTTGGAGGCTGGATACCACAGTCCACTTTCTAGCGCCCAGCCCGGAGCCTGGTGTTGTAATGGGATGACACTCGAGAGTCCAGGCGGATGGGATTAGTACATTCTCATTCCTCATGGAAGAAATGTGAATTGTTGTGGTCATAGAGTGGCCTGGGATAGAGTATTTTCCAAAGATGGCCGTACCTATATATGTATGTTTTTTTACAATGTGATTGACACTCCTCCCACTGAGAGGTGGGATCTGTGTTTTCTTTGCTTGAATTGGGGAGAGGGTGGGTGACTGCCCCAACCAACGGAGTATGGTAGCACTAATGCTATATAAACTTCTAGGCTAGAACATAGTAAGGACAGAGTTTCTGCCTGGCACTCTCTCTCTCTCCCCCCCCCCCAGGACAGTTGTCCTTGAAACATAGCCCCTATATTGAGAGGAAGCACAGGCCACATAGAGGGGTCATGTGTAGGTGTTCCAGCAGACAGCCCCATGCAGGCTCTCAGGGAACAAGCAGCATCAACTGCCAGACATGTGCGAGAACAAGCACTCAGGCGCTCCCTGGAGGACCTGGGGTTCAGAACTGCTGCCGTCCAGCAGAGGTTCCAGGCATCGTGGAGCAGAGACAAGCCCTGTCTGAACAACTGACCCACAAAACCCATAAGAGATAACCCACGATAATAACTGCTTTAAACCATGAAGTTTTAAGATAATTTGAGATAATAGATAACTAATACAGTAATTTTAAATGTATTTGTTACAAGTGCAAATCTCCAGGCCCCACTCCAGACACACTGAATGAGATTCCCTAGGCAGGGAAAAGCCTGGGAAACTTAATTGCCAAGTGCCCAAATGACTCTTATCATTAGAGATGTTTGGGAAATTTTGATGGAGTATCAAAATTGTGAAGTACCCTGTTTCACAAGTTGCAAATAAACAATCTTCTTGGTTTTTATCTTTAATTGTCTATGCATCTCCTCTACTTTGTGAAAACTATAACCGAACTAAAAATTGAACCTAACCATGGCTCTGGATGGGATGCTATTGTATTTTTAACTCTTAAATTTTATAGTAAATCATCAAAAGGCAGTGCTTGAAGAAGAATTGTGAAAAATACAATACCAAAGTTTTATAGATTTTCAAGACAGACTGTACGTATAATCTTCTTTTAAAAATTTTTAAATATAGGTCAGCTATTCAACTATCAGGAGAAGTAGAATACAGAAGGCAAAAAATACCATTTTCTATAGAAACTCTAAATATACTAATATAGTATGGAATAATCTCCAAGTAATATTAAGTTAAAAAAATAAAGGGGTATAAAATGTCTAAATTTTTTAAAAATGATAAATATATAAAACTACCTCTGTAAAGACACATGCGAAACTAGTAACAGTGGTTGCCTCTAGAAAGGAGATTTGGGTAGCTAGAGTATAAAAAAGGCTTATTTTTCACTGAATATTTTTTATATCCTTTGAATTTTATACTGGGATCATAAAAATATTTCACAAAAATAGATCAATAAAATGTTTTAAAATGGCTTTACTCTTTAAGGATTCTTTTCGAAGTCATTCTAAATCATGAATGTGTGACCCCATATCATTATTAGTTACAGTTAATTATTAGATTTAGCAGCAAAATGCAACTTGATGTCTTCCAGGACTAGTGATCCCAGTAGATTAAAATCTGGCCAGTATAGAGTTGATAGCCCTGCCCCCTTTACTTACTGGATCTCTCAGTTGTCCCTGTCCTCCACCCCTGACAGAGTATAGCCCTTAAATCCTGGACAGCTAGACACTCACTGGGGCCCCATCCTTAGAGAACCCTGTTCTGGCCCTTCTATGGCCTTGCCCATCACACTCACTAAAGAGCCTGAAGCCAAGGGGACGTGTCCATTCAGAGGCCACAGGCCCCTTCTAGATCATGCTCAGGATATACCTGGAAAGAATTTTCTGTCCAATGACTTCAGCCTACTTTGTGCACAGGCCACTGTCCTAGCTCTGTCCTCCTGAGAGGTGACTCAGAAAGAACTCAGAGATAACAAGTTAGGCCACAGGTGTTTTAATTAAAGAAAGAGTAGTTGTGCTGTGAGTTTATTTTTCTTGCTTTTTGTTTGATAGTTTATTTTCCTCTGTTAGATAGGTTATTAGTATGATTAAATTTCATGAATGAATCCAGAAAACTAACATAACTTACAATAAGGATCTAATGACAAGAAAAAACTTACTCTAAACTCTAAGTATCACCTTGTTCACAAAAGATCAGGTGCCAGCATTATCCATTTCCACATTGTAGCAGATATCTGAATCACAATGTAAATATTTATCTACATTTCAGGTTTAGGAGTATCTAATTCTTGTTTTTATGTAAGAATATGTTAGGGAATACCTTGTCCTCTGAGGACACAACAAAAACAAAAATGACTTTTGTATTGTTGTTCTCCTACATATTTTATTTATGGAAACATATTACTATGCTTAAACACAGAAAAAAATCAATATTGTATAAGATTTTAATAACTTTTCCAAATGATGTGAATATATTACAGAAAAACAAGCAAATTTTAAAATGCTTTAAAGAAGCAAATTTATCAGTGAGAACTGCTTTGGATGTCTCTTGTATTCAAAGATCATTCATATTAAAGACCAAACATTCTGACACCACTGAAAAGTTGTCAGAATTATAATGGAAAGAAAATTAGAACAAAGAGTTCTAAAGAAAAGGGAAGCTAATAATTTGTAGACACAATGCCTTTTAAGCTTTGTGTTTGGAATTTGATGTTTAAGAAATAGAAGAGTAAGTAGCCAATCAAAGAGAACTATGTTATAGCTACAAATGAAAGGAAGATTAAAAAGGAAGTTAACTGTTAAAACTCTCTATATTAAATAGTTTACATTTTTAAGGCATTTTTATTTGTATGCTAGCATGGAAGGCTTTTTTTAATGGGGAAATATCCATAAGGATGCATGAGCAGATGTGGAAGCTCTCACTATTTTTCATAGCAGCAATGCTTGTAAATATCATTAGCAATCACATTGTAAGTAGAGAATGGGTGGATCACAATGAACTACAAATGAGGAGGAAGGGGAGGCCTTTTTTGACCACACAGAGATTTGGAAAGGCTGACATTTGGAAGTGGTACTTGAAACCCAAGGAGCATTAAGCCAATATGCATTGGATGATATAAAGAAATACCTTGCATGGAATGTCAAGCTTCTCCTGTCCTCTGCAAAAAAATTAAAGTGAACTAGAGATATCTGAAACCATTTTACTGATGATCCTGTACCACTTTGTGTAACAATCTCTGGGGAATGCAAGATGTGAAATAATTTGCTTCTGGACTATAAAACTGATAATAGGATGTGGGTAACTGTGCTCTCTAGGCAGAGAACGTTAATGGAACTCTAAGATCCCCAACAGCAGTGACACACATGCCAGCCTGTCCCATCTATTGATAGTGATTGTTGAACGTATCCTTCAACTTTCTGTCTTATGATAGGAGACAATTATTAAGTGCCTGAGAAAACTGCCCATTGTAAAGGATCCTGTCAGAGAAATTATTTTTATTTTAGTGTTGAAAACATTTCTTTCTCCACCTTAACTTGGTGGACAAATGGAACATCAAAGAAACTGAAACCATTCTGAGATCCTGCTTTCTTTCTCCTTCTAATTCTCCCTACACAGTACACAAAACCAGCTGAATGTGTGACTCATCATCTCATCAACCCAGTCACATGATCACTTCGCCTGACTTGCACCAACACTCATACATGCTCACCAAGGCCTTTCGGTAAGTAGCAGATACTACTGAAGTTTAGAGACAAGCAGAGGTATTACAACACAGCAAAAAAAAAATAACTTAAGGCTGAATATTAGCTATCACACTTTCTAGCATTCTCTGGGCCATTTTTACCAAGGCACTCATTGGACTCCTATGAAGTGGTTCGTTTTTTTATACATAATATTTATACATATTTATGGAGTACATGTGATAACTTGTTAGATGCCTAGATTCTTAGTCCCTTTGTATTACTATAAAGGAATACCTGAGGCTGGATAATTTAAAAATAAAAAAGGTTTATTTGGCTCATGGTTCTGCAGGCTGTACAAGACATGACACTAGCATCTGTTTCTGCTAAGGGCTTTAGGTTTCTTCCACTCATGGCAGAAGGCAAACAGGAGCTAGCACATCAGAGATCACATGGCAAGAGAGCAGAAGAAAGAGAGGGGAGGGAAGTGGCAGGCTCTTTTAAACAACCAGCTCGCACAGGAACTAATAGAGGGAGAACTTACTTGCGGGGAGTTAGCTATGCTCCCAGCAAAGAATTGGGTCCCTCAGGCAGGGGTCGTCGCAAAGGATGAGGAAATAATAGAAAGTAGAAATAAAACAATACATAGAGATGAAAGTACAGTTTATAAAGAATAGATTTATGAAAAGAGAAAAAAGGGGGTATTCGGGGGTCCCCACAACATTCCCATAAATTGTGTCACCAGGAGTGAAGTTTCACATCAGTATTTATAGGTACAATGATCGGTTGCCAGGGGAAACAGATTTACATAATAACAGGTAGTTAGTTTTAGGTTCAAAGTCTCCCAAAAGGCTTCTGTAGATCCCTTAATTAACTCTATGTGAACAAATGGTTACAAAATCTTTCTAGGACAAACTTCTAAGTTCTAGGATAAAACTATCACTTTAGCAGAAAAGTTAAACAGAGACATAGTGGCTCCATAGTTCTTTATCTCGTTATTGTGGATTGAGACAGTTCTTCAGAAGTCAAGCAAGAGCTTTCCCTTGAGCTACTTGATTTTAGCCACAGGTGTCTGTCCCACTGGCGGGCACTTCTTCGATCAGCTCCCATTCCGTGGCTCCATGCAAACCTGCTTTGTCAAAGCAGGCAAAAACCACAGGCTTGAGACTGCAGCCTCACCTTGGAAAGCAGCTGCTACTGACCAGGAGGCAGCTTTTGATATGCAAACTAACACGTTCACATATTCCTTCAGGGCAAAGCCTTGCAAAACTCCTGAAATCATTTCTGTCTCTAATATAGTAATATTAACCTAGTGGCCAACACTTACTATTACTGGAAGAGGGCACCAAGCCATTTCCAAGGGATCTACCCCCATGACCGAAGCACCTCCCACTAGGCCCCACCTCCAACACTGCGAATCATGAGATTTCGCAAGGACAAATATTCAAACCATAGCACATAGAATGTGTAATGATCAAGTCAGGGTGCTTAGGGAATACATCACCTTGAGTATTTATCATTTCTGTGTGTTTGGAACATTTCAAGTCCTCTCTTCTAGCTATTTTGAAATATATATTATTGTTAACTATAGTCACCCTACTCTACTATAGAACATTAGAATTTATTCCTTCTATATAACTATATGTTTCTACCCAAACCTCCCTTCATCTCTCTCACCCCTGCATACTCACCTTTCCAGCCTTGGTATCTATTATTCTACTCTCTACCTCCATGAGATCAATTGTTTTAGCTCCTACATAAAAGTGAGAACATGTGATATTTGTCTTTCTGTGCCTGACTTATTTCACTTAACTTAACGATCTCCAGTTCTATCCATGTTGCTGCAAATGAAATTATTTCATTTTTTATGGCTGAATAGTTTTCCATTGTGTGCATACACTACATTTTCTTTATCCATTCATCTGTGAATGAACACTTAGGTTGATTCCATATCTTTGCTACTGTGAATAGTGCTGCTATGAACATACGGGTGCAAGTATCCCTTTGATATACAGATTTCCTTTCCTTTAGATAAATATCCAGCAATGAGATTGCTAAATTGTATGGTTATTCTGTTAGTTTTATGAGAAGTCTCCATAAAATTCTTTGCCTAGACCAATGTTCTACAGTGTTTCCCCTATATTTTCTTCTAGTAGTTTTATAATTTGGGTTGTTACATTTAAATCTTTATTCCATTTTGCATTGAGTTTTGTATATGGTGAGAGATAGGGGTCCAGTTTTGATTCTTCTGCATATGAATATCCAGTTTTCCCAGCACCATTTATTGAAGAAGATGTCCTTTCCCCAATGTATGTTATTGGTGCCCTTGCTGAAAATCAATTGGCTATAAATACATGGATTTATTTCTAGTTTCTCTATGCAATTTCATTGGTCTACATGTCTGTTTTTATACCAAAACCATGCTGTTATGGTTACTATAGCCTTGTAATATATTTTGATGTCAGGTAGTGTGAGGCCTCCAGCTTTGTTCTTTTTGCTTAGGATTGCTTTGGCTATTTGGGCTCTTTTTTGGTTCCATACAAATTTTAGGATTGTTTTTTCTATTCTCTGAAAAACGACATTGGTATTTTGACAGAGATTGCATTGAATCTATAGATTTCTTTGGGTAGTATTGTCATTTTAACAATAATAATTCTTGTAGTCAATGACCATGGGATGTCTTTCCATTTGTTTGTGTCCTTTTCAATTTCTTCAATCAGTGTTTTTCAGTTTTCCATATAGAAGTCTTTCACATCCTTGGTTAAATGTATTACTAGGCATTTTTTGGTAGCTACTGTAAATAGGATTGCCTTCTTGATTTATTTTTCAGCCTAATTGTTCTTGGTGTACAAAAATGTTACTGATTTTTGTATATTGATTTTGTGTCCTGCAACTTTGCTGAATTTCTTTATCAGCACTATGAATTTTTTGGTGGAGTCGTTAGGTTTTCTGTATTTAAGATCATGCCATCTACAAAGAGGGACAACTTAACTTCCTCTTTTCCAATTTGGATTCTTTTTATTTCTTTCTCTTGTATTATTGCTCTAGTACATATTGAATAGAAGTGGTGAAAGTGGGCATCCTTGTCTTATTCTAGTTCATAGAGAAAAGGCTTTCATCTTTTCCCCACTCAGTATGATGTAATCTGTGGTTTTGTTATATATGACCTTTATTATATTGAAGTATGTTCCTTCTATGCCTAGTTTCAGAGTTTTTTATCTTTTTTATTTGTATGCTCTATCAATGGGGTTTATACTTTTATATGTTTTTATGATGGCACATACTGTCCTTTTGCTTCCAGGTTTGGCACTCCCTTAAGTATTTCTGGTAGTGTTGGTCTAGTGGTGATGGATTCCCTCAGCTTTTGTTTGTCTGGGAAATACTTTATTTCTCTTTCATTTATGAAGGATAGCTTTGCCAGATATAGTATCCTTAATTGACAGATTTTTTATTTCATTACCTTGAATATAATCCTATTTTCTCCTGCTCTTTAAGGTTTCTGCTGAGAAAGCTACAGTTACTTTGATGGGGTTTCCCTTATAAGCAACCAGAAGCTTTTCTCTTACTCCTTTTAGATAGCTCTTTTTGTCTTTGACTTTTGACAGTTTGACTACAATATGCCATGAAGAAGACCTTTTTGAGTTGTATCTTTTTGAGGACCTCTGGGCTTCCTGTAAATCTCTTGACTGACTTGGGAAGTTTTTGGCTATTTCATTAAATAGGTTGTCTATCTCCTTGGTCTTCTCTGCTTTCTGTAGCACCAAACATTTGAACGTATAGTTGTTCTATGGTGTTGCATATGTCATGTAGGTTTTATTAATTTCTTAATCTTTTTTTTGCCTGACTGGGTTATTTCAATAACCTGGCTTCAAATTCTATAATTCTTTCTTCTGCTTGATCAAGCTTATTGTTGAAACTCTTGCTTGTATTTTTTATTTCATTCAATGAATTCTTCAGTTCCAGGATTTCTGTTTGGTTCTTTTTTATATTTATATTTTTAGTAAATTTCTCATTCAGATCCTGAATTGTTTTTCTAATTTCCTAGTATTGTTTATCTGTATTCTCTAGCATCTCACTGAACTTCTTTAAAATCATTATTTTGAATTCTTTTTCCAGCATTTCATATATTTTTTTCTTTAGAATTTGTTTCTGGGGAATTATTGTGTTCCTTTGGAGGTGCCATATTTCATTGCTTTTTCATGATGTGGACTTACATTGATATCTGCACATCTGGTGTAACAGTTGCTTCTTTCAATTTTTTATATTTGCTTTTTTAGGGGAGGACTTTTTCCTGAAGATGTATCTATTGTGTAGGTTGGGTAGGGCACTTTGGCTTTGATTCTGGATATGTGCAGTAGTGTAGTCTCCACATTTCTTCAACTGTAAATACCATCAGTAGTATCTGTGATTTCCTCAGTGGCTTAGGGTGTTACTGTTAGTGGAAGCTGTGGTGAAGTGTTGCTGAGAATAGGGACACCAGATGGAGCAGTCCTCAGGCTGCAGTGGTGGCAGCAGTGCACCAAGCATGCCTGTCCTTGAACCCTAGGGTGGCACACACTGGCACTGATGTTAGCAGTTGCAGACAGGCTGATTCTTAGGCCTCCAGACCTCTTACATCATCAGGACCCTGTTCCCTGGCTTCCCTCAATAACCAAAGTCTTCTTTCTCTTAGCCATTTTTTGAAACCCACTATCTTCACTGCCCACAAACACTTTGTATGGTCTCTGCCTCTTGTCTCTGGGATGCTGGAGCTTGGCCATTTCCTAAACCTCTCTCTCTCCTAAACACCCAAATAGTTTTATGCCTATTGGTGCTCAGACCCAGAGATTCCCATCGTTAGGTCTCATGGAAATAAAATGTTGGAAACAAATTAATTTCAGGGTTCAGAGCCTCAGAGCTACTCACAGACCCCATTTCCTTTGAAATGGTAGTGAATTCACCTCTTGTTTCTGTGTTCTGTCTTCCTTCTGAATTCAGGGAAATGTGAATTAGTGGGTTTCCTTTAAGCCTGGGAAAGCATTTCTTGCCATATTCTGAGAGACTAGCTTGCTCATTGAAGATGCACAGCACTTCAGGGCTTAGAATTTCAAAGGACTCTTCAAATACAGCCCAGACCCTTCATTCACCAGAAATCACAAGAGGTGATTCCTCCACAATGTTAAGCATCTCATATGTATTATCTCATTTTATCATCACCAAACCCCAATAAGATAGGTATTTTTATTATGTCCATTTTACAGATGAAGAAACAGATTCAAAAGGGTCAAACAACTTGCCCAAGATCACAGAATTAGTAGGTGTTAAAGTCAAGTCTAAATGCAATTTAACCACTAGGCATACTGCCACTAAAATAATTTCTTTAACAAACCCTTCAAAACCAGCCCTAATGTGTTACTAAGGTGGGCATTTATAAGCCAGTCTCAGATGCTCCCTCTAGTTAAAAGGCTAGCAGATGAAACATAGTGGTCCACTCCAAAGAAGTTTGTTGTGAACTGCTAAGCAGAGGTTGAGGCTCCCCTGCAAGAATAGCTCACAGAGAAAGTTTTATTTGCAGCCCTAGAAGATGCTCTACAACTCAGAACAGACAGAGATTTCCCAAAATAGCCGCTGAAGAGTCAAGGTCAACCCTTGGAGTCACTGCTTATTAATGATAGCGATCATCCCTACCTCCCCCGAGAAGCCCTCAAACCCTCAAAATAGCCAAGTTTGGCTTCTGACCCACTCACAAAATTAACTAAGGTCCCAGAGTCTTTCATGTTACTAGAGGGCCGAGTGTGAGCCCCAGGTTCACCAAGGTCATTTCTAAATCTCTAGTCAGGGTGACCAAGGCAACTGATATATCTGACCCAACACTGTAATATATTAACCAGCCCTGAGCCTCCCAGAGTATCACATTAAAACTCTTAGGTATGTTACAACTACATGGAACACCCCCAATATTAGCCCCAGAACCTGTAACCCCCAAACCCTGAGTTTCCCCTCCGGCTTGAGCTTCCCAGAAACTCCCACACATCTAAGATTCCACAGTTGCACAATACTACCATTGTAGTTTTTCACTAATTGTTCTTTCCCAAATGTCCTTTTCCATTGTGTCTTCCATCCTTACACACCTGGTTCTAAAGGAGCAGTGCCTGGACCCTTCTTCACACCCCTACCTTGGGTCTCCACCCTATATGTGTAATCCTGACTTCTAGCTTGGCCTATTGCATGGATGCTCAAAACACCAATATACCCCCTTCTGTTTCATTTATTATCTGTAAGGCATTGACAGGGCACCTTGGTATGAAACACAGCCCAAGAAACATAGGCAGTGTTCCTGAGAGTGTCACTGACTAGGTAATTCATTGAACTGTGCTGTGCTCCACTCTCCTCATCTCTGGGATGAACAGTCTGAATGAGTGTGAAGCTTCCTTCCAGCTCTGCCAGGTTTCCCATTCGATGTTTTGGTACCATTTAAAGTAATAGCTTTTCTTTCCTAATTATCTCTTTTCTTATCTTCCTGACAGTGGCTGGCATTTCCAGTTCTCTGATGTCTTAGCCTTAGACCTATCTTTGATTTTGTTTTTGTTTTGCCTACATAACTAGCCTAACAATGCTGATTTCTGCTGAAAGGATAGTACTTAAACTTATCCCTCTAGCTCCTTTGTGTCAGCCTCCATCCATGTCATTTTTTTATGTGTGTATAAACTTCTCTAGTTTTCTTGCTAATTTAACTCTTATTTTTTTCCCCTTCTCAACCTTCCATATATTATTATACAATCAACTCCTTTGTGTGTTATTTGACATTTTTCCTTTTCATGAGAGACACCCAATTGCCTCCTGCATTGGTTTTTATTCCCTTGATAAAGGATTTTCAAACAATATCCTAAGCATACTCATCTCAGGTTACCTGCTGTCCATGATATTTTAGGTTTGTAGAGATAACACAATGATAGTAAGCAACTCTTGAAATAATGACTGCTATTTCCTTCAGACCCCTAAACTTAGAAAAGGTCATAGAAAGTTGCAGCTTATTAACATCTAATAGCTTGTGTTAGTCCCATAGGCAGAAACAAACAAAAAAATAGCAACTGCAATTTGACAGTGACATAAACACCTGTCTGGCTAATGAATTCCTTGCCAAGTGTGTGTTCCAAAAGAGAAAGCAATGTCACCTTTAACATAAGTGGCTTTTCTTAGGATGCTGGAGTTACACCAAGGAAAAGTAAAATCTGTGAATAGCATAAAAGAAAAATTATTGGAACTATGTCTCCGGGAACATCAAAATGGGAAGTATTATTAATATATCATTTTGGTTCACCATACTGTGTTCCTCATCTTTTTCATGAACAAACATGGTGCCAACACCCATTAAAATTTCACAGGAATCTTTAGGCTCATTAATTCATGTAATTCCATCAAGGCAAAATAAAATGCTCTTTTTCTTAATCCTAGGAACAAAACTACCCAAGTAATACAAAAGTATATCCTCCAGACTAAAATCACTAGGCTATCAAAGTTGCTAAATATAACAACTAAAAAAGAAGACTTCCCCAAAGCCAATATATGCCAAATATCTTTTAGGTTGAGACTCTTCTATGACATATCACATGATCAATTGCAAGAAACATTTAAAAACACAATATCCAACCAAAACTCCACTACCCATTAATTGGAGTTCTGGCATTAGGGTGCAATATCATTGGTTTACTTTTTTCAGCTTTATTGATGTATAATTAGCAAATAAAAATTGTATACATATATCTTTAGATTATATATATTTGAAGTGTACAATGTGATATTTTGATATAACTATATCTTGTGAAATGATTACCACTATCAAGCAAACCTAGATATCCATCACCTCACATAGTTACTGTGTTTTCTCGGAGGATGAGAACATTTAAGATCTACTCTCTTAGTAAATTTTAAAAACAGAATACACTATTATTAACTATAGTCACCATGCTGTATGTTAGATTTCCAGAACTTATTCATCCTGTACAACTGAAACTTTGTACCCTTTGATCAACACTTCCCCATTTCCCACAACACTCAGGTCCTGGTAACCACCATCATACTCTATGATTCTATGAGTTCAACTTTTCTAGATTCCACACACAAAAGTGAGATCATGTAGTATTTGCCTTTCTCTGTCTCAATTATTTCACTTAACATAATGTCCATTGGGTTCATCCATGTTGTAGTATCTGTCAGAATTTCCTTGCCTTTTAAGGCTGAATAATATTCCATTTTGTGTGTGTATGTGTATCACATTTTCTTTATGCATTCACCCATAAGTGGACACTTTGATTCCGTATCTTAGCTATTGTGAATAGTGCTGCAATGAACATGAAAGCGTAGATATCTCTTAGATGTACTGATTTCATACCCTTTGGATATATACCCCAGAAGTGAGACTGATGGATCATATGGTAGTTCTATTTTTAATTATTTGAGGAACCTCCATAATTTTTTCTATAACAGCTATTCACATTCCCACCAACAGTGTACAAGGGTTCCCTTTTCTCCACATCCTCACCAACACTTCTTACCTTCTGTCTTGTTAACAATAATCCTTTTAGCAGGTGTGAGGTAATATCTCATTGTGGCTTTTATTTGCATTTCCCTGTCCTTAGTGATGCTGAGCATTTTTTATATACCGATTGGCCATTTGTATGTCTTCTAAGAAATGTCTATTCTGGTCCTTTGCCCATTTCTTAATAAGTTATTTGATTTTTTGCTATTAAATTGAGGTCCTTATATGTTTTGGATATTAAGCCCTTATTGGATGCATGGTTTGCAAATATTTTCTCTCGTTCTGTAGATTTTTCTCTTCAGTATGTGGATTGTTTCCTTTGCTGTGCAAAACCTTTTAGTTTGATGTAGTCTGACTTGTTTATTTTTGCTTTTGTTGCCTGTGCTTTTGGGATCATATCCAAAAAAATTATTGACTGACCAATGACCTTTGTTTTGTTCCTAGTAATTTTATAGATTTGGGTCTTACTCTCGAGTCTTTATTTCCTTTTGATTTCTTCTATGACCCATTGGTTATTCAAGAGTGCTTTGTTTAATTTACACATATTTGTTAGTTGTCCAATTTACTATTATTGATTTCTTGTTTCATACCATTATAGTCAGAAAAGGAAATTAATATGATTTCAATCTTCTTAAATTTCTTAAGACTTCATTTGTGGCCTAACATGATCTGTGCTAGAGAATGTTCCATGTGCACTGGAAAAGAATGTATATTCTGCTGATGTTGAATGGAATGCTCTGTATATGTATGTTAGGTTCATTTGGTCTATAGTGTTGTTAAAATTTGCTGTTTCTTTATTGATTTTCTGTCTTTATAATCTACCCATTGTTGAAAGTAGAGTCTTGAAGTCTCCTACTATCATTGATATCTATTTCTCCCTTCATTTCTATTATTACTTTATATATTTAGGTGTTCCCATGTTACGTGCATATATATTTAAAATTATCTTTATAGCAACAATCTATATGGGAAAAAAAAAAGAAAGAAAAGAAAAAAAGAGAGAAAAAATAAATAAATAAAATTATCTTATCCTCTTGATGAATTGACCACTTTATTATTACACAATGACCTTGTCTCTTAGACAGTTTTTTACTTAACATCTATTTTATATAAGTATAGCCACCCTTGCTCTATTTTGGTCACCATTTGCACTGAATATCTTTTTCTATCCTTTCACTTTTAGCCTATGTGTGTCCTTAAAGTTAACATAAGTCTTTTGTAGGCAGCATACACTTGGATCTTGTTTTTTTATCCATTCAGTCACTGTGCCTGTTGATTGGAGAATTTAATCCATTTACACTTAAGGTAATGATTGGTAGGTAAGAACTTCTGTTGCCATTTTGTTCATTGTTTCTGACTGTTTTGTAGTTCTTTTGTTCATTTCTTTCTTGCTTGCTGTCTTCCTTTGCGATTTGATGTTTTTTGTTTTTTTTTTTTTTTTGTAGTGGTGTTTTTACCCCTTTCTTTTTTATGTATCTACCACAGGTTTTTTTCTTTGTGGTTGCCATAAGACTTACATAAAATATCTTATAGTTTTAACGGTCTACTTTAAGCTAATAACAACTTAATTTCAACCTAATACGAAAACTCTACACTTTAACTTCTCCTTCCCCCTCATTTCATGTTATTGATGCCACAATTTACATCTTTTTATATTGTGTATCCATTAACAAATTATTGTAACTATATTTATTTTTTAATACTTTTGTCTAACTTTTATTCTAAAGTGAAAAGTGATTTACACACCAACATTGCAGCACTAGATTATTCTGAATTTAGCTATATACTTACTATTAAAGTGAGTTTTATGTTTTCATTTGTTAGTATCTTTCATTTCAACTTGAAGAATTCCTGTTAGCATTTCTTGTTCAGCAGGTCTTCTGGTAATAAACTTACTCAGCTTTTGTTTGTCTGGTAAAATCTTTCTCTCTCCTTCATTTCTGAAAGACAGCTTTGCCAGTATGAGATTACTGATTGGCAGGTTTTTTCTTTTCGCACTCTGAATAAATCATCCCACTTTCTCTTGTCTGCAAGGCTTCTGCTGAGAAATCTGGGGATAGTCATATGGAATTTCTTTTGTATGTTATGAGTCACTTTTGCTGCTTTCAAAATTCTTTTTGTTTTTGACTTTGACAACTTGATTATAAGGTGTCTTGATGAATATCTCTTCATGTTCAACTTGTTTGCGATTCTTTGATATTCATGGATATAAAGGTTAATTTCCCTTTCTAGATTTGGAAGATTTTTTGTCATTATTTTTTTAAATAAGCTTTTTTCCCCCTTTCTATTATTCTGATCCTTCTGGGACTCCCATAATTCACACACTGGTTTGCTAGATGGTGTCCCATAAGTCCTGTACAATTGTTTCACTCTTCTTCATTATTTTTTCTTTTTCTTATTGTGACTGAATAATTTCAAATAACCTGTTTTTGAGTTTGCTGATTCTTTCTTCTGCTTAATCATGTTTGCTGTTAAAGTTCTTGTGGAATTATTCAGGACATTCATTGTCTTCCTCAGCTCCAGATTTTCTGTTTAGTTCTTTTTTAATTTTTTTAACTTCTCATTTTGATTATGAATTGTTTTCCTGAATTCATTTAGTTGTCTATCTGTAATCTCTGTATCTCATCAAGCTTCTTTAAGATGATTATGTTCAAGTCTTTGTCAGGCAGTATGTAAGTCTCCATTTTTTGGGGGTCAGTTATTGGTGATTCATTTTGTTTCTTTGATGTTATGTTTCCCTGATTACTCATAATCCTTATGGTCTTTCACTGGTGCCTGTGCATTTGAAGAAGTAAGCTCTTATTCCAGTCTTTCCAGACTGGCCTCAGCAGGAAAAAGAGCTTCACCATTCAGCCTATCCAGAGATTCTAGATGGGCTGACTGGTGGACCCTTTAGTCAGGCTTGCTGCCAAAATCTATGGGTGACATGGTCTGATGCTGGGGTCCACGGGAGTGGCGTGGAGCTGGGATTCATGGAGGCGAGGCTGGAGGCTGATACCATAGAGGGCTAAAGCCTGGGTCTATGGGAGCAAGTCCAGAGCTTGGGGCTATGGGGGCTGGCATGGCACTGGGGTTAGCCTGAGTGTCCTGTTGCTGAGGTCTGCAGTGAAATCATGTTCTTACTTTACTCTCCTTCTCCCAAGCAAAAGGTATACCTCTCCATGATGCTCAGTACAATCTTGGGGGTAGGATTATGTGAGTAATGGGAAACTGTCTTTCCTCCCTTCTTCAAGGTACCTTTCTTATTTATATGCTCCACCAGATGCTGTAATCTCTCACTTGGATTCCTTTGCTACTGGTGAAGGTATTTTTATACAAGGATTTTTTCTTATTGTTGTTGCTATTGACTAGAACAGGGGTGGGAACCTGCAGCCTTAAGTCCACATATGGCCTTCTAAGTCCTAAAGTGTGGCCATTTGACTGAATCCAAATTTTACAGAACAAATTTTTTTATTTTTATTAATACATTTTTGTTCATCTTTTATATTTTTATTTTATTTTTAAAATGAATGTATTTAAAATACCAAAAAATAAAATAAGTCTCAATGAAATAATTCTCCAAGATTGACTGGCACAATTAGAACATTAGCAAGCCATAAAGGGTAAATTGATGGCTGCTACACTCATGATTTAGTTTTAACTTCCCCCATCTGACTGGTGCCACTACCACATGAGGCTGGTTGGTGAGAGTTTATAGGCCTTGAGTACATCAGTCTGATATCACTTTTTGGCAATGGTGTACTGTATTTCTGTTTGAAGTGGAATTTGTGAACAGTTGCACAGCTCAACAGTATTTTTTAATTCTGTCTGCTTAACAGCCCATCATGTCAAAGAAGACCAAGAGAACACTGAAGGAGTAAAACAGATTTTTTAATGAGGATTAGGAATTGCAATATCATCTTGTTTCTGCTAAAGATAAGATGATTTGCTTGCTTCATGATACTACAATATCGATGTTAAAGAAATCCAATGCTCATCAGCATGATAACACTCATAGGGGCCACAAATATTTTACCTTAAAGGGAGAGGCATGAAAGGTTGTATTGCAGAAATTAAAAGATGAAAAGCAAAAGCAAAGACAATTCTTTCAAGCAGTGATAAGACCTGGAAATAATGCCACTGAAGCAACTTATAAATTAACTTACAAACTCAAGGAAAAAAGGGAAGCCATTCAATGATGTAGAAATTGTGAAAGAATGCATTGTTGAAATGGTAGGCTGCTTAGACCCAGATGGTGTTTCAAAGTACAAACAACTGCCTCTTTCAAGGAGAACCATAACTGATTGGCAGCATGAATTAGCCTTCAACTTAATGGAAAAAATGTCACAAAATACCTCAAAAGAAAATATATATAATTCAATTGATTTGGATGAATCAACTGATATAACTAACTTGGCACAGGTTTTATCCTTCATTTGGGTCATAACAGAAGATTTTCTTCACTACAAGAAGTTATTTGCTTTGGGTACTCTTGTGAACAGAACATGGGGAATAGATATCTTCAACAACTTTCAAGATAAATTCATGAAGTTGGACCAAATTGGGTACATTTAGTGACTGTATGTACAGATGGTGCCCCTTCCATGACAGGAAAACATGAAGGGTTTATTGGACAAATTTAAAAAAGCTATTAAGAGATCCAGATGCTCTCATGTCTTTTCATTGTATCTGGCATCAGCAAAATATCTGTGCTAAAGCTACTATTTTAAGTAACACTTTGCAAGAAGTTATAAGTATTGTCAACTATATTCCTGCAAATGCAACAAGGCATCATCAGCTTCATAATATGCTAAAGCTGAATGTTGAGTTATTCAGTGTATATTTGCTGTATCATTCTAAAGTGTGTTGGTTTTTCTCAGGGACAGATGCTAGCCAAAATTTTATCTCTGTAAGAGCAGATAGTTAAATTTTATGAAGAACAGAATCAGCAATGTGAATTACAGAAAGAAGATTTCTAAAGGAATACAGCATTTCTGTGTGATATCATGTCAAATCAAAATGATTTAAATATTTCTTTACAAGGTAAAACAAAGTCTATATACAATATGTAGCACAAAAAACAAGCATTTTGAAAAAAGCTATCTTTTTTCAAAATGTTTATGCTCTGCTTCCTTTTTAATTACAAATTCCATCTTTAGGTCATTCCTTTGTTGCCTTATCTGATCATTTCCAAATCTCATTTCATTCTCACATACAAAATATAGTCATTCAATCCCAATAGTCTTCAAAAGTCTTAACTTATTCCAGCATCAACTCAAAATTCCAAAGTTCAAAGTGTCATCTGAGATTTAAGGCAAGTTCCTTACAGCTCTAAACATGTAAAATCAAAAACAAGTTATTTAGTTCCAAGACACAATAGTTGTATAGTCACTGGGTAAATATTCCCATTCCCAAAGGGATAAACTGGCCAAATAAAGGGGTAGCATGCCCCACATAAGTCCAAAACTCTAAAGGGCAGACATTAAATCTTAAAGCTCCAAAATAACCTTCAACTCCATGTCCCACATCCTGGGCACACTGTGGAGGGGGGGGCTCCCAATGCCTCAGGCAGTCTCACACCAATGGCTTTGCTGAGCACAGCCCATGTGTCTACTCTCACAGGTTGGAGTCAAATGCTTGCAGCTTTTCTAAGCTGAAGTTGCATGGTGCACTGAGGTTAGTGGCTCTATAATTCTGAGGTCTGGAGGGTGGCAGCCCTGTTCCCACAGCTTCACTAGGTATCTAGTAGAGGCTCTCTGTGGTGGCTCTGCCCTCAAAGTAGATGTCTGTCTGGGCATCCAGGCTTTCCAACACAACCTCTGAAATCTAGGTGGCAGCTGCCAAGCCACCACCACTCTTACATTCTGCACTCCTACAGACTTAACACCTTGTGAAAACCACCAAGACTTAGGGCTTGAGCCCTCCTGAGTGGTGATGTGAGCAGTACCCAGGACCCTTTGGTTTGTGGCTGGAACCAGAGTAGCAGGGATCCAGAAGCAGCATCCTGAGGTGGCACAGGGCAGCAGCACCCTGGGCCTGTCCCCAAAAACCATTCTTTCCTCCTATGCCTCTCACCTGTGATGGGAGGGGTGGTCTTGAAGATTACGGAAATGCTTCAGGGCCTTTTTTTCATTGTCTTGACTATTAGCACCTGGCTTCCTTTCAGTCATGCTAATCTCTCTAGCAAGTGGTTGCTCAATAACAGCCTTGGATTCCTTTCCTCAAGATGCTCTTCCCTTCTCTATCACATGACTAGGCTGTAAATTTTTCAAATGTTTATGCTCTGCTTCCTTTTTAATTACAAATTCCATCTTTAGGTCATTCCTTGTTGCCTTATCTGATCATAAGCTGTTAAAAGTAGCCACATCACTTTTTAAAGGATTTGCTGCTTAGAAATTTCTTCTTTAGATATGGTAGGTCATCACTGTTAAGTTTGGCCTTCTGCAAAGCCCTGGAGCATGGACACAATGCAGCCAAGTTCTTTGCTAGGTGTAACAAGGGTGACATTTGCTCCTGTTCCCAATCAGTTCCTCATTTCCATCTGAGACCTTGTCAACATGGCCTTTAGTGTCATACTTCCATCAGCATTTTGATCACAACCAATTAATCAATCTCTAAGAAGTTCCAAACTTTCCCTCATCTTCCTATCCTCTTCTGAGCCTTCCACGCTCTTCCAACCTCTGCCCATTACCCAGTGCCAAAGCTGCTCCCACATTTTCAGGTATCTTCATAGCAACACCCCATTCCTAGGTACCCATTTTCTGTCTTAGTCCTTTCAGTGTTGTTATTAAAGAATACCTGATGATGAGTAATTTATAAAGAAAAGGGGTTTATTTGGCTGCACAGTTCTGCAGGCTGTACAAGAAACACGGCTCTAGCATCTGCTTTGGCAAAAGCTCTGGTGAAAGCCAAAGGCCACTTCTATTTGTGGTGGAAGGTGAAGGGGAGCCGGCAGAGATCACAAGGTGAGAGAGGAAGCAAGAGAGAGAGAGGAAAGGTGCCAGATTCTTTTTAACAATCACCTCATGGGAATTAATAGAATGAGAATTTACTCATTACCATGAGGACAGCACCAACCTGTTCATGAGGGATCCACCCGCATGACCTAACCACCTCCCACTAGGCCCCATCCCCAACACTGAGGGTCAAATGTCAACATGGGGTTTAGAGAGACAAACATCCAAGCTATAGCAGTCAAGAACAACTAGTTTAGAATGAAGACTCTAATGCTTCTTCCCAGTCCAATTGCCAAAGGCTAATCTTTGAATAAAACTTAATTGATTCTGTATTTGTCCTAGCCTCACTGCAGAGGGAGCTGGAAATAGGGGCAGGGAGTTCATTCATGGAATATCCTTCTCATCTTTACTTCCCCTTCCCCAAACACATACTCATGAATATAATGCACACTCACACACAGAGCATGATTTAAGGAAATAACTTTTGTCTGCCTTTATTCCTCTTCCAAACTTCCTACATGGAAAAAGTCTGCAGATAATGGAGTCTATTGAAAGTTACAATCAGAGCCTTGACTCTTGCCAAACAACTGCATTCTGGAGGACTCCTGGCCATGCAAAAACAGCTTTCATGGGTAGATCCACCTCTAAAGGGAAGGCTGAGTGTGTAACAGTAGTGACAAAAAATATATATTAATATATCCCCTTCTGAAAATAAAACCTGGATGAGGCCAAGATGATACCACTTTAATAGCAAATTTTGCCCTCTAGCAGCTTATTTTTAGAGCAGCACTTCAGAAATTCGAGATGTCTGACCTACCTCCAGGTTGTCACATTTTGAAGAGCTGCTATTTTCTCAAACATTTTTCAGTGTAGATGGACCAGCTATTGGAATTTTGTGGCATATTTATACAGACATAATTGACAATAATCTCTGGGGAAGATTTCAATTTCTTTTCCCTTTGCAAAAATGTTATGACCTAACTCTAAATGCTCCTCTGCTCAGTAAGCAGAACATCACTTCCATTCTCCTTGTGAATGAGTTATTAAAGGGAAAGAACAGAGCTACTGCAAGATTTCTCCAATCACCCAGCCTAATTACAAAGAGGAGTAATATCGCTAAACACTGTGCCTTAAATATAATAAAAAGAATAATTTAGCAATCCAACAGGAAGGAAGCTGCTCTCTCAGTAGGATAATGACACATCAGTTTAGGTCCAGGAAATGTATTCCATGCTTATTATCATCACCACAATCTCATTATTTATTTATAGATCATGTTACATACCCGTTGTGAGTTGCACAGTACACACACACTACTCAGATGCATGTATGGGCCTTACTCAGGTAGTGCTAGCCAAAGAAACATGCAATTAAGAAAACTCACTATTGAATTCAGTCAGTCCAGGTGTGTTTGTCACTATCAAAATTAGGATGCTGTTCATAACCCAAAAAATCTTTTTAAAACAGATTGACTTCTTCCCTTTAGAGATTTAAGAGCAAAATTCTTGTGGCTTCAGATTCCCTATTACTTCCAAGCAAAGCTCTGTTATTTACACAACGCTGATGAATGGTCCAATCCATACCCTGCACCCAACTCCCTTCCTGAGCAATCCCTTCCACTCCCCAATTATGATAGAACTTCTGTGCACACTGTTTCTGTCTCCTCAAAGCAGCAGCAGCTGTCAAAACTATTTCCCACCAAGTGGAGAGAGTCTGGCTCAACTGATTAAAGCCTGAGGTTAGTAAGGCCAAGGCCAAAAGTTTCCTTTGAACCCATTAGTTTTGCTATATGTCATGCTGACTGACTACTCTTGAGTCCAGCCACCTACCTAGCAAACTTATGAAAACGACATGGGTGGAGTGAGTGGAAAGTGTAAAGTGCTCTCAGAGCCTATCTGATACATCCCCTCTGCATTTAAGGCATCATTAAAAATGTAAAAGATGGTCATTCCAAAGAGGAAACTCCCTCTGCTTTATAATTCTGTCCCTGAATACAAGCAAATAATATTTAAAAGGTAGTCACATTATCCACAAAGCTCAGCCCCTCCCTTCTCTAAGTCCTTATAGGGGCTTCTCTTGAAATTACTGTCCTTCAGATTCAGGTGGCACCAATTCCTAATCCAATCACCAAATAGGGCCACTCAATAGGGGCTTGAATTGTTACTGGTAGCTCCATCAAGATAGCTGGACTTTTGTTCCGCCTGCCAAGAAGAACACCCCCAGCCCCCAGCCCAGGCACAGCAGGGCCAAGCCACAACTTTCATTTGGCCCCTAAGCCAAGTGCTACTTTAGTCTCTGGATGCTGACAGGCCACAGGCACCAGGTGTCTCCTTTGTGCAGCCTGCTGCCCTGTCTAGTGCCCGAGTCCAACCCAGGACCCAGGCTGTTTGGTTGAGTCTAGCATCTGCCTCTACTCTGTCTTCCAGAGCCCTCTTCTAGGATCAGACCCCCCCCCTAAGCTGAAGGCAGGGTGATCCTGCTGCCAGGGGACAGCACCCACAGCCAGCCTGGCCCCCAGATTTTCAAACACCTCCCCACATCCCCCACTGCCCTGTGGTTTCTCATTGAGCATTTGGTGTTAGAGGTTTCCAGATTCAGTGACTGGGCCTGCCCTCTCCCTGCTCTTCCTCCACCCATGTCCTGAGTTGTCAAGGACTCAGCAAGCCTTGCACCTGAACTCGGACACAGGGCTAATACCACCAACATTACTTGCCAAACTGCAGAATCTGAGAGCAGCTGAATAAGCACATGTTTTAAAATGGTAATGAGGGGATGTTTGAAAGAAAGTATATGAGAACAGTTGGCAGAATACTCCTTTCCATCAGGGTAAACTGTTGTCATCCTGATGCCTGATTTTACTTTCTAATCCACTCCACTATTCTGTACTGTGTGTTCTAGGGCCTAATTATTTCTTTTCAAGTTACCTTAAATCAAATGGCACTGTGAACCAGTTAATTTAGAGCTGATGAAACGCAGACCCATGAGAAACTTTTCTCGGAGGATACAGGGTGAAAAGCAGTCCTGGCGACCCCTGATCTAGTCAGTGGAATCAGGATCTATGAAATGACCGTGAGCCTGAGTCAGGCCACGGCCGCACGGCTGGCTGGACCTTACCTCTTTCCACAGATTCTCCATGCATCTTCCTTACATTCCTTCATTCTGGACCTTTCCCTCTGCTGTCCCTGAGACCATGGGGGAGGTCAGCAAATGTCCCATTGCCTGCCTCCCATCCTGGATGGAGGTGAGAATAATCACCAAACACCATTTCACAGCCCTTCTTCAGTAAGCCCTGAATCTGCTGAATTCCTGCCCCTTGGAGATGCTTATAAACTGTCCTCTTTTTTCATCCCAAAGACCAGTTTTTGGTTTCACCATGCTTTGCCTATGGCAAGCCCAAAGCTAATCCAGATTACGTTCAGGAAAAGATTTAATATATAATCAACAAAGATGATTTTTCACAGGCAAGGGAAAACATGGCTTTATTCATGCTCAAATGATACCGCTCTACTTTTGAATGACACTTTATCACCATAAATGCACGTTGGCTGATACTGTTGTGTCATTTTGTTTTCACAAAACTCAACAACGTAACTAGGTCAATATGGTGCCATGTACTCAACAGATGAGGAAATTGAGGCCCAGGAGAGTCAAATGGTTTGTTCAAGTTCACACAGCTGGTGAGTGACAGAGCCAGGTCTAGAGAGCAGGTCTCCACTCAAGGAGAAGAGAGAGAGAAGTCTCAGAAGCAAACATAAGGCAGGCATCACAGGAGCAAAGTCATTGCGCACACAGACATGTGAGGATAGTCCTAGACAGGGCTGCTGGGAGGTCTAGAGAGGCCTGGGCCACTTCTATATGTGTATTTTAATGATCCAGTTGCTTTACATGCACATACATATATGTATGCACACACACATACATTTTTAATACACTCACAAAATACAACTGAACACAGAACCTCATTGGGTTATAAACTGAGGATATGTGAAAGTGACACAGGCAAGTTGGTCCCCCTCCCCCATAACTATGCCACCCCTCCTACTTCCCGATCAGCCCTGACCTTGGGATTTTCCTGAATTCATTTTCATTAAGAACAAAACCATAGTTCTCTGTCCACCCCCCTCCTTTAAAGAGGTGGTTAATTTAGCCTTCCCCATCAGCGACAGAGGGAAAGACCTGCTTTACTTTAACCCTTTGCTTACTGCTCAAGGAGAGTGGGCGTGTGGGGTGCACGGGGTCTTGTGCAGACTCTGCGCTCAGGCAGGATCATCAATCACCGACTGCCTGGCCTGGGATGCTCCCTTGCTGGGACATGTGACGGGCACAGCTGGACCCTTCGAAACCGGCTGGGCACTGCTGGGCCTGAGCCCGGAGATGTCCGCCCGCCCGCGGGCTCCTGGCCGGCCCTTGCAACTGTTTCATTTACCGTTTGGGACAATTCTCCACAGGGCTCAGGAAAGCGCATGCTGCTGCCACTCGGCTCCGCTTCCCCTTCCAAGCCCTAATGAGGTGAGATAATAGATGCAGGAAAGTGTGCAAACGCAAATCAATACGGAACATATGCTCCAGGTCCCTCTGTCGCCTCCGAGCCAGGATGGGAGAGAAGAGGAAAGGCGTTAGGAATATTTCTAGATCAGGGCTCCTTATTCCCCTCTATAGAATATTTAAAAAAAAAAAAAAAAAAGAATAAGTAAAGTTGTAGCTTTTTGGCCCCTTTGCAGACCTGGCCCAGGGGACAAACTGCCAATTTTGATGGCATCTCAGGAATGGCTTTACTGCTCATGTATCTTTATCTCACAACACAAAACCAAACCACCAAGACGGAATGAGGAGGAGAAATTTGGCACCAGTGCCCCCATTTTGCTTCTGCAAATGTCTCAGTACCCCTCTAAGCACGGAGAGGCAGTCCCGGCACTGAGGATGAGCGCGGGCCGCGGGCCTCCGGACCTCCCCAGCCAGGCCTCCTGCCTCCTGCATTTTGGCTCAAGCAGCCCAGGCACAGGGCCAGGCACAGGGCCGGGCAGAGCTGGGCCTTCTGCCCGAGCCATTGCGTCAGCAAGCTCAGCGGGCCACACTGCTGGCCAGAGAGGTCTCCGCTTTCCGGAGTCCAGGGGACGGAGAAGCTGGCATGGCCCTATCCTCACCAGCTAAATACCCTGCAGAGGGAGCTTTCGACAGGACCCTTCAGAGCTCCCGTGAGACCCCGGCTACGAAAGGGAAAGGGAAGCAGCGTTCGTCTGGGCTGCCTGCTCTGCGCGCATCCTCACTCCACCCCGCGCAGTCGGTGCCGTCGTCCCCGCTGATGACACGAGGAGACAGCAGGACTCCAGGAACTCAAGTGAGCAACGCAAGTGGAAAGCAGACCCAGGTCTGTCAGTCCCTAAACCCGCGCTCTTTCCCCTGTGCAAGGCGGTATTTCATTTATTTCATAGATCCTGGTTATGGTCACGACATGCGTCAACTGAGCACTCAGTAACCAAAAGTCCCCAAGATCACTGGGCAACAAGGGTGATTCCATTACCAGAGAAGATGGAGAACCTAGAGGACTTGGCCTCATGTGCCTCCTCCATGTGAGGGGACAACAGTGACGGCCTACAGGTTGCCTGGGGGATTAAACACAGGAAGAGCTGGACCCTGGAGGCCGACTGTCTCAGTTCATGCCCCAATCCACTCTCTACCTACAACCTCAGGTACAGCTGCCTCAGTTTCCTCAACTGTAAGGAGGAATTAATCAGTATGTTTGCCATAAAGGTTTTTAGGAAAAACATATTAACTCACAGTCAGAACAGTGCCAGCTCAGAGTAGTGCTGTGTGAATTTAAACAATGGCCAGGAAGTGCTTAGTGGCACGGAGGAAGCACTCTACAATGGCAGCCATCTTTATAAGTGACTCGCAAAGATTGAGAATGTCATATCTTTAACTCTCGACAGTAGCCACTGTTCTGATTGTTAATTGAGCCATCTGTCTTTAGGGTGGTGAGTCAACAGGCATTTCTCCAATGGATGGCACAGGCCCAGACGGTGTCATGATCAAGGAGCTCTGGTTCCATGCGCTGCTCCTCTGGGTCTGATAATCACTGAATTAGCCAGCCTCGCTTCCCCACAAGTGGCAGATAAGTCAATGGCCCTGGCTGGAGCAACCATCTCTCTGGACCGACAAATGGGGAAGATTCCAGCAATAATAGCAGACAAGCGCTCTAGAAACCCCTGAGACCACGTCCACTCTGTGCCGGCTGGCTCTGAACACAGTGCACTGGCTCTGCTCAAAGCACAGTTGATTCCCCCTCGGGGAGAAGCTAATTGATCCCCTTGACAACTTTAATGACTTGTAAAATTCTCTGAGATAATGCCTAGACACAAACATGTTTATTTTGTTAAGAATTCACAGTGTGAGAATAGGTCATGATCTTGCAATTTGAGTCTCTGGACAAGAAATGACGGGGCACAGAGGCCATGGCTCACCCAGAACATTCCAGTGCTAAAGGCCAGCTGGCATGTCTGCAAACAAGATTTTGGACAGACCTGCCCCTAACATCATGTGGAACCCTAGACAAGAGTACAAATGGAGTCCCAACATTAAATAAATATGTTCTGTCCTCCTACCTTGACAAAAGGAGATTGTAAACTAAAGAAGGTCAGGTTCATACTAGAAGTCATGGACTCCTCAGAGTTTTATGCAGGAATAAGTTGTCATGAGGACAGCTATCCCATGACCCTGGGCTCCATCTGTACCATCAGGGACCGGACGGGCGTAAGGGTGGAAACCACAGACCACGTGTCCAGGCTCCATGCACACTCCCCCCATCAGACTTAGAAACCACACATTGGTGAACAGACCCAGCCTGGATACAGGATGGGGTGGGGGGTGTTTATGTAGAAAATTCCAGGGACCCTGAACCCAATGTGGTCTAGGAGTGGGCAGCCTGCACTGGAGTAAGGGAGAGTCCCCTCAGCTCTGCAGGCACTTTGCCATGTGGGGAGGTATGTGGCTACAAGAAGGCTAGATTGGGAGCCTCTAAGGTGCAGGGCTTAGCCCCGGTCTATGCCTGAGACCCTGATCACTGTCATTTAAGAGGCTCAGTGACTCTGGGTCAAGAGGATACTGCACAACCACACTGGTGGCCCAACACCTACCTCATTCTCTTCTACGCCACTTCCTCAGACCCTGAACCCTCCTGCTTCTCTTCCCTGCAGTCCCAACAATTCTGCATGGCTGAAAGTTTTTTATTGGCTGGGCCTTCTTGTGACACTGACAGGGCCTGAAGGGAACACATTTTAAAGCACTCTGTGTTCCCTGTCACATCTATCCCAGAAGAACATGGATGGAGAAGGTCTTATTTCTGCCCTGTTTCCTGTAGTCACCTGGGCTGAGACCCAGGATCCTGGACTTCTGGCCCAACTTCTTAGCCATTAACCAGCTCTCGTTAGCATAAGTTGACCATTTTTCTATGGCTATTGCTCCTTTTTTGTTGTTATTTTCTTTTGTCCTTTTCCAAAAAGATAAGTTACTGAGATTCCCCACAGAAGTTTTTTTTAATTTGGAATAATGAAGTCAAGCATTTGTTTCTGGTAAGTTACACCATGCCATACATTATTCAAGCTTAGGATCTCTACTGACGGCAGTTGCATTTATAGGTCATAAAAACACTCAACAGAAACACTTCCAGTAAGGAGTTGTTGTTTGTTTGTTTTCTGTCTGAACGTGCTTTTTTCTTCAAAAGAAGCAATACTGATTCTCTTTTGGCAACTTAATCCAGTGATGTTTAATGCCCCACCTCTTTGGTTCACTTGAGTTTCCCCATCAGAACAACGAGGTGATGGACTAGAGCAGTGGTTCTCAGTCCTTTTGGGTCTCAGAAGCCCTTTGCACTCTTCAGAATTATTGAGGGGACCTAACAAGATTTTGTTTATACAGCCTACATCCATCAATACTTAACATGGATACATGTTTTCCAAATTTTACCAATGCCAACAGATACATTCAGTTGTTTCTCTTGAGTTAGCAGGCTTGCTTCTTTTATTGTCAAGAAAATGTAAACATGCTTCCCAAACCTGAATAACTATAGTTTATCAATTATTCTTTCAAGTAAGAATAGTGAACCATGCAAAATGTGGCTAGTAGCTCAAATAACCACAGAAGTGCTTTTCCTAGTGGCAAACATTGCACTTTAGTAGGCAGCAGATACAGAACAGGAAAACATCATGTACTCAAGGGTAAAGATTTGATAAAAAGAACAATTTGCACTGCTCCATCGAGAACATTCTTAAGTAAAACTGGCTTTTTTTTCTTACACTGTGAGTGTATGACCTTGGAACATGTTAAAGCACCAGCAATTTTACCCATCATTGCTTTTGTGCCATTGATGCAAATCTGAACACAATGAAAAAGCAAATAATGTGTAATATTATTATGAAAATAGTTTTAGCCTTACAGACTCCCTGAAAGGGTCTTGGAAACTCACAGAGGTCCACAGACAACACGTTGAGAATCACTAGACTCGATCACTATTTGGGTCTTTTCCAATTCTAACATCTTATGATTTGGATATTTGCTTATTATCATATAATTCTTGATTCTAATGATTTTGTGGGTATTACTCTTCTTGCCTGTATATTCTTTTTCTTCAGACCTAGTTAACCAGATACCACCTTGCTTTATTTCCTTTGAGTGAGCTCTTTTTTCATTTCTCCTCACACCTAGTCCCCCTCTCTGTAGGAACTGCTCTGCACAGTAGTTTCTATTAATATGGTCTCCTCATCATGAGTTCCTTTACTCACTCACTCGTCCATAGTATGTAAGGAATGTTTGCTACATGCCTGCCACTGTTCCAGTCAGTGGGACACAATGATAGGACACGGAGTTCTTCTTCTCAGAAGGGCTGCCTCCCAGCAGAAATATTCATGGAAGTAGAGGATTACAATGAAGAGTTTGAAGAGAAGACTGTGCTACGATGGCCCAGAAAGAAATCAGTCCCATTAAAATTGTGTTCCATGATGGCAACCGGAGGGTGAGGCTGTATTCCGGATTTTACCACACACCTGGATCTTGACTAATAACCAGATAGCCGTTCTCTGTCTAGTATCTGCACACAACAAATAAAACAATTTCTAGAGGGGTTTTCAGCTCAGTACTTTAGGAAGATGAGAAAGGAGTCCCTAAGAAAAACTGAACCCACAATGGGTAACAGTAGCTCTCAACCCTGCCAATGGCTTAGAATTACCTGTTTCACTCTATTTAAATATGCTGTTTACATGCTCTGAACCCCTCCCAGTGATTCAGACTTAACTGGCCCAGGGCAGAGCCCAGGCATCCATTTTTTTTGAAAAAGCTCCCTTGGTATTTGTCACCAGGGTATGTACAGCCAGAGTTGAGAAGCAGTGCTCTCCAATGAGATGCATAGAAACTTTTATTTGCTAAGGAAATGCTAGCTGATGTTACAAATAAAACAAAAGATGTCAGTAACAAAGCAGATGGCACTCCTGCGCAGCCAGGGCTATCCCTTAAGTGCTGAGTCAGGAGTGCAGGTTCCTTGCAGCTTGGGGCTCTGTCATGTTTAATACACGACTTCCTGATTTAACTAGGGAAGAGGAAAAAGAATGGAGATGGCGCATGAGAGGTACGTATGGGCCAGGCTAAGTAACACACATCCCTTCTTCCCACATTCCGCTGGCCAAAACTCAGTTGCATGGGTCCTAACTGCAAAGAAGGCTGGGAAATTTGGTGCAGTTGTGTGTCATGTTGAGAAGGAAAAGGAAACAGGTTTAGTGAATGTCTAGACAGTTTCTGCCACAGAGATGCTTACATCCAAATAACTCAGAGAACATAGTTGTCTTCTGCAAATTCACTGCAAGGAATAAACAAAAAAGATAGTAAGGGGAACTTTTTAAAAATATTTTTAAAGACATGTAAACCAATCACAAAGGGCTTAAACAAAACAAAAAACTAATATATATGAGCCAATCAGAAGATTGAATGCTGACTAGATGTTTGATAGATATATACTGAAATTTTTACAGATAAAACAATACGACATCTGGAATATGCTTCAAAATATTATGGATGCAATTGAGGATACAGATGAATTAAAACTATCTATGAGGTGATAACTGTTGAAGTTGAATTGTGGGAATACTAGTCTATTGAAATTTTCCATAATCCGTCTTTCTAAAAAGGAGATAGTTGTGAGTTCTAATTGTAGCGTTCAGCCCCTTTTCCCTGTGGAATTGCTGCCAGGGATTAGGGGCAGCAATTAACCTCCGACCTAAGGAACAGTTTCTTTGCTGGTCTGTCGCGATCTTTTCTGAGCAGTATAATTTCTCTGGGACGATCCTTTATTTCAAAGCCTTTGTAACTAAATCTTGGTCTTTACTTATATTTGCCCAGCATACAGTCACTGATTTCTATGTTTGTCAACACTGTCTGTAAAATGCTGGCTGTGGCCAGGGGCTCCCTCAGCCCTCCCTCAGCCCTCCGTGCCGGCATTCTCTCCATGGGCAAGCAATCCTCCAGGAAGGACATTTACCCAAAGTAAACTGAGGACATTTTCTCCTTGAAACAAAAAGCTGAACACACACCACTATCTTCTTCGTGCTATGTGCAAACACACCCCCAAGAAGCAGAGCTTGAAAGACTGTGCATCCCTTTATGGGTAATGTTGGTGAGGACAGGATAAGGCTTTATGTGTGTGGTGATAAAATATAAGCACTGGTTTTCCTTATTCATGTTTCTCTTTTCCTTCTTACCAAAAATCACACCAACAGTCAATATATTCTCCAGCCCCAGATCGTCTCAGTGCTCCCGATTCCCAGGACATACCTTTAATACAACACTCTTCCTAGAAGGCTCTTTCCCCAAAAAGTGTCCCTCTGCCCTGGGGCTATATGCCTCTACCCATCTTCCATCTCCTCTTCTCTATGTACAGTCAGACTCAAACCCAGAAGTCATGCTCAGTGCTTCACACCCATTTATTCTGCGGAATCCCAGCTTTCCTCTCTATCCCCAACACCTTTCCCTTCTTCCCCATCTTCCCAGACACATGGTTCTGGTCCCAGCCATCCCTTCTTTCTCTTGCAAGAAGCTTCCACTTAGCCACCTACCCTCTTGTTGCCCTTTCTTTAATTCTCTGAAGTCTAGGATTTTAAATAATGAATTTTCTTTATTGCCTTTGAGTTCCCCCACATACCTCATGCTCTAAACATGATTCCTTCTGGATAGATATGCTGGTAGATATGCTCAACTTGAGCATATCTTCTCGACTTTTTCCCAGTGGGACATATTCTACCATCTCTGTCTCTCTAGTTTAGGAACTCCCAGATTGCGGAGCCCTTTAAGAACCAGGGCAGACTGGATCTGGTAATGAGATAAGAAGCCAATGTCATAACTAGAAAATATAAAACTAAACTTCACAGTCTATGCAGTCTATGTAATAGCTCTTCCTTTTTTTCCCCCCTTAGCTTTGAGTGAAGATTTATGCACAATTTTCAGACTTACCTCCATTGTGCTATGAGGTATTATGAGAAAAGTATAATGTGTTCTTACTCAAAGTAGTGTTAGAGGGGAAACAGCGCCACCTAGAGATGGTGGCAGAAATAATTAGCTGACGATCTTTGGGAAGATGACAAATCTTAAGAGACAAAAGTTAGGGTTTCTTGGAGTCCCTCTGCTCATTGTCAATTCCGGGAGATCCGTGATTATTTTTAAATGAATGACTGTCTACCATCATTACTTCTTGCACAAACTTCTCACACTGAATGAACCTGAGGGAACATCCTTTGGAAGCAGACAGAGGTGACATAGAAAATACAGGACAGAAAAAGAAAAATTTAGGTGGCCTAGAAATCGTGAAACGCACTTGCAGTGCTGTGATCAATGGGCTTTATCGCGTCGTCTAACCCTCTGAAGGTATTTCCTCTAAAAAGATGATCTTTGAGATCCTTACACACACATACACATACCCTACAGAAAAACAGGATATCGTCCTAATTTGTTTACCGTCTTTTTCTCTGAGAAATATGTATTTCTCAGATCCCAGAGAGAGAGAGATTAACTGCTGCTTACTAGCTAAGAAATTCAGTATGCTTCTATTAAAGCTAAGCATTCATAGGAAATTTCTCAATTCTATGCTTAATTCTTTTGTGCTGTTTAACGTAGTGTTTGAAAGGACTGATTCTGAAACCAGGCTGCCAGAGTTTAAATCTTAACCTTTCCACTTACTCTCTGTGTGACCTTAGGAAGGAGTTAGCCTCCTGTTATCTCATTTTTCCTATTTGTAAAATAGGAAGAGTAAGAGAACCTGAGTGCTATGGTTGCTGTGAGGATTAAATGAGGTAATATATATAAAGTTTTTAGAACAGTGGTCGGCACATAGTGAGTGCCACGTGAATGTTAGCTGTGATTCTTATCGTTACAACAATTGAATAGAAAGTTCCAGGGCGTGGAAGAGTTTATAACAGACCTCTTTCACTTTGTCATTGCTTTCACTCACGCCTGAATGGAATCACATCTTTTTAAAGCAGATAGAAATCTTTAAGAATCTAGCTCATATAGTCCATGAGGGGGGCTCTGTGGAAGACGATGTACATTTAAGAACCAATTTATTTCTTCCTACTTGTTAGGAGAGAACTACAGATAAGATTTTTCAAAATGGTGGTCCCAGAATTTCCCCTTCCCTCATATACATACGTTTTCTCCCCCTTCCGTGCTCCCAGGTTCGATAAAGGCAACAGCCATTTGCTTAATCCCCGACCCAGAAGCCAGCCTTGATTCTCCCCTTTTCCCCACATGCAATCATTCAGCAACTATAGTCATTCCAACTTCCAGAGCAAATCTGGACTCTGTCCACCTTTCTCCATCTCCACAGCCCGACATCAGCACCACCATCCATCACTCTCCAGAACTCTCCACCGGCCTCTCACTGGCCCTCAACTTCTCTTGTTCTGCAATTCACTCAACATAGCCATCACAGACCCTCAGAAAATGCACGTCAGGTCATCAGGTGCTTTATATCTGTCATCCTCTATAGTTCTCACAAGAGTAGAAAGTGCCCGGTATTTGGCCTGTATTAATTTTTGCCCTTCCCTGTTCTGACTCTATTTCCGATGAGGCCTTGTTTTCTCCATGCTCAGATCTCGAAGTCACATATCTTTCTCCATCTCCTGCTTTGCTCCTGGACTTTATCAGCTTGTGTGTGCTGGGGGAGCGAGGTGAGGTGGGTGTTGGATCAGCCAAAGTTAGTTTGCTAGAAAAAGTTAGCTACTTTTTGAAGAACTACTTGACAAACATCAGAGAGTTAGCAGCAGGAGACCCAGGCAGAGGATGGCTGTGTTTCCTTCCCTAAACAATTCTAAACCAGAGTTCTTAGCAGGGTACCTAGCACCGCAGTTTTTCAATAAACATGAGCTGGCTTCATGCATGAACTAATGAATGATTGAACAATTGACTGAATAAACCCACCTGCTGGCTGTCCTACTTAGAGGCAGAGAAACAGACTGCTCTTCTCTCATGAGTCTATGGATCCTCTTAAGTATTAGCCACAAAAAACGTGCTGGAGATCTTGCATGTCCCCAAGTAAAGCCATAGTCAGGCAGGCTTACATCTTCCAGGAGAGTCACAAGTGACAAATATCTTTCCCCAATCCTGCAGATCCTAGAGAACTGATTAATCACAAAAGCTCACTATAGCTATGCGTACTACCACTGCATGTAAGTCTCAAAATTACAAGCGACCCGTTTAAAAACTAACATAACTAAAACCTAGTTCTTTGGAGAACAAGAATCATCTGAGAATAGAATTACGATATAATAACTTATTTCATACAGAGTAATTAATAGTCTCAAAGTGTTATACACATGGCAAAATGCCCACCTCAAAGGGAGAAGAGCATATGGTAACACTAAACACATTCATAACAAAGAAGCAAAGAATAGTTAAACAGAAGGCTTTGGTTCCTAAAGCTTGTACATTTGGACGGTCCCCTATGGTAGTCTAATTTTAAATTGGGACAGGTTTTGTAAGAGGGGCCCACATCTGAGCAAGGTCAAGCACTGCCAATGACTACTGTTAGCCACATGCGCTCCCTTCTTCAGCCTATTCCTTCCTTCCTTCCTCCTTCCTCCTTCCCTCACTCCCTCTTGCCCATCCTGCCTGTGGTCCAAATGTGTACAATAAACTCAGTATTCCCTGAACTAATATTTACTAATATAAAGTGGCATTTTTAAATGGTAGGTACAAATGGCAAATAAATGTATCAAAAAGATATTACCTTTCCAGTTACAAAAGAAATGCAAATTTAAAATAAGGGACATCATTTTACATCTATTAAGATTGCAAAAAAAAAATTAAATAATAGTAACACCAAATTCTGGCAACATCGCAGGTGAAACTATACTCATACATTGGAATATGTTTGTGAAACTATCGCCAGAGCTACAAAAATGTTCATACCCTTTGACCTAATAATTTTACTCCTGGGAATGTCTCCTGGTTAAATAATGCAAAAATAGGAAAAAGCATTACATACACACAGGAAAAACTTTAAATATTCAGCATTGGGGAGTGGTTAAAAGGAGTATAATACATCAATTCAATGGACTTTGGTATAGCCATTAAAACTTTGAAAGTATTTTTACATAATTGTCAATGAAAAAGAAGGACACAAAATAGTGAACTGCCAAAAGAAAACCTAATTGTCTAATGGCCACGGAACCATAACTAGACAGCTTGGGAGTCACTATGCTAAGAGAAGAATCTATTAGAAGCAGAGAAAAAATTCTTTCTCAACAGCCCTGGCAAGTACAATCCTCGGATATAAAAGAGAATTGCATTAAGGACAATGAGGGCATTTGGGAAGCAGGTTCTTCTCAGTGACACTAGCACCTATTTTTGTTTTCATTCTGTGAAAGGGCACTGCAAAAGAAGCGACCAAAATTAGGTAGAGAACAAACATTTGCATGAAAAAGACAATTTAAATAAAATGAGTTTCAAAGGCAGCCTCAAATACCTCCCCAAATAGCAGACTATAGAAGAAGCATTCGTTTCCTCTTTTTTCCCCTTTTGGAGAGAGAAGTGCAACCAGAAACTGAGTGGAATAATTCAAGGGAAGAGAAGAAGAAAGTGTGAGGGGAAGGGTGAGAGACAGGGCGACAGGAACAGAGGAAGAGCTCAGCCTTCCTCACAACTTCGCTCCAGTTAGCTTTTCCCACTCCGAAGCACCACGTGACTTGCTGTTTAAAAACATCAGATCTCTTCAGTGCTCAAAGAAGTATGCTCTTTTACGGTCAATTTTTCAAGTAAACTTCCTAAATTTCACCTAATTGTTCATTAAATTTAATCATGAAAGCTGTCAAGAGGCCTTTTTACATGACTTATTTCATTCCAGTAATTAAAAATACATGTTTTGGGTTCTCCTTTTTCTGTTTCACTGAATGCATTCCTTCCCTCTAAGTTTTCAGTGAAAGAAAGAAATCACGAATCAGCATGGACAATTATCTCTGGAGGTGTAGGGAAAACAACATACTGCTTCCTTCTTTCTCAATGGTTTTTGCACTGTAAATATTTGGCAGGGCTCCCGCAAATTAAATCAAGGAGAAGTTGCAGTCTAAAAGGTGATTCTTCACTTCAGCCTCAATCAGTCATTCTTTAACAGTGTTTTTCTTAGTTACGCCGCGAGGACCATACACCTTCTAATCAGTGAATAGCCACTGAGCAAGCGAATGAATCTATGTAAATGCAATTCTGCCTGTGACTTTTAGTTCTCCTCAAACTAAGGGCCAGGGAGATCAGAGAGACTGAGACCATTAGTGAGAAGTCAAGGAATCTGGTATAAAGGACACAGCAGTCCACAAGAAATAACGGAAATGCTGTAGACGCTCACATCAGGGTTCAAACAGCAACATCCACTGCATAAAATGTTACTGTTAAGCATTACTCTACTGTGCAAGTGTCAGATTTCAGAAGACTTCATTTCACCCTCATATAACCAAATTTATGCATAATAAAAACTTGCAGAATCCTCATTTGTTGTTTACAATGGAAAACAAATTGGCAACAGATGGACTAACTGGTAGAAATCCTTAGTATTTCCTTTATAAATTATGTTTTGCTGAAAATTAAAATCCTTAAAAAAGCATGGCCATGTTCAAATACCGAGGTTTGTCTGGGTCCTGAGTCAGCTCCCATGATGAGGATCAGATTGCTTTCGGCGAGTACATTAACGCAATACTCACTCCTGGAGGTATGCTTTTGCAAAGGGGCATCATCAGCACCGCCCACCAGCTTAGGAAAAATGGGAATTCTCAGGCCCCAGCCCAGACCTCCTGATGCAGAATCTCTGGAGGTGGGGCCCAGGTGGGGCCCTGAGTATTAACAGGCCCTCCAGGTTGAGGAGCCCCAGCAAACAAAGCATTATTCACAAACAAAATTGAACTTCTATCCGGTTTTGCGAAACATCTCCTAATTCTCTGCTAATGCAACATACACTTCCTCCTTAGGGTCTATGTAACCACAGCTTTCAAAGTCATCTTAGCTCTGCACCTGTGGCTAGAGACTAGCCACATTTTGCCTAGGTTTTGGAGGCAAACTCCTAAGCACCAGAATGGTAGAAGAGTTCTTACAGAGAGAGACCGTAACTCTCCATCATTTTTAGAGAATACAGTAGCTCCAGGCATTAGCCTGTGCAGCACAATTAATCATCCAGAATTGGGTTCTGGAAGGTGGGATGTCTGGGAGAGCAAAGGGACAGTTGTCTGAGCTCTGGGCACGAGAGCCCGAGGGTGGGGGCCTGGGGGTGAATACTGGCTTCACCGCTCCCCAGCCAGAGGCCCTCACGCTCAGTCCAGCTTCTCCGAACCTCTATTTTGTCGCTCATAAAAAAAGCAAGTTGAGCTTCATACCCTCAGATGTCTTTTTCCAGATCTCAAATTCTGTAATTGAGCCTTGGGTAAGTGACTTGACTTTCTAAGTCTCAGGTTCTTCCCCACCAGAGAAGGGAAGTTGATATTCTAGGGTGGTGAGTGTGGGCACCATGCCAGGTAGATCTAAGTTCAGCTCATTCCTACACCCCTATGAGCTCTGAAAATTTGAGAAAAATCATTTTGTTTCTCTGAGCATTGTTAATTCATCTACAAATAGAAATAAAGTACCTGCTAGGTAGGGTTGCTGAGCAGATTCAGTGATGTCATCTCTGTCAACTTCCTAGATCGGGTCTGGTACCTGGTGGCTAAAGAATAAATATTAGTGTCAATCCTTTTAACCTTCTCGTCATGTGAGAATCACAGGAGAGGCACACAAAGCATTACATAAACGTGAAGTCCTCTCAATAGGAAAATGAGCCAAATGACCTCGAGGCTTCCTCCATCCTCTAATCCTACGATCACAGGCACCTCTGTGGCTTTTTGACTTGATGCTTTAATTGCAACCTGTGTTAGTACTTGCTTTTACATCTGCACGCATTGTAATTAAGTAGATTGCAATTAACAGCAGGCTAAATTACCTTCACAGGGTTTAAAAGAATAAAAACAAAACTGAGAAACTGATTGATCTCTGTAAGCTACCAGTTTGGTTCTAATTTCCAAGTGATGTTACTTAAAACAATATTGCTAAATTTTGATATAATGAGGAAAAAACTGAAAATCTAGGCAGGAGACGGGGGAGTTCTTTAAAGGAAAGGGTGTCGAAAAAAAGTGAAGAATCTTACTGCTCTGTTAGGAAGATAATTCAGGTTTGTCCTGAGGAAGCCCAGGTCTGCACAGAGTCCAGATAGACATTTAACAAATATTTATGGAGGGAGGGTGCTGAGTTCTCAACACCTTGCCATGACTTCTAATTGGTGCACCAGGTAAGTAGGGCTGCCTTTTTTGGGTAGTGTACCAGGTACATTGCTTCTCTTTGGATATAGAAAAATGAAGAAATTTGGGTTTTATTTATTCTACTCTAAAATCAACATAAATAGAAAGCAGCAGTCCTAATCTGAGTCTAAGTTGTAGGTACTGCTGGCGTTCAGAGATGGCCGAGTGCCTGGGCCTCTCAGGCAACCCTTGGGAGGACACTCGGCCCAAGGGAGCTGCTGGGGTGACCCACTGTCCTGGTTTGCCTGGGACCGCCCAGCTTTGAGTACTAAGTCTCTCGTTCTGGGAAAATTCCCAGTCCCAGGACATTGGGGGAAAGTTGGTCATTACTTAGGACACAACCTGCTTGACCCAAGAACGAAGTCGCAGCATGATCTGAGTGTACTGAAGTGTTTCTCATTCAGCTTTACCATCTCCTGGTCCAGCCTCCTCACTCCCCCCCCAGTGCACATAGGATCTATTTGGGAACTAGAGAAACAATAAGGAAAAATCAAGCACACTGTCTCACTGCCAAGGCACTGGCAGCACCATTCCGGGGCCTTCTGGAAGGGTGATAGCAGAAAGAGAAAAAGGATTCTGCCCCACTTTGTTAGAGAGCACGGGAAGGTGTTGGGACCAGGGGCTGTAGCATCACAGCAGCAATGCCCACGGGGGCTGTGGCTCCTCCCAACAGAGCAACACCTGCCTAAGAGGGAGGGGTGCCCCGCAGACAGCACCTGCCCAGTGGAGGTCGCAGTGCCCAGCAGCAGGGAGATGGAGCAGAAGAGGAGAGATAAACCATCTTTGCAGGCACCTGGAGCTCTGCATTAATTAATAAGTTCAAGCAAGAATCAAAAAAAGTTTATTTTTTTAAAAAATCATTTTAATTCACTTCTGATTGTAAGTACCATGCAATGATATATAGAGCAAAAAGGGGAGAAGAAATTGCCTTTTAAGTACAAAGGTATGTTATGAATTTTCAGCTCAGAGTAATGAAACCCTAGTTTCCAGACAGTTGTTGTGTTAATCCTTGGTGAGTTATATAGTGCCTCAAGCTTTTTCATAGTTTTGACTATGTCTGTCCAAGGTTACTTTTCAGTTGTAAAGTCAAATCTTAGAACACAGAGCCCAAAGGAAACTCAAAGATCCAGTCCCCCTGCCTTAAGAAAGATCTGTATTGTCATTATTATTATTACTATTTAACAGATCATTATTTTATGAGCAACTCAGGCCCTAAAGGTTGGTGAAGTCATTTGCTCAAGGTCATCCAGCTAGTGTTTGGATGGAGGAGAGATTGAAATGTAGGTCTGGGTGGTAGAGGTGGTTGCTGTTTCTCAGGGAAGGTGATTGCCCGTACTAATTCAATCCTGACTGTTAAACACCTCACCCACATTCCTATTAATATTGCCTATGGGAGGAAATGTTTCTAGCATGCTCTTAGGTTGCCCAAGCCTGATTCTTCCCCGTTTCCCAGGGTAAAGAGCCAGAGCACAATTCTCACTGTCAATCCCTCTCTGGCCCCTCCCTATGCTTCAGAATAAAAGTACAGCCCAACTGTCTATACTTAACTTTTGTTTTGGAAGGATTTAGCCATCTATAAAAAGAATCACCAGGACAATGCAAGAGAGAAATTATGAGCACATGATATAACAGAGAGACAAAATCCTAAATATGCAATCAGCTCTTGCTAAGCCACTAATTCTACAATCCTAGGAAAGCCACTTAACCCTCTAATCTTCCCTACTTTAAAATAATGGACCCTAAGAAGTAGAGAAACAGGCCAACAGATTACAGTGGCTCACACCTGTAATCCCAGCACTTTGAGAGGCCAAGGCAGGAGGATTGCTTGAGGCCAGGAGTTTGAGAGCAGCCTAGGCAACATAGGGAGACCCTGTCTCTACAAAAAATTTAAATATTAGTCAGACATTGTGGTGCATGCCTGCAGTCCTACCTACCTGGGAAGCTGAGGTGGGAGGATCGCTTGAGCTCAGGAGGTTGAGGCTGCAGTGAACTATGATCATGCCACTGTACACTCCAGCCTGGATGACAGAGTAAGACCCTGTCAATATACGAAGGAGGGAGGGAGGAAAGTATGAAAGCCCTAATATGTAGGTGATTTCATCCAACACCTTTTCAGCAGCAAAGAATGGGCCAGAGGGCAAGCCCTACAGAATACAGTGACTTACAGAATGCAGATGTTGACTGCTCTAGTGATTGAAGAATCTCACTTCAGCTCAGAGCATGAGGGGCACAGGGGAAACATACAGGAGCAGAGCCATAGACTAGAGTTGGAAGATTCACTAAGCAAAGAGAAAACACTGTCCTTTATGGTTAAAAGAGACAGAGATAGAACTTTATGCCTGGGATTGATATGACTTAAAGACAACCTTCCAATAGCACAATAATAAATGAAGGTGGCATATACTGGTTAAAAATAAAATACCAGTGAACAATATCTAAATCCTTATGTAATGCAGCAAATTTATTTATGTCTTAGATTTCTAGAATGATCGATCCCTTAGTGTCTTGGTATTTATGTGAAGAAGTTTTCATCAGAGTTTCTCATACGACTATTTCCTGCAACACTTGCTAATGGGAAGTATATTCATTAAGCATTCATAAACTTTTGCATATAATGGAATATCAAGAAATATTTACAAATTCAAATTAATTGGATACAATAAAGAGTACAAATATACAGTTCTCAACCCCTTGAATATAGAAAGATGAGAATTAATGGCCTCTTAAAGGTCAGTTAATGAGTCCATAATGAAACCAGAAAAATTTCTTGCCTAGTAGCCTTTAAATGAGTCTCAAAAGTTATATAATATTTGTCAGCTAAAAAAGAGTAATGAGAGAAGCATCTGTTAGATTTCTTATGTCAGAGATGGTAACCCAATCTTCCATGGGGCTACATAATTTTATCTCATTCCTATATAATTCTTTACTCATAATTCTATCCTCATTCTTTCTCGGAAAGATATATATTTTCTGAAATAATCCCACCAGGGTTAATATAAGCCATTCTGTCCACAAACATCTAAATCCTCGAAGTTATGGAAAGATCAATATTCTGTCTTCCTGAGAAATGCTTTCTCCCAGCCCAACTGACTATTTATGCTGTTATGCAAAGTCCAGTTTAACCAAAGTAAGGAAACTGTATGAAAAATAAATCATAGATTTCTAGACGAGTTCTTGCATTTTATCTGAAATCAACATATGCAACAAATATTAAGTGTTGGTATTTTTATAAAGGTAATGTTTACCCTGAACGAACAGGAAAAAAATATTCTAGAAAAGCATTAATACATGCATTCATATCTAGGGATTCTTTCCAAGTTTAGCAACTACTTCTGTCATACAAAGATCTTACCAAATCATTGTCTAAAATTGTTTCTTTTTGCTCTACAGAAAAAGTGGATTACTGCCTTAAAGTTGCTTGGTAGGAGCTTGCCTCAACTCAGTTCCTACTCTGCCTTTCATTTCACATTCTCTCTAGCTAATAGGACACTGGAGAAGGAAAAAATACTCTTTGGACCAATAGTACAAAATAACTGAAAAATGATTGCTTGATATAGACGGTTCAAGTGAGAGAAGCGGAAGCTGTTTTGCATTATTTGAACTGCTTTTCATTTCTCATTATACATGATCTACTTTAATCAGCCTCAACCTTTGACTTTTTTTTCCCCTAACACAGATAGAATAAGGTCCCTCCCTCCTCCTCTCTCCTTTTCTGCAGGCTTGTCAGATAAAGTCTCATGTTGGGCTATTCCCAAGAAGTCCTTAGTTAATTGCATGTAATTATGCTGCATCCTACTTTCAAATGCTAGAGCAATTTCTTGGATCCTTGTAACACAATATGACTGAAAGCTCCAATTGTTACAGAGTCCCTGTCAGGGGCTCCCCTACCTTTGGAGTGTTTTATGATACCAGAGCACTTTGCTGAGTGGTGGTGATCTTTAAATATAATGCAGGATACCAAGCTAAATTAGTAATAGCAGCTACTGACAGTATTCCCCTGGGCCCTGGTCAACTCTTTGCCAAGGGACTGCATTGCTAAGCCAGTGACACATCTCCTTCAGACGTTAAAGATAAATAAATGATCAGATCAGTCAACTGGCAGCTGGCATGTTCATCTTACCTGGGAGGAAGGCTTTTATTGTAATGCAAATTTAAAAAAATAAAAATAAAAATAAAAAAGGAAAACCTTATCTGGGGCCAGAGACCATTTTTTGGAATTTCTTTTAGGGTGCTGTACTACCTTTGAGTGATCTTCTCTTATTTTAGGGGGTATAGCAGACTGGAAAACCCCTTTAGTTCACTCAAACCTTATACAGCTGGAGACAGAACACTTGAGCACATCCTGGTGCTCATGATACTAAGCAAAGCAATCCCAGGATATTTAGAAGGATTTTGATTTGTATCTGTATTCTTGACTAAGAAGCAAAACTATTATACTTGTCTTTGAGGACTTAGTTTTTTTTGAAATCTAACCAAGAAATTAATAATCACAAATCATTCTGGTCAATGGCTTGTAGAATCGTGAGGTCAAAGGGACACATTATATCACACTCACTACCACAACTCAAGGGACATCGTTATCCCTTTGGAGGTCAGGATTGCCAGCTCAGCCCTGAGGAAGCCATTTGATTTCTCCTGGCGACTTCCTCTAGCCTGCAACTAGAGGACACTGCCAGTAGGTGGTGTTTGGGTTAGGCCCTCTTAAAGGGTGGTCCACAGGCATCAGAATCACCCCGGGGAATCTTGGTGACAATGCAGATCCCCAGGCATCCATACGTACTAAATCAGAGTCTCTGGAAAAAGAAAATGAGAATCTGCATTTCTAACATGGCCTGGGGTGATTTTTCTTTTTCTTTTTCTTTTTTGCACTTCAAAGTTTGGGAACCACTTACCCAGTTATATTCATTCCATTACTGTTATGGTTAACCAATACATATACCAGTTTACTTTCCTCCTTGATTGTCCTTTTTAAGATCTATCCTGTGATTTAAAAAATAGGAAATGAAACAGATAGTTCTAGAGAACAAAGTGAAACGTGAAAAATAAAATCCTCTGGACTTACCCTCCACTCTCTCACACATGCAGTCCAGCCTCTACTCCCATCCACCAAGAGACAACTCCTTTTCTACGCAGCTGTCCAAATGCTGAGCTGCCACACAGACTTGTTCAACAGCCAGACAGGTCCAGGATCGAATCCCAGCTTCACAACTATGGCTATGTGACTCTGGGCAAGCGATGCAACATGTATAAGCTTCAGGTTACTCAATCTATAAGGTAGAAGTAATAATAGCACCTGCTTGATAGAATTAAATGAGACAGCATCTGAAAATTCTTAGCACTCGATGATTATAGCTACTCTTACTATCATTGACAGCCCTCCCAATGTTTAGGTCAAAAGTCCTTTCTCTAAAGGTCAACAGCTGTAGTCATTCTGCTGCCATGGCCAATTGTCTGTTTACAACTAAGTCAAGGAGCAGGGAATAAGTCACCCCTCCTGTGGCCCCTTTGCTATAGTGTTGCTGCTAACTACTGGGCTGTCTTTTCTACTTGCTGCTGACTCCCACAGGGTTGATTAAAGCAGTCAAATTAAGTGCATCTCCATGTCAGATCTATCGGCCTCTGCAAGTACTTCTCCAAAAGCTTATGTATAATCCTGGTACCAAAAAGTAGTTTGAAGGACCTTATTATCTCTCCCTACTATCTGTATCAGCATCTCCAAAACCTCCCCAAATAAACACACTATAAAAGAAAAAAATAACGTGCTTGCTTTCCCAAGAGAGTTTTAAGACCTGTTCTGAAGTCTTCCCTTCCAATTAGAATCCCTCCTCTGAATTCCTCCTATGTAGACATTCTGGAGCCTCCACCACCTATTAAAAAATCTGCATTTTCTATTGATTGATTATTTGATTAATGGAGATGCTCCCTAGCATTAGATAGAATCCTTGTCCTCTCAGAGTCTTAGTTTTCTAATTTGTAAAACAAGAATAATTTATTCATGTGCTCATCAAATTAATGGAGTACAACCGCATGCTAGACACCAGGCGAGACGCTGAGGACTCAAGACAAGTGACATGCAGTGAGCGCTTTTCTGGGAACTTACATTTGGGGATGATAATACCAGCCTCATAAAAGTGTCTTAAAAATTAATTAATGCAAACTATATGACAAATGTTACAGACACAACCTGCAGTAGGAGCTTATAAACAATAAGCATCTATTTATTTCTTTACTTTCAAAAATTAGAGCTCTTTTGGAAGACTCTGTCTCACTGGTATCTATCTGTACCACAAACTCACCAGTATTTTTAAAATAGATATTTGAAATGGCTTTAACCACAACCACAACATAAATTTCAAATCTCTAAAAAATTCCTAAACATTTCTAAAACTTATAGCTGGGCATTTTAAGATTCAAATACCCACCCCCACCCCGCACCCAAAAGGCCAATGACTCTTACTAAACCTAAAAAACAAAATTCTGAAACAAAGAAAGTGAGAAAAATAGACTGTGGAAACCTTTGGTTCTAAGTGGCAGGTTAACATCCACATAGATCATTACTGACCACTGGCTTTCAAAGTCCCCTGAGCCAGTGAGTCTCTATGTCACTCTTGTTTCATTACAGCTTTACTGTCACAGGACCATTGGAGAAATCAGGCTTCACAAGGTGATTCATTCATTCTATGTCATCCAGAACAATCGCAGGCCTGGTATGAAGGCTGGAGGACAGGTGAAGAAAGGAAGAACAAGATTCCTTCTCCTCTTTGTGTGGAGTTGTGTAGACATGGCAGTTAGACAGCTCTGCTCCTTCTAGCTGTGTGACATTGAGTAAGCTACTTAACTTTCTATTCCTCCCTTTCCTGACCTCTGAAGGGAGGGTAGTCATTGTATCTTCTGTGTGGCATTGGTAGGAGGACAGGATGAGGCTGAACACCTATCTGCCATCTACCTGCTTATTGTAGGGCTCTCATAAAGACCCCATAGGCACATCTGTCATCATTGTAGGGTATTCCCTATAATAGTCCCCAACAACATCATCATCATCATCATCACCATCATTGTCATTTACATGCTCCATGCTCAAGATTTGTTGAGCACCTTCTGAGCAGAGAGGAGATCTGAGCAAACAAAAAAACTAAAAGAAAACTAAGCCTAAGAATTCCTGAAGCCGATTAAAAAGTAGAATTAAAATAAAACTAATATAAGTGATAATTAGTAGGGCACCTAATGTGGGACAGTCACGAAGCTAAATGCCTTATCCACAGTGTCTCATTCCATTCTCCCACCACCCCTCCTATGAGGAAGATGCTATTACTACCCCAAATGTTAGAGATCAGATAACTAAGGATTGGAAATGAAGTTACTTATTTAATGTCACACAGCTAGGAGTGGAAGAACTCTAAGTGCCAAGCCTACAACCTCTGCAAAGAGGAGAAGAGACACTGTACCTCCTTCCTTCACCCAAACCCAAGCCTTCATGTGAAGGACAGGCTAGAAAACTTTTCAAAAGTCTGTAACTCAAGGGAGCCTCATTTTCTGATTTTTTTATGTAGGGTCTATACTTCTTTCCTTTCTCCCACAAAGCAGCCTCACCATTTACTCAGAAGGTAAAGACAGTAACTACTAAGAAAAACATAAGTCTGGTAAGTAAATATTAAAAGATGATGTGGTCTTATTTTAATTAAGTATTTTCCTTTGGGCTTATGGGCATGATCTTGATCTGGAAATAATCTTACATAATCAAAACTCCCTTGTCTCTTTTGGTTTCTTTTTCTTTTTTATTGTATTAAAGACTGTAGAGGATGATCTTTTATAAGAAAAGAAAGATGCTTTGGAAGGAACCAGCTGTGCGTCTTGTCAGCAGCCTGAAAGCTGGCACTGTAGAACCCAAGTTGCAGAAAGTGTGGTGTGTGATTAAGGGAATGTCTTGCCTCTTTGGTATGAGTCCAAAGGCAGGGGAGTTCCATAGGAGAAAAAGGTGGAATCTCAGTCTTGTCTTCAATAGGCAACAAAATCAGATGAATATCTAACAGTAGCCAGCCTTGGTGGAGGACATGGCACAAAGAGGCCTTCATCACAGCATGGCAATGCCACCACATAGAAGTCCTGCCTGTTTAAAAAGAGATAAGCTCATTTAGCTGATATACACCATCCTGGCAACTGCCAAGGGGAGAAAGAAGGTTTGTCCTTAAGCTGAAATTTGAAATAAATTTTCACTCTTTTCTCCAGGGCACATTCAGGAAAGAAATTGTGATCTTTCTTTCCATGCATGAGGAAAAGAAAGGGAAGAATACGGATAGTGGGATGTTTTTCCCAAGCCCACACAGAAGTGTCAGGAAAACAATAAAAATTTACATGCCTCTGGCTCCCAGAGTATTGGAATGTTTGGAAAATAGCAAGACAAAATTTGCCACCTGCTTCATTTCTGTGAGTTAAAAATAGAAAAGTCCAAATTGTGACATGGACTCCATCCTAATAGTACAAACACTAACTCTATATTTAATGCTTAAATAAAAATTTAAATAATCATTAAATTTAAATATTTAAATTCCCTAGAAGGATTGCCATGTGAATGATATATTTAAGGGTGCTAATTCATGATGTAATGCAATTGAAATAATTATCTACTAATTAATATGATAAACTATTATTTATTTTATATCAGATCCTTTCAGTGACCATCCGGCCTATCACGTGTGCATCTTTAATAAAACAAATAATTTTAATAAGCCATTGTTGTCACATAATTATGCATAATAAATAGTCACTGAGTACTTAGTATGCACCAGATAACATAATGGATACCAACCTACCCTCACTCAGTTCTGAAATTCCTAGAAATTGAAATGTCTTCAAGTTACTCATAAATTATAGGATAGAACTATGAACCTAAAAATTATATGATTCCTAAGAAGCCTCAAATGGCTAGTGGTCGTTCCCCAATGGTGATGCTGCTTGGCCTTGAGCTGAGGAAGGACTCCCACAGTCATGGCCACCACAGAGAGTGAAGAACCTAAACCACTCCTTCAAGGGGGGTGCTCTGAGCATTGACTTTTGGGTTCCAGCAGCCAGTGGCCACCAAGCTTTCAAATGGGAGATCAACTGGCAATGTCCTCAGCTAACAGGAGAATTTCAACATTTTTTAACAATTCTCTAAGAGTTGATTTAATCCTAAAGTAAAACATGCCTTTTCTTTGGCTCTAAATCAATGTGTATGCCATACCCTCATGATCATTAATGATGCCCCAAAGTTCCACAGGATGATTCCACACAATCATAAAATAAGTGTGTCAAAAAGATACTTTTCTTCTTAGGCACTCAGTCTACTCAAAAACGGCATGAAGTTTTAGAAATCAGCTGAATGGCCATGCAAACAGAGAGTAGAATGGTGGTCTCCAGAGGATAGGGAGAGGGAGAAATAAGGAGTTGTTTAATGGGTATAGAGTTTCACTTTTGCAAGATGAAGTTCTGGAGATCGGTTGCAAAACAATGTGAATATAACTGTATACTTTAAAGTGTACTGAATTGTACATTTTTAAATGCTTACAATGGTAAATTTTATGTTATGTGTATTTTACCACAATTTAAAAATTTTTTTAGACAGAGTCTCACTTTGCTGCCCAGGCTAGAGTGCAGTGACATCATCATAGCTCATTGCAACCTCAAACTTCTGGGCTCAAGCAATCCTCCTGCCTCAGCCTCCCAAGTAGCTGGGACTACAGGCACATGCCACCACCCTCAAGTAATTTTTTTTTTTTTTTGAGACAGTGTCTCACTATGTTGCCCAGGCTGGTCTCAAACTCCTGGCCTCAAGCAATACTCCCGCCTCAGCCTACCAAAGTGCTGGGATTACAGACATGAGCTACCACACCCAGCCCACAATTCAAAATTTGTTTTAAATTGGCTAAAATGAAAAAGTCTTACTTCTGGGTAAAGGTCAGGAATAACGTTCAAATATTTGTTCATATCTTTTTCAAAAAAGATTTAGAGATGTTCAGCTGGGCAAAAGTTTAGAGTATTTTCTAGATATGAATTCTCTAAGCTTTCTGGCAAATGATAAATTTTTTATAATACCTTAAACAGTCATACTATTGAGTACATTACACTAGAATAACACAAAATCAATCTTTTGCTTGGTTCTACTGGACCAGAACCTTCCTAAATATTTTCCAGATAACCAAGTTTCTCTCTCTTCTATCATTCTGATGTCCGCTACAGAAAGTCATTACCCTCATAATCTTCTGTTTTGTTAGACTCCATCTCCTTTTACAAAGCAACTCTACATACAATTTCTCATCTTTCCCTTACAACTCCTCTGTAATAGGAAAAAACAGAGGGAGCATTGTTTTAAGCCCTCTGCACATCTCAGTTTATTCTTTTAAGAAGCCTATGAGATAGATGTTAGTACAGATAATTAAAGCGGAGGCATACTGGGGTTAAGGAACTCGCTAAAGTCTTTAGAGTTAGGAAGATGTAAAGCCAAAATTCAAACTCAGGAAGTCTGACTCACATACTTTCTAAGTCCACTATACTATACCACTACTGATGAAAGGAAATGGGAAAGTCATGTAGAAAACAGTTTCAGAGACCTACCAATTTATACAAGACCATGCTTTCCAGAAAATAAAACAGAGAAAATAAGAAGCAACCTTAACTTCTGGTAGAGATAAAGATGAAACTGATGAACATCTGAACCTAGGAGCAGGAATGTCATCTCTCCCATGTTCTTGTTGTTTCCATGTACTTACATCAGTAATTCTGGCTCAGTCCATGGTTTATTTGTAGGAATCTCTTTAAGCCGCATGTCCATTTGGGGAGTGGGTAATTTAAACTAGGTAATATTAGGTATACATTCATGTAACTACATGCATATATGGTTAATATTATCTAATTTAAATTAACTAGATAACATAAACCTCCATACTCCACTACACACCAAAAGCAACAAATTAAATGGTAACACTATTATCAACACCCAGTTCTCCACCGCCCTTTTAGAAAACTCCCACTCATCCGTTGCAGTACCTCATGATTATATGACATCTGGTCATCTAACATATAAACTTGGTAATTATTCCAGTGTCAATCTAGATACTAAGTAGGAAAAAAAAGATTACTTTTTAATTTGTTGAATATGTAAGGCATGCTAGATATTATTCAAAAAGTAATACAAAGCCATAGAAAATCAAGAAGCACAGAAATGCTGAGTAAAATATAATTGACACCAATTGAAATGCAGAGCTGAGCTTGAAGTAAAATAAGAAAATCTCAGGAGCAAAAGGGAAGGGGTTGCTGGAACCCAGGAAATGGCAGCTACAGCTGACCTGTGTGTATTTGCCAATGTTGGTAACCAAGAGCTTTGTTTCTGACAGCCACACAGGAGCCAGGAGACAAGGTGGGAGTTGAAACCAAGGCTCTTGTATAAAGCCCAGGTGGTATAAGACCTAAACACTCAGTGAAAGAATGGAATCAAGCAAATAATAAAAAATCTACCTGCTGACACAAATAGAGATGACAAGAAAATTTGTCCATCTTAGTCTGGGCTCAGGAGGGGAAAACATTTCCCTTATAACCCCATGCCTGCCCTCATATTAGTTTAGAATTTAAAATGGTACCACCAAAATGGTTTAGAAACAAATAGGGAAGACATTAACTTAAAGTACTCCCAGACTAGTAGCTCCCTGGGGTGCCAGTTAGAAGTAAATCCAGGTCAACTCCACAGAGAAATGTCATCAACACAAGCTCAAAAGATTCCCAAAGATAATAAGTTCAAAATCCAAAAGTACATAATTGCTCAAGCTATCATGAGTGAGAATTGGCAGAAACAACTGCCAGCAGAATTAGAACCCTGGGAAGCATCAGATATGGAATACAAAATAGACGTAGTAGAATGTTTAAATAAATTTAATGGAATAAAAAATATGAGTAAGGAAAAATAACTATCAGTTTTCAAGAAAAAAAAGAATTAGAAAGAAATTCTGCAGGTGGGTTAAACCACAGATTAGACATAGTTGAAATGAGAATTACTGAACTAAAAGCTACATATGAAGAAATTACCTATAATGCAACATAGAAAGACAAAGTGAGAAAAAAATATGACAGAGGTTAAGAAACTCAGAATTAAACTAGACAACATGATAGCGTTTTTTAGAAAATGGATGAGACTTGTTATTCAGTCTTGTTTCAAGGTTGGTTTTGTATCAGGTTACTTCTAAAGCAGTAAATAAAGAAAGAAAAGTGATATGGTTAAAGGGAAATGAAGTTGATTCCCATTGCTACCTCTCTTGTCACTTTTCAAAGCATATCCAGGATGTGGCATTCCTGACAGTAGTGTAGCAAGAGATGTCCAGGTTGCAGAAGCCTAGACTGATCTTAAAGGATCAGACTATTCCCAAGAAACCATTTTTTATAACACAGCTAAAGAATATTTGATAGGAATGTCAAAATATGTGAGACTCACCAAGGTAATATTCACAATGTCTAGCATCAAATTAAAAAGTTACCAGATACTCAGAGAAGCAGAAAAATATCACCTGTAATAGGAAGAAAAAAAATCACTCTATCAAAACCAACTCAAAAGGGAAACAGATGATAGGATTATAAGGACGTTAAAAGTTATAAATACATACATATATTCAGGATGCTAGAAGAAAAAATAAACATATTGAGTACATGGAAGAAATTTTAAAAAATCCAAATCAAACTTCTAGGGAAGAAAACTACAATATCTGAGAATAAAAAACACAATAAATGAGATTACCAGTAGACTAGATATTACAAGAGGAAAGAATAGTAAATTCAAAGACATAGCAATTGAAACTACCTAAAATAAAACACAAAGAGAAAAAAAGATGGAAAAAAATGAAGAAAGCATTAGTGAGTTTTGAAACAATTTTAAGCAGTATTGTGTGTTTATATATGTATATGCACATATACATATATACATATGTGTATATATATTATATATTAAAATATATTTAATATATATATATGTGTATGTGTGGAGAGAGAGAGAGATTCCAAAGAAAGAGGGTTACATGGAAAAACAAAGAAAAATAATGGCTGCATATTTTCCCAAATTTGATAAAAAACCATAAATTCAAGAAGATCAAGAACACTAAGAACAAGAAACATGAATATTACTCAGCAAGACGAACCATAAATTGTTTTAAATTAATCCAATGATAAAATAAAAATCTTAAAAGCATCTAGGAAATAAAATGTGTTACATACAGAGGAAAAAATAAGGATGACAGACATCAGAAGCAATGCAAGTGGGAAGAGAGTAAAGTAATATTTTTAAAGTATTAAATGTTTAAAAAAAAAACCCTGTCAACTTATAATTCTTAGCTTAGTGAAAATATACTTCAAAAACAATGGCAAAATAATGACTTTTTGAGATGTACATAATTTGAAAGAATTCATCTCCAACACACTTGCCCTACAAGAAATGTTAAAGAAAGTCCTTAAAACAAGAGGGAAATGTTTATCAAGTGGAAATCTACAAGTATACAAAGGAAAGAAAAGCATCAGAAGTAGAAATTACATTAGAAAATATGAAAATTTTTTTAAATATCTTTAAAACACAACTATTTCAAACAAAAGTAAAAGCATTGTATTTGGGGTATTTATTACATGGATAGATGTTAAATGAATAACAACAGCATAAAGGCTGGAAGAGGACAAATGAAAACATACTGTTGTAAGGTTCTTATACTATATGTAAAGTGAAAAAATAGCATTTTAAGATAGACTGTGATAAGTTAAACACTACTATAGAGTCTGAAGCAACCACTGAAATAATAAATCAAACAGTTATGGTTATTAAGCCATCAATCCTTTGTATTGCTTTTTGGTTTCTATTTCATTTAGTTCTGCCTGTTAATTCTTTTCTTCTGCCAGCTTTGGGTTTGGTTTGTTCTCTTTTTCTAGTTCTAGTTCTTCTTTTTCTAGTTTCTTGAGGTGTGACATTAGGTTGTTAGTTTGTGATCTTTCTGTCTTTTTGATGTCATCATTGAAGGCTATGAACTTCCCTCTCTGCACTGCTTTTTACTGTATCCCATAGATTTTTGGATGCTTGTGTCATGTTTGTCATTCAGTTCAAAAAATCTTTTGACTTACATCTTAATTTCATCATTGACCCAAGGATCATTGAGCACCGTGTTGTTTAATTTCCATGATTTTGTGTTTGAGAGTTTCTCTTGGAATTGATTTGTAGTTTTATTTCACTGTGATCTAAGAAGATACATGGTATGATTTTGATTATTCTGAATTTTCTGAGACTTGTTTTGTGGTCTAACATATTTGACCTATCTTAGAAAATGCCCTATGTCCCAGTGAGAAGAATATATATTCTGCAGTTTTGGGGTAGCATGTTCTGTAAATGTCTGTTAGGTACATTTGTTCTACAGTCTCATTTAAGTCCAGTTTTTCTTGTTGATCTTCTGCCTTGATGATCTGTCCAGTTTTGTCAGTGTTGAAGTCCCCAGCAATTACAATACTGCTGTTTATTTCATTGCTTAGATCTAGCAGAATGTTTTATAAATCTGGGAGCTCCGGTGTTAAGTGCCTATATGTTTAGGATTGTTATACCTTCTTGAGGAATTGCTCCCTTTACCATTATGTAATGACCGTCTTTGTCTTTTGTTACTATTGTTGATTTAAAGTCTATTTTATCTGGTATGAGAATAGCTATTCCTGCTCACTTTTGGTTTCCATTCGTGTGGAATATTTTTTTTCATCCCTTTACCTTTAGTATATGAGAATTCTTACGAGTTAGATGGGTTTCTTAGAGACAGCATATACTTGGGGTATGTTTGTTCACCCATTCAGCCAGCCTATATATTCTTAAATGGAGCATTAAGACTGTTTATGTTCAATGTTAGTATTGATATGTGAGATATTGGTCTGTTCATTATGTTGAATGATACCTACTTATTTTGTTTTCTCCCTTGTGTTAACAAAAGAGAGAAAATAGAGGTAGAAAATAATGTCACAATAATCCCAGAGAAGGCAGAAAAAGAGAGAAAAGGGAATAAAGAACATATGGGTCAAATAGAAAACAAATATCAAAATGGTAGATTTAAAATTTAAAAAACCATATCAATAATCATATTAACTGTGAATGTTTAATTACCTCAATGAAATAGCAAAGGCTGTCATTAGATTTTGACAAGCAAGACTCAATTACATGCTGCCTATAAGAAACCTACTTTAAAGATAAAGGTGCAAATAGGTTAAAAGTAAAAGGATGGCAAAAATATATCATTCCAACACTGAAAAAGAAAACTGCACTGGCTATGTTAATATAAAAGTGGATTTTAGAGCAAGGAATACTACCAAGTATAATGAGGATCATTTCATAATGATAAAGGGGTCAATTCATAAAGAGGACATTCCTAAATGTTTATGTAGCTAATAATACAGCTTCAAAATACATGAAGCAAAAATTATATAGAACTGCAAAGAGAAATAGACAAATTCACAATTAAAGTCTAATATTTCAACATCTCTCTCTCAATAATTGATAGAACCAATAGATAGAAATCAGTAAGAATCCAGAAAACTTGAACATCCCTTTAAATCAACTTGGCTTAAATGACATATATTGAACACTCAATCCAACAACAGCATAATACACATTCTTCTCAAGTGCATATGGAACATTTACCAAGATAGACAATAATCAAGCCATAAAACATGTGTCCACAAATTTAAAAGAATTACATCATACAAAGTATGTTTTCTGATTACAATGAAATTAAATTATCCATAATTAACAGAAAATAGCTGGAAGATCTCCAAATATGTGGAAACTGAATAATACACTTCTAAAATAACCTATGGTTCAAAGGAGAAATCAAAAGTAAATTAAGATTGAAGACAACATCCAAAATGGAAAGGAAGAAGTAAAATTGTCTTTATTCACAGGCAACATGATTGTCTACATACAGAATCCAATTCAATCTGTAAAATAATCTAGTAGGACTATGGAGTTTAGCATGGTGGAAAGATACAAGCTCGTAATACAAAAATCAAATACTAATTGTATAAATATTAATATTTTAATATACTAGCAATGAACAATTGCAAATTAAAATTTTAGAAAATACCATTTAAAATTACATCAAAAAACATAAAATTTTTAGAAAATAATCTGATAAAATATGTACAACACCTATGAATTGAAAATTACAAAACATTGCTAAAGAAAATTATAGGAGACCTATATGAAGAAATATAATGTGTTCATGATCCTAAGACTAAATAATATCAAGATGTCAATATCCCCCAAATTAATTTATGGATTAAACATAATCCCAATCAAAATCCCAGCAGCCACTTTGTTGAAATTGGCAAGCTAAATCTAAAACACATATGGAAATGTAAAGGACTTAGAATATGCAGAACAACTTTGAAAATGAAGAACCAAAATGGAGGACTCACATTGCCTCATTTCAAGATGACTTATAAAACAACAGAGATCACAAGAGTATGGTATTAGTGCCAATATACACAAACAGATGTATGGAACAGAGATTCCAGAAATAAAACCACACACATATGGTCAATTGATTTTAGATAAAAATGCAAAGGTAATGCAATGGGTAAATGATAGTCTTTTCAACACATGGCACTTAAACAGTTTGATATTCATATGCAAAAATATTGAACTTTGGTCCAATCTTTCTACCATATGCAAAGAGTAACTCCAAATAGATCATAAACCTAAACATAAATCAGAAAATGATAAAACTTTTAGAAGAAAACATAGAAGAAAATCTTTGTGACCTTGGATTAGGTAAAGACTTCTTAGAAACAACACCAAAAGCATGTTCCGTTTGAAAAAATAGTAAACTGGACTCTGTCAAATTAGGAACTGCTGCTCTTTGAATGACACTATTAAGAGAATGAAAAGACAAGCCAAGACTGGAAAAAAGTATTGAAAATCACATATCTTATAAAGTTCTTGTATTCTGAATATATAAAGAATTCATAAAACTGAATAAAAAGAAAATAATCCAATTTTTTTTAAAATGGGGAAAAATTTGAACCAACCCACTATTAAATTAGATATACAGATTATAGGTAACTATCAGAATAGATGTTCAACATCACTAGTAATTAGGAAGATGTGAATTAAAACCACAATTTGGTACCCCTATGTACATATTAGAATTTCTAAAATTAAAAAGATTGACCACACCAAGTGTTGGTGAGGATTTGAAGCAACTGGAACTCTCATATACTGCTAGTGGGAATGTTAAATGACGCAACTACTTTCAAAAACAGTCTGGCTGTTTCATAAAAAGTTAAACATGCAACTATCATATGATCCTCTCCTTCTACTCGTAAGTGTTTACCCACAAGAAATGAAGTAAATATATGTCCATACAAAGACTTGTACACAAAAGTTTACAGTTATAGCTTTGTTTGTAGTAGCCAAAACCTGTAAATGCATGAAAGTTCATCAACATGTAAATGAACAAATAAATTATGGTATAACCATACAAGAGAATGGACAGACAATTGATGCACACAACAACCGGATGATTCTCAAAATAACTATGCTGATGAAAGAAGACAGACAAAAGGATTCATACTGTAGCACTCCACGTACATAAAAGTCTAGGAAAATGCCAACTAAGCTATAGTGACAGAAAGTAGATCAATGATGGTCCTGAGGGATGAGAGGTTGGAGTGAGGGATCACAATGAGGAAGGAGAAACTTAGGGTGGTGATGGATATTATCTCTTTTAAAAGATTTAAAAACATGATAGCAAAACCTCAGATTCTCTTACCTTCAAGCTTTACCTCCTTTCTCTTTTTTCTCCTTTCCTTCTCTCTTTTTTAAGCTACTTCTCCCCCCTTTCTCTAAATACTGATAAATCACAAAGATTACAATAGTAACTCTCATGAGAACTACTCTGACAATTAACCAGATGGGATTAAACCAATGATCTTGAGCAAGAAGTGCAAAAAAGTAGAACAATCTCTAATCATTCCAACTGCCAGAGTTGCACTGAAAGACTAAAACATCAACCTGAGCCATAGCACAGGACATGTTTCCCTCTTATCCTCGCTCTATAAAATTCTAACCCCTGCTTTGACTTGGAGAGTTACCTGGTCTTCAAATGCTCCTTGATATGTATCAGCTGCATAAAGCCATTAATCTCTATTTGAGTTACTTAAACATTTAACAAACATCTTGATTGTGGGGATGGTGAATATATGTGTCAAAACATCAAATTCTATAGATTAAATATGTGCAATCTATTGTTTGACATTAATACCCCAATCAAGTTGTTAAAAAATAGCCCTACCTAAAACAAGAAAAATCAGCCAGAAGCGTGCAAACCTAAAGGAGGAAACTGACAAATGCTGGAGGTCCCAGAATATTCTACAAACCTTTTCTGGGTCCAGAGCCTGTTCTTTCCTCCAGACTCAACTCCTCAGCACCACACCAGAAACCTTTCCATTTCCTTGGGCAGTTTTCACACAAATGAAAAATCATCCTCATGTACAACATGAAGCTGCAGTGTTATTATTTTTTTGAGGGGGTGGGGGGCGGAGCTTCATTAGCCTTTATTTACTCAGCTTTGTTGAGTCACCTCAAGGCCTATAAAAATTGCCATCTCATCACCAGACTACAAAACAAAACTCTATTCTCAGAATTTCTACATGAAATCATGGTGGGTTTTTTTTTTTGTTTTTTTTTTAAGAACAAATTTATTGCAGACCAATGAAAATAAGGTAAGCAACGGCACAGGCATACGCTCTTGACCCTCACCTTCTTTTGATGGTTTGAGCGATAGTTTCTAATTTCACAAACACCACCAAAGTGCACTGCTTTACCTTTGGGAAAAACAAAACAAACAAGTCTCCAGCCTTCTGCAACTGAGTCCTTGTGTAACATTGGCACCAAGAGAAAGAGAAAAAGGTCAGGGTGGGAACTGCCTTCTGTTCCCTAACTCAATGTCTTTTGGAACTTTCCCCAACTCTAAACAGAGTAATTAACTTTCAGTCAGCCAAGTGCCATAGAGTTAATATGTGCTCACACAGTTTCCTATGGGGTGGAAGGATGGCCCAATGATGTACTTTCCAGATACATTGTTGAATTATCAGGAAAAAATGAGCAGGAAGAGAAGGGGCCCTTCCTTTTTTTATATATTGACCACTTGAGGTTGTTCCTGGCCTCAAAGCTGGGAAGTTTGAGTGGTATAGGATACGTCTGCTAACTTAGAGAAATAAGTTGGTGGAACCCAAAGGAAAGAATTACCATTTTAAACAGGGCTAATGCAACAGGAGTCACCAACATATGTTTATAGAATGATTCGTAATACCCACCAGAACAAGTCACCTGATTCTTGTATGTGTTTGTCATATCCCGATCCTGTGACAGTGATGTGGTCACAGCATTAGCCTAAGGAAATTGCATTTACAGTAAGACTAAATGAAGTTCAGAGACCTCAATGCTGCAAAAACCAGACAGGCACCTTGCCACCTTATCCTCTACAATGTCTTCTAATTACTTCCATCCTTGCACAATGAGCCCTAAGTCATCCCAGTGGGGGGAAGATTAAATAGAACATAATCACAAATAGAATCCACTAGTTCTTAAATAAGACATGGGATTTCATATAGCACAGAGGGACAAATGCAACTTGCAATACAAGCTATTTGAAAACTCCTCCAGGCAACATCAGGCTAATTTTAAATGTGATTGGTCCCTTTCATCCACAGTAGGAGTTTGGTCATTAACTGTTAGAAGGAAGTTTTGATCTGGAAGTCTATCATATGTGGGTGCACTGAAGTTGGTTTACTTTTACTTTTATATCCTAAAGGAAATAAAAATTCTCAGGCACACTATTTCCTCTTAATTTGCATATGAGATATTAAGCTGTGAATATGCATTTGAGGTGTTAATGAAATCTTCTTTATAATTGCTAAAAGTGAGTTTTTATTTGTTAAGCCCTTTCTGTTATCAGAAAGCAATCATAACAGGGCAATAAATTCAGAAAAAAATGGGAGAGAAGGCCATGTTTGCAGACTAGAAGCAGATCACACATGTCACTCACCGTAGAGGATCGAAAGTTGCAAATGGATGCCCACCTATGTATGGACCCCCTTAGAGAGAGCATTGCAAATCATCAGAGACATGATGGGAGACACTCACAGCAAAGGAGATGGGGATGGGGAGATCCACTCACCAAGATCAGAAGGAGTTCCCAGCAAAGGAGAACAGGAACACTGCAAACATATCTGCCCTGAACTGAGAAAAGAGTTTTCAGATAAGAAGAAACTAGAAAAAGAATTCTGACAACATGAAAAAGCAAGCTACTTCAACACCCCCAAAGGATCACAATATATACAGCAAAGGACACCAACCAAAAGGAAATTGTTGAAATGTCAGAAATGGAATTCAGAACATGGATGGCAAATAAGATGAATGGGATAGAAGAAAAACTTGAAAGCAAACACAAAGAAGCCAAAAAAATATTTCAGAACATGAATGAAAAAAATGAGAAAGTAGCTAAAGAGATAGAAAACATAAGAAAAGATGTAACAGAGCTTAAAGAAATAAAAAAGTCACTTAGTGAACTTCAAAATATATCAGAAGGCTTCAACAACACATTAGATCAAGCAGAAGAAAGAATTTCAGAGCTTGAAGACAAGTCTTTCAAACTAACCCCGTCAGTCAAAAAAAAAAAAGAATCATTTAGAGAAATATGGGACTTTGTAAAGAACCAATGTACAAATTATAGGTATCCCTGATGAAGAAGAAGAAAAGCAAAAAGCATGGAAAACCTATTTGAGGGAATGTTTGAAGAAAACATCCCTGATATCACCAGAGATTCAGATATTCAGATACAAGATGGTCATCAAACACTGGGAAAATTCATATCAAATAGGACAGCTCCAAGATCCATAATCATCAATGTGGCCAAAGTCAAAATGAAGGAGAAAAATTCTAGAAGCTGCAAGACAAAAGCAACAACTAACCTACAAAGGAAAGCCCATCAGGCTAACAGCAGATTTCTCAGCAGAGACTTTACAAGCCAGAAGGTATTGGGACCTCGTTTTTAGTCTTCTTAAACAGAACAACTACCAGGCAAGAATTTTGTATCCTGCAAAACTAAGTTTCATAAATGACGGAGAAATAAAGACTTTTCCAGAGAAGCAAACACTAAGGGAATTTGTCTCTACTAGACCTGCCCTACAGGAAATGCTCAATAGTGTACTATACATGGAACAGCACAATAGATAGCCACTAACATAAAATACCCTAAAATTAAAGCTCATAGCTCTTATAAAACAACAGCAAAAGAGGGAAAACAAAACAAGACAGTGTAATCCAACATGACAAATAGAATAATACTCCACATATCAATCCCAACACTGTGAATTGTCATAATGCTCCAATTAAAAGACATAGACTGGCTGAATGGATGAAAAATCATTGCCCAAGTATATGCTGTCTTCAAGAAACCCATTTAACTGTCAGAGATATGCATAGACTCAAGGTAAAGGGATGGAAAAAATATCCCAAGAAAATGGAAACCACAAGCAAGCTGGTATAGCCATTGTCATATCAGATCAAACTGACAATAAATCAACAATGGTTAAAAAAAAAGACAAAGATGGTCATCATATAATGATAAAAGGGGCAATTCAGCAAGAAGACATAATAATCCTAAATATCTACATACCAGATTGATAAAGAAAAGTTTTCTATATCTAAGCAAAGAAATAAATAGTAGCATTATAATTGCTACAGACAGCAACACTCCACTGACAAAATTGGACAGATCATTGAAGCAAAAAATTACCAAAGAAATACTGGACTTCAATGAACTCTAGAACAAATGGACCTAACAGACATTTACAGAACATTCTACCCCCAAACTACAGAATATACACTCTGTATACAGAATATACTACAGAATATACATTCATCAGCACATGGGACATTTTCTAAGACTAATCATATCCTAGGCCACAAAGCTAATCTCAGCAAATTCAGAAAAACTGAAATCATACGATGCATCTTCTCAGTTCACAGTGGAATAAAACTAGAAATCAATTCCAAAAGAAACTCTCAAATCCACACAAAGTCACAGAAATAAAACAATCTGCTGCTGAATGATCCTTGGATCAATGATGAAATTAAGATGGAAACATAAGATTCTTTGAACTGAACAACAAAGGGGACACAAGCTTTCCAAATCTATGGGATATTGCAAAGGCAGTGCTAATATGAAAATTCGTAGTCTTAAATGTTTACATCTGAAAAAAAGACCACAGATTATCAACCTGATGTCATATCTCAAGGAACTAGAAAAAGAACAAATCAGACCTAAAGCCAGGAGAAGAAAAGAAATAGCAAAGATCAGAGAAGAATAAAATGAAAAACAAAAACAAAAAAAACCAAAAATACAAAGGATCACTGAAACAAAAAGCTGGCTCTTTGAAAAGATGAACAAAATCAATAGACCATTAGCTAGATTAACCAGAAATAGAATATAAAGGACTCAAATAACCTTAATTGGAAATTAAAAAGGAGACATTACAACTGATACCACAGAAATACAAAATATTATCCATGAATGGTATAAAAACCTCTACACACACAAACTGTAGGGGAAAGAAAACATAGAGGGAATGGATAAATTCCTGCAAAAATACAACTTCTCAAGGCTGAATCAGGATAAAATAGAAATCCTGAACAGACCAATAACTAGCAGCAAGATTGAGGCAGTAATAAAAAATCTCACAACAACAACAACAACAACAACAAAGCCCTGAACCAGACAGATTCACAGCCAAATTCTACCAGAACCTACAAAGAAGAACTGGCACCTATTCTACAGAAATTACTCCATAACATCAAGAAGGAGGGAATCCTCCCCAACTCATTCCACAAAGCCAGTATCACCTTGATACCAATGCCAGGAAAGTATACAACAAAAAAGAAAATTACAGACCAATATCCCTTATGAACATTGAGACAAAAATCCTCAACAAGATACCAGCAAACCAAATTCTGCAGCACATCAAAAAGATGATTCACCAGGATCAAGTGAGTTCCATGTCAGGGATGCAAGGATGGTTCAACATATGCAAATCAATAAATGTGATTCACCACATAAACAGAAGCAAAAACAAAGACCATATGATCATCTCAATAGATGCAGAAAAAACATTCTATAAAATTCAGCACCATTCATGTTGAAAATCCTCAACAAACTAGGCATAGAAGGAATATATCTCAAAATTATAGAAGCCATATATGACAAACCCACAGCCAACATTATACTGAATGGGGAAAAGCTGAAAGCATTCCCCCTAAGAACTGGAACAAGTCCAGGGGATCTACTGTTACCACTTCTATTCAACATAGTACTGAAAGTTCTAGCCAGAGCAATCAGGAAAGAGAAAGAATAAAGGGAATCCACATTGGGAAAGAGGAGGTCAAACTATTCCTGTTTACTGAAAATATTATCTTACATCTAGAAAACCCTAACAACTCTACCAAAAGACTCCTAGAATTGATAAGTAAATTCTGCAAAGTCTCAGGTTACAAAATCAATGTACATAAATCAGCTAAGAGTCAAATCAAGGATTCAGTACCATTTACAATAGTTATGAAGAAAATAACATACTTAGGAATATATTTATCAAGGGAGGTGAAAGATCTCTATAAGGAGAGACCTGATGAAAGAAATCATAAATGACACAAAGAAATGGAAAAATATCCCATGCTCTTAGATTGGTAGAATCAACATTGTTAAAATGTCCGTTCTGTCCAAAGCAACTTAGAAAGTCAACAAAATTCCCATCATAATACCAACGTCTTACTTCACAGATCTAGTGAAAAAAATCCTAAGCTTCATTTGGAACTGAATAAGAACCCAAATAGCCAAAACAATCTTAAGCAAAAAGAACAAATCTGGAGGCATCACAGTACTTGACTTCAAATGATAATACAAGGCTATAATAATCAGAACATCATGATAATGGTATAAACGTAGAGACAGACCAATAGAACACAATAGAGAACCCAGAAATAAAATCGTACAGCTATAACCATCTGATCTTTGACAAAGCAGAAAAAAATATACACTGGGGAAAGAACACCCTATTCAATAAATGGTGCTGGGAAATTTGGATAGCCATATGCAGAAAAATGAAACAGAACCTATATTTCTCATCATATACAAAAATTAATTCAAGATGGACTAAAGACTTAAATGTAAGGCATGAAACTGTAAAAATTCTAGAAGAAAATGTAGGAAAAATTCTTCTAGACATAGGCCTAGGCAAAGAATTTATGACTAAGACCCCACAGGCAAATACACCAGCAAGAAAAATATATAAATGGGACAGTTAAATTAAAAAGCTTCTACACAGCAAAAGAAACAATTAACACAATAAACATGCAACCTACAGAATGGGAGAAAATATTCACAAACCATATATCTGACAAAGGAATAACATCCAGATCTACAAAGAACTCAAACAAATCAGCAAGAAAAAAGCCAAACAATTCCATCAAAAGTGGGCAAAAAACATGTACGGAATTTTTTCAAAAGAAGAGAGACAAATGACTTATAGACTTATGAAAAAAGTTTTAATATCACTAATCATCAAGGAAATACAAATTAAAACCACAGTGAGATACCACCTTATCCCTGTCAGAATGACTATTATTAAAAAGTCAAAAAACAAAAGATGCTGGCATGGATGCAGAGAAAAAGATACACTTATACACTGCTAGTGGTTCTGCAAATTAGTACAACCTCTGTGGAAAACAGTATAGAGATTACTCAAAGAGCTAAAAGTAGACTTACTATTCAATCCAGCAATCCTACTACTGGGTATGTACCCAAAGGAAAGGAAAAGAAATTATTTTATCAAAAAGATACCTGCACTCAAATGTTTATTGTAGCACAATTCACAGTTGCAAAGATATGGAACCAACCTAATTGCCCATCAGTATATGAGTGAATAAAGGAAATGTGGTGTGTATACACACACACACACACACACATACACACATATACTATGGAGTACCACTCAGCCATAAAAAGGAATGTAATAACTTTATTTGCAGCAACTTGAATATAAATGGAGACCATTATCTTAAGAGAAGTTTCTCATGAATGGAAAAACAAACACCACATGTTCTCACTAATAAGTAGCAGCCAAATAATGGTTGCACATAGGCACAAAAAGATGTAAAGGACATTGGAAACTAAGAAGGGAGTAGGATGGGAAAGGCCTGAGGAATAAAAACTTACCTGTTGGGTACAATGAACACTGTCCTGATGGTGGGCACATTGAAAGCCCTGAGCTCACCATTATGGAGTGTATCCATGTAACAAAAACTTTTGTACCCCCTTAATATTTTGAAATTAAAAATAAATATGTTCATGAAATACTGATCAGTGAAATGCATATTACAAAATAATGTATATATACTGTATTTCCATTGTTTAAGGTATTTATTCCTGTAAAGAAAGGAATAGAAGCATAAAGAACAAAATGTTTAAAAATATGATTATTAAAGAGTTTTTATTCTCAAAAAAAAAAGAAATGGGAGGGTTCAATACTATTTTATGCTTGATATCATAAAAACTAGCAAAAAATCACATGATTACAAAAACAGTCTAACTTAGAAAGATAAAAACACTCTTCAGCATTCCATATTTAATCATAACCTTTAGCAAACTTCATGGAACACCATACAGAGTGGGAATATACAAAGGTCAAGGACTGCCATCCTTAAGGATCCTGCATGCTCTCATGGTTTAAGAAATTCCAGGGGCTGGGCATGGTGGCTTACACCTGTAATCCTAGCACTCTGGGAGGCCAAGGTGGGCGGATTGTTTGAGCTCAGGAGTTCGAGACCAGCCTGAGCAAGAGCGAGACCCCATCTCTACTAAAAATAGAAAGAAATTATATGAACAACTAAAAATATATACAGAAAAATTAGCCAGGCATGGTGGCACATGCCTGTAGTCCCAGCTACTCGGGAGGCTGAGGCAGCAGGATTGCTTGAGCCCAGGAATTTGAGGTTGCTGTGAGCTAGGTGATGCCATGGCACTCTAGCCCAGGCAACAGAGTGAGACTCTGTCTCAAAAAAAAAAAAAAAAAAAGAAATTCCAGGATCTCTTTATTCAATAATGACCTATTGAAAAAGAAATCAATAAAACAATCCCATTTATAATAGCATCAAAAAGAATAAAATACTAAGGAATAAATTTAACCAAGGAGGTGAAAGATCTGCATACTGAAAACTATAAACACTGATGAAAGAAATTGAAGAATACAAAAATGGAAAGATATTCTCTGTTAATAAATGGGAAGAATATTGTTTAAAATGTCTATACTATGTGAAGTGATATACAGATTCAATGCAACCCCTACCAAAACTCCAAAAGCCTTTTTTATAGAAATTGGGGGGGGGGGACTCTAAAATTTGTAAAGAACCACAAAAAAACCCGAATAGTTAAGGCAATCCTAAGAAACAAAAACAAAGCTGGAGGCATTACATTATTTGATTTCAAATTATATTGCAATGCTGTAGTAATCAAAACAGTAAGGTACTGGCATTAAAAACAGACACATAGACCAATGGAACAGAATAGAGAGTCCAGAAATAAATCCACACATGTACAGTCAATTGATCTTCTATTAATACAGAGGATCCAAAAACAAACAATGAGGAAAGGATAGTCTCTTTAATAAATGGTGTTTGGAAAATTGGCTATCCACATGGAAAAGAATGAAATTGGACCCTTACCTTACAATATACACAAAAATCAACTCAAAATAGATTAAAGACCTAAATATAAGACCTTAAACCATAAAACTCCTACAAGAAAACACAGGAGAAAAAGTCCTTTCCCTTGATCTTGGCAGTGACTTTTTTGTTTAGGATCCCAAAAGCACAGTCAGCGAGAGCAAAAATAAATAAATGTGACTACATCACACTAAAAGCTTCTGTGCCTCAAAGGAAACAATCAACAAAATCAAAAAGGAACGTATGGAATGGGAGAAATATTTGCAAGCTATATATATGGGGTTAGTATCCAAAATATATCAGGAACACAACTCACTAGCAAAAAAATAGAATAACCTGATTTTTAAAATGGGCAAAGGATCTGAATAGACATTGCTCCAAAGGAGGCATAAAAAGGACCAAAAGGTATTTGAAAAGGTGTTCAACACCATGACTCATCAGGGAAATGTAAATCAAAACCACAATGAGGTATCATCTTACCCTAGTTAGAATGACTATTATCAAAAAGACAAAAGTAACAGATGCTCACAGGTATACAGAGAAAAGAGAACTATTATACACTCTTGGTTGGAATGTAAATTAGTACAGCCACTATGGAAAATAGTATGGAGGTGTCTCAAAACACTGAAAATGGAACCACCATACAATCCAACAATCACACTACTGGGTATTTATCCAAAGGAAAGGAAAATAGCGTACCAAAGGGATACCTGAACCTCCATGTTTATTGCAGAACTATTCACAATAACTAAGACATGTAATCAACCTAAGTGTCTAACAACAGATAAATGGGTAAGAAAATGTGGTGTATACATGCAATGGAATACTATTCAGCCACAGAAAGAATAAAATCACATCATTTCCAGCAACCTGGATAGAAAGGGAGGTCATCATGTTAAGTGAAATAATCTAGTCACAGATAGACAAATATCACATGTTCTCTCTCATATGTGGGAACTAAAACAGTTGGTCTTATGGAGGTAGAGAATAGCATGACAGTTACCAGAGGCTGGGAAGGGAGCGGATGAAGGGAAGTTTAATGGGTACAATCATACAGTTAAATAGAAAGAATAAGTTATAGTGTTCAATAACACAGAGGATAATTATAGTTAAAAACAATATATTTCATATTTCAAAATAGCTAGAAGAGAAAATGTTCTCAACACAAAGAAATGATAAATGTACAAGGTGATGGATGTCTTAAATACCCTGATTTGATCATTACACATTGTATGCATGTATGAAAATATCATATGTACCCCATAAATATATGCAATTATGAATGAATTTAAAAACTAAATAAAATTCACTATTTATTTAAATGTAGAAAATATGCCAACTGCTTACATGTTAAATTAAAGATTTTCCCTATACCTATCCTCCAGACTCTAAGTAAAATTGACCCCCCATAAAGAATATTTATCCTGTGGCTTCTCAACCCCAGCACACCTCTGTGAACTCCCAAGAAACACATACACAAGTTTGAGAATCACCCACACCAAGGGCTGCATCTTAAATACCTGCAGAGGCAAAGCAGTGAGCATAAGTGATTGATGATGGTGCCCTGAAGCACAGAGCCGCAGGGGCTGCAGGGGCTGCAGGGGCTGCAGCTTACTGCCTTGTCTAAGGGGAAGCCAGCACGATTTAGCTGTTGCCGATTGTTGCTCTGTGGGAATGTGGGCTGAATATTGCCAACTCTCAAATTTTTAAGAACCTGAAATCCAGGTTTTTTTAATAAAAAGTTTCCCAGTTTTAAATGTTGACAAGAAAATCAAAACATTTTTATATATGGCAGGCTAACTGGGCCTTCAGGCTCCCGGTTTGTGACCTCTGACCTAAACCATATCAAACTCAACACAACACAATAGGCTGTTCACAGTAGGCTGGATCCCAAATTATCTCAGCCTCTTAGGCTCCCTTTATTTCTTTCCCCTCAACACTTTCTCCCCACCCCAAGCCTATTCGTGCAACCTCTGACTTGAGAATTCTGACTTAGTCTCCAAACTCTATGTCCATACTACTACATATCCTAAGGGATATGTGAATGAGACTTCTTCAAGTTGTGCAGTGCCCAACCTACCCAACTACACAATATGTCTCAGCACAGCTCCCCACACATTGTATTTCAGAACCCCTCACTTTACATGTCAGTAACCTCTACTAGACTTCAGGCTGGATACTTGATGGCAGGGTGTAATGAAGGTTTCAGAGCAAAGTAGTTAAAGGCAGAAGCTCTGTATCCAAATTTCTGGGTTCATATTGTACTCACTGTGAACACTTAATGGGTGTGATCTGAAAATACGGGAAACTAAACTTCCCTCGCTAGGCAGACTATGAGGTTTAGCAGAGAAAAAAATAGGAAATGGTAAACATTGTGCTGAAATAGAGTACATGCTCACTAAGAGTTAGCTGCTTTTACTATTTTATTCATCTGCTTATTACCAGCATTTTGAACAGTGACTAGAACCTAGTAGCTGCTCTTTGAATTTTTAATGAGTGAATTAACATTTATTAATAAGCAAACAAACAAGTTTTGCCTCTAGGATAAAAGGCGAATAAAAATTGATGTAGAAAGACACTTTATTTCCCAATTGTTTGAAAGCCTGTAGCTCTGGAAACCATAGTCCTATGTCCTGCATGTATTTAATGACGGCTAGATAAGGTGAGAGAAGAGAAAAAGCCCGGGAAAGGAAAATAAACTTAAGTATTAATAAACAGAAAAGGACAGAAGAAACATAGGACCATTCAGCAAGAGGACATGAACCAAATATGGAAAATAAAAACCAAGCCAGCAAATGTTAAAAAAAAAAAAAAAAAAGATGTGGGGAGAAACTGAAGAATAGAAGGAAAAAATTAAATTGTATAGTGAAATATTTGGATGGGCAAAGTAATATAATTAGATATAAACCATTTCAGGGCTACTTCATAATCCAAAAGAACACTCCATTGCTCTTTCCTTTCATCATCTGAGCCTGAGTTGTTGGAGCCTCTTCAGCTCCTTCTCTTTCTCCTGCTCCCTTCTTAGGGGTGCTGTAAATTCAGCTCTGGAAGAACTGCCCCAGCAGGGCTGGCCACCCTGAGATGTTTGTCCTTTTTGCTTGGTCACTGACCCTTACACTGAATTAGGGAACCTTTCTTCTGCGCAAGCTACTTTTTATGGGCTTAATTTGCAATGGCCAATTCTAAGGTTTGTTTGCTTGGTTTTCTTTTGTTGGAAAAATAGGGAAGAAAAAAAAATTCTCTATTGTAAGAAACCTGCATAGGAAGGGGTTACCTACACGGGGGAATTTCCCTGTTTTAAAATGAAATTGGGTTAATTGAGAAGGGCATTGAGAAATACTGAAGCCCAATTAACAAAGTCTAAAGTCTCCCAATTAACAAGGTAATTGTGAAATGGCTTTGGGGCAGCACTTAGAGCTGTAGAAAGGAAACCACTCGTTCCAGGTTTAGTCAGAGAGTGGTGTAAGGTCCTTTCTACTCTCAGGACATGTAAAAGGAGCCTAGACGTGCAGAAAGATTTCAAGACGTTTGGATAGAACACACGTATCGGGGGCCTGAGTGGACACGATGTGTCTTGAGAAACCGAGCAGGAATATTTCCCACATGTTGAACTTTATTCTAATGATGCCACCCAGTGTCCAAATCTCCACCTACGAGGGGGCCTTACATACACAGAGGGCGCTGTTGGCCGCGCATCCTGGACTTCTGTCCACTCGCGGCCATCCTTAGCTGCACTCCAGTGATTGTCCCTTTATTAAGACCCTATTTCCCTCTTGGCTCGCCACAGTTTTGACAGCATGTGCTACCACTACTTCTCTGATGATTTTTAAATCGAGACAATAAAAGATCAATAAAAGGAGGGAGGACGAGAGAGAATGCTGCCCTGGGGTTGAGGGACGCTCAGCCCCTGGAACTTGTCGCTATGAGATCGGGAGGCCCCGTGGGGGAACCTCCCCCTAGCTGAGCGGAAAGGCGCGGTCCCCGCCAGCAGAAGCCCCGCGGTCACGAACAAGGAGCGCTCAGTCCTTGCCACGGCGGAAGAAACCGCCATCTGCCTTCTGCAGGCTCCAGGCACAGTCTGTGCTCGCTCTGCTTGCAGACGGCCTGCCCTGCGGGTGGGGCGCCCAGCTCTTCCTGCTCTGTGAGGGTGGCAGGAGGCTGGGACTCCAGGGCGGGAAGCGCAGCGCCCTGGGGCTGCAAGGACACACCCGCTCAGGTCAGGGTGCGCCTCGTCTGGGCGCCCAGGCTGGACGGCTTTTCATGTAGTGCCTCACTTTTGGCCACGGGGGGATTTTCTATTCCTTGCATGATGTTGTTAATATTTGATCCTTGAATCACGTTTGTGGTTTTGTTTTTAGTGCTGTTTGGCCAGGAGGGAAATGAAGAAGTAAGCTGTGGGCGCTGAGGTTTCCCAGCAGCAACGTTAGGATCCATCCTCTACAGCTGCGGTCCCCAACCCCAGGTCGGTGGCCTTTAGGAACCAGGCCGCACGGCAGGAGGTGAGCAGCGGGGGAGCCAGCTAAGCTTCACCTGTGTTTGCAGCCGCTCCCCATCGCTGGCGTCGAAAGCTCTGCCTCCTGTCAGATCAGCGGGGGCATTGGATCTCACAGGAGCAGGAACCCTACTGTAAACTGCACATGCGAGGGATCTAGGTTGCGGCTCCTTATGAGAATCTAATGCCTGATGATCTACGGTGTTGTTGACGCGGTGATGCTAGCGCTGGGGAGCAGCTGCAAATACAGATTATCATTAGCAGAGAGGTTTGACTGCACAATAAATATAATGCACTTGAATCATCCAGAAACCATCTCCCTTCCCTCCCACACCATCCCCAACCATGGAAAAACTGTCTTCCATGAAACTGGTCCCCGTTGTCAAAAAGGTTGGGGACTGCTTTACAGGAAAGCATTTTCTCATGTCTGAATTTAAAATACCACTACCCAAATCTGAAGTTTGCCAACCTGCTGCATTCTGAATTTCTTCCACACAGGGTTGAGAGGTGATTGGGCATGAAACCAAGTCTATTGTCATCCTCTTTCCTTTGAATTATCAGGAAAGTTTTTGAAATACAAAGGGTAACGTCTCTACTGTTTGGGCTGAAAAGCCTTTAAACAAATGTGAACTCTCTACTGTTAATTGTACATTTTTTTACTCTGCCATGTGGTCCCTGACACTCTACAAGAAAGAAACCAAGATTTCTTCTCTCAATCAAATGGGAGAGTTGGTGATTAGCCAAGGTCATGGACAAAAAAAAAAAAAAAAAAAAAAGTCCTACTACTTTGGAACTTAGGGCTACGTTTTCGTGTTTTAATATCCTCTTATTCAATCTTTTACTCCTACAGAACTGGGAATTATGAACAGTTGCTGGGTATTCATATATTTGCTAAGTTTCCAGGCACAATAGGTAAAGCTCAGAGCTGAAATTCATCAAAATGCTAGTGGTTAATTTGCTTTAAAAATCACTCCTCCCCAGAAGATGATAGGTTGGCATTTTCTATAGAGACCTATGTGAACGCTTCATTCTGTCTTTTAGGGACGGAATTGCCTACAGATGAGTCTAGCAGAGCCAAACGTCTGATTTTGATCCCTGACTGTATTTGAATTGGTGGCTTTTTCCCACGGAGTACAAAAGAAATTTGAACCAGGGCTTTGGTCTTCATGTCACCTCTATATCAAAGACAGCACGAAGCAAAGCAGCCCAGCTGCTCCAGTGCGGTGACTGGCACGGCGGACGGAAAGTAATGGGAGAAGTGTCAGGGAAGACTGTAGGTAGCAAAAGCGATAATGAGACGGAGTGTGATGGAGCCCTCGGCAAGATTAAATGTGCAAGTGTCTTTCTTCTCTAATTAGACATTTATATCATTCACTTTCCAACCTTAAGAAACATCCAAGGAGAGCGCTGTGCTTGCCAATTTTTCTATTGACCTTTCACAGCTTTGCGAAGCAAAAACTCCTCTGTTGCTGGGAAGGGGAGGTGCAGATTCAGCGTTCCCTCCCCAAGTCAAGCCAGTGTCTGAGCAAGGCCCACTGCTCATGTGCAGAGACTCTGGGAGGGAAAAAGGGTCTGTTGAATGTTTGTGTCTTACATCCAAAGAATGTGTCCCATATGCTACAGGCAGCCCCAGATCACGGAAGCATTTTTCTGTGGTTTCTGAATGGAACAGCTTGTCTGTTCCTGCTGCTTTACAGGCATATAGAAGAAATAAATGCTCCAGTTTTTTGGTAGGTTCTAGGCAAATGCTTAGTGTTTCCCATCTTGTGACTGTAAACATTCGCTCTGCCTTCTCTTCCCCTATCTCTGGCTTTTGTGAAATTTTTAATATCTCCGAGGACACAGTGATATTTAAAAATGTGTATATTTCTACTCAACTTATTTCTAATCCTTGCTCTCCAAGAAATACTGGTTGCTGTATTCAGACGTAACAGCAGAAAATTGGTGTGATATTGTGGAAGGGGCACAGGCCAAAGAAAAGAGGCCTTTGTTCCTGGGCTGGTTCTACTACTCACTAGGTGCTTGGCCTCAGAGAAACCACCTCATATCTCTGGGCTTTGGTTTTCTACTATCCAAAATGAGGTGCAAAGAGGGGAGGGTGGGCCATCCCAGGTAGCACACATGCCAAAACTAAGCATCTCCTAGCAATCACTGGCATAACTTATTCACACCCTCCAGCCATTTATACTTATCCCATAACACACATAACACAAACATATATAAATACATTTTTAAGAAATTTTAAAATTAAGAATAATTTTTAAATGAAGGCAGGGAGATGTCAGACAGAAAAACTAGAGCAGCCCCAAAGGAATCTCTGAAGGTGTATAATCAATCACATTACTAATAATATCACCTTACGGTGATGTCATTCTTTAAAAAAATACTGCCTGATTCCTGCCCCCCAACTTGCTCTTCTCACAGCCTTTCCCCATCTCAGTAAATGGTAACTCCAACCTTCTAATTGCTCATGCCAAAACCTGGGAATCGCCTTTGACTCTTCTCTGCCACCCCCTCTTCCATTCATCAGCGAGTCCTGTCTGCTTTACCTTGAAACATACCTTGGTATATTTCAGAACACCATATCTTGGTCTCCTAAGTATCTCCGTATTTTCATCACCACTTTCCCAGGTCTATTCTTTTTTTTTTTTTTTTTTTTTGAGACAGAGTCTCGCTTTGTTGCCCACGCTAGAGTGAGTGCCGTGGCGTCAGCCTAGCTCACAGCAACCTCAAACTCCTGGGCTTAAGCGATCCTACTGCCTCAGCCTCCCGAGTAGCTGGGGCTACAGGCATGCACCACCATGCCCGGCTAATTTTTTCTATATATATTTTTAGTTGGCCAGATAATTTGTTTCTATTTTTAGTAGAGACGGGGGTCTCGCTCTTGCTCACGCTGGTCTCGAACTCCTGACCTCGAGCGATTCACCTGCCTTGGCCTCCCAGAGTGCTAGGATTACATCCCAGGTCTATTCTTAACACAAAGGCCTGGGTAACTCTTTTGGAAAGTCAGAAAGATCACGTGTCACTTGTGGTCCAAAGCCTCTGAAGTTTTCCTTCTCACTCTGTGTTGAACCCAAGCCCTTACATGGCCTAACAGAGTCTGCTCAGTCTGACTTGGTCCCCCACCTCTCCTCTCTGGATTCTCCTGCTACTTTCACTGTGTTCTCTCTTCTGCTGCTATACCAGCCTCTTTGCTATTCCTCCAACACGCCAGGTGCATATCCAGCTCAGGGCCTTTCCCCAGAACATTCTTTCATGGTTTGCTTCTTTAATCTCTTTCAAGGCTCTCATCAAATGTGAATGAGAATTCCCCTGACACTCCAAACCACCTTACTCTGTCTTATCTTACTCTGGCTCTTACTGCCACATGACACATATTTATGTGCTTATACTTTCTGATTTCTCCCCCAAACTAGCTCCCACACAATAAAAGCTCCATGAGGGCAGGGGCTTTGTTGTTTTGTCTTCTGCTAATCTTCATGGCTAGAGCAGCACCTACCCCATAGTAGGAGCTCAATTATAAATATGGTGAAATGTACAAAAGCATTCAACACAGTATTAATGAACACCTACTGTGGGTGACTAGCTGCTGGAATAGATACAGCAGTGAAGGAGGCTAACATGGTCCCTACTTGATGGAGCTTGCACTTTAGGGGGAAAAACTTACTAAATAGATTATTCATTTACTTATTTGAGATAATCTCAGATAGTAGTAAGGGGTAATGAAATCAAAAAGTGCTAAAGGTAGGGAGAAAAGACTGTTTGAAATAGGGTGGTCAGGAAAGTCCTCTTAGGGGAATAATTTAAGCTGAGACCTGAATGATAAGAAGGAGGTGACTGGGAGTGGAAAACCATTCCAGGCAGAGGAAACTGCAGTGCAAAGGCCCTGAGACAGGAACAAAGATTGGTGTGTTACAAGAACAAACAGAACAAGAGTATGGCTAGGATAGCAGGGAAGGAGGTAAGGACTGAGAGATAAGCACAGAGGCTAGATCACTGGGGTCCTACCCAAACCCTCACATTTTATTGTAAATCTATGGGAAGCTATTGGAGAGATTTAAGCAGGAGGGTGTTCGAGTGTAATTTAGATTTTTGAAAGATTGCTCTGACTTCTCTATGGAGAACAGTCTTCTTGTGAGGCAAGAGTAGAACCACTTAGGGGGCTGTCTTGCAGTTGTCCAGGGGGAGATGACTCTGCCTTGAACCGGAGAGCGTGATAAACTGTCAGGAAGCTAAAATGTGGTTTTTCGAAAAGATTTATTTTCATATTTCTGGAAAAGAAAGGTGAAATGATGTCATGTACATATGGCCCAATTAGAAACACAGAGTGTAGAGCTGGAAGGAAACCTTGGGTCATTTATTGGATCTCTCACCTGGTGCAGAAAGTCTCTCTGCTGCATCTCTGAAACATGATCACTGAACTTCTGCCAGAAAACTCCAGTCATGAGAAACTGAGCACACTCCACTGTCAATACCATCATAAGAAAGGAGGCTTGTTGATGGGGATAAAAACTTCCATGCACACAAGTACAATGGGCATTATTATCCCTGTTTACAACATAAGCAGCAAAACCCTACAGAAACTGAGATGGTTCTCAAGACAGCATTACAAATGAGTGGCAGAGCAAGGGCTAGAACCTAGTTCTCTCAATTCTCAGCACAATATTAGGCGGAGGCTAGTGAGAATTCATCTATTGAGCAAATTTGTCCTAGTAACTAAATGAAGGCATTCATCCCTAACAAAACGTCTCCCATAAAATTATGCCACACAGTCCACTCCTGCTGGGCCTCCATGCTTTTCTCCAAGAAATCCAAATGCAGATGGGCTCAAAAGTGGCAAGCAGGAGGTCATTGGCAGGTATCACCTCTCTCCTGACCACGTGTACAGCTTGAGGCTGAGCAGTTGGGCATGGCTGGTCCACCAAGAACTGCTTCTGGAAAGGGGAATAGCAACTGGAGTTTAACTGAGAAAACCCCATAACCTCCCTGGATGAAGGAGCGCAGCCTGAGGATGCGTGCCCAAGGGATCTCTGCAGAGCAAATGAAGCTGAGGGGCCTGCAGGCAGCAAATTCACTCAAGAAAGAGACACAAGCATCTTGGTAGAAATGATGCCTGCTAATAATCAGCACTATAGACCTTGGCAATGACTAACGAAAGCTAAGAAGCCTCTTGAAGAGGAATGTTGTTGTAAGACTGAGAAGAAACTGCTAGTTCAAGTCAGAAGACCCAGATTCTATTCCTGGCTCTAAATTCCACTGGGGCTTTGCTGGAGTGGTAAGGGGTGGGTGTGGGAGGCAGATAAGATCAGTGGTTCACTCCCTGGGGTTCCTGGAAAGACTCTATAAAGATGGCATCATCACTCGCTTCTCTCTTTTAAAGAGTTAAGTAAAAGCCATCCATTAATCTGCAATTTGTATGACTAAAATGGTAAGCATACATCGAAAACTCTGATCAAAGTTTTGTGTGTTTTTAGTTAAATAAATGGAAAAATGATTATTTCTTTTTTTTTCCTGGTGCTTTACCAACACTATTTTTTGTAGCTTTTCTGAGGTTTGATTGACACACAATAAAATGCACATATTTAAAATGTATAATTTGATGATTATTTCTTAATAAAGCAATTAAGAAGATACCTTTATAAAAAGAAGTTTCAGGGTAGAGATTAGGGAAAATTACAGAAAGGATCCTTAATGGTAAATGGGCTGGAAACCACAGGGCTTGAGTGTCTCCCTGGCTCCTACCAGCTTTACCAGTGCCGAGACTCTATACTACTAAAATTCTCTGAGGAGCATCCACATGAGGTGCCATAAGAAGATCAAGCACATTTGTATCCAGGATGAGCCCCGGTTACTGCAGGACCCAGGTATAAGCCCATCACAGAACTATCTTCTGGAGTAAAGTCACTTTCAAGTGAGCTAGTGTAGATGAGTGTGAACCAGCGGGAAGAACATGAGACCCAGAGTCAGGAAGCCTATACTTTGGGTCTAGGATACACATCAAATAACTGAACCATTCTGAGCCTCAGTTTCCTGACCTGTAAAATGGGAAGGATTAGACTAGATGATCTTTAAGACCCCTTATAACCCCTAAATCTTATGATTCTAGAGATTATAACAAGATAATTTTGTCTTATCCTGGTTTCCCTAGAAAAGAGAGCCCAAGGAAAAAATTAACTGTATCAATCAAGGTTCTTTAGAGAAATAGAACCAACAGGAGATAGATAAGTGATTGATAGATACAGATAGATATAAAGATACGTAAGTAATTTTAAAGAATTGGCTCATGTGCTTATGGGAGCTGGCAAGTCCAAAATCCACAGCAGAAGCTGGAAGGCTGGAAACTCAGTCTTGAAGGAGAATTCCTTCTTTTCCAGAAAACCTCAGTTTTTGCTTTTTAGGCCTTCAACTGATTCGATAAGTCCCACCCACATTATCAAGGGTAATCTCCTTTACTTAAAGTCAACTGACTCTAAAGGTTAATTACATCTATGAAATACGTTCACTGCAGCATCTAGACTAGTATTTGGCCAAGCATCTGGGTGCCATAGCCCACCCAAGTTGCATATAAAGTTATCCATCACAGCTACCATGCTAGCACTTTACTGGGAGGGTATTTTCTCAGGGGAACAAGCGTGAAGGGAAAGAGGGAAATGAAGTAGAAAAAGAGGGAGAGCACATACAAGGGAGCATGTTACTGAGCTTTCCACACTTTTGCAACAAATGCAGCCTACTGCTGGGTCTTGGGAACTGCATCTTGGAACAATCCATAGAAGAGAGGAGAGGAGAGCAGTTGGTCCACTTGTACCCTCCCATCACCCATCATCCATCAAAATCTCCTCTGCAGATTTTCAACTCTCTTGTGCCACCCAGAGCCTCCGGGCAGCCACTGGGACAGCCAGGACCTGTCATGGATGTGGGGTGCACTGCCCAGCTCCCCACCAGGACTCCTCAGATAGCACTCAGCTGAGGCCCTCTGTGGGAGCTCAGTCAGAGAGAGCCACTCACCCAAGGTCACTCGCCTTCACCTACAGCAACCTGCTTCCAGTGACTGGTTGATATGGAGACACAAAGGCCCAGCCCTGTGGCCTCAATTTGGGACAATTCTGGCGGGCTATCCTAACATCAGACCACCTCGTGCAATCAGCTGTGGCCTTTCTTGAAAAAGCATCACAGTTCATCTCCTCCCTCTGTCCAACTCTACTTTGCTAGATAGAAGGACTATGACCCTAAATCTCAGGGACACACAAAAGCAATTTAAAAATAGAGAAAAAAAGCAATTTAAAATAAAGAAAAAAATCCAAAGTCCTCCTATTCCTCTGTTCCTCATCATTGTTCTTAGAAGTGACCAAATGCTTCATGTTATTCTGTTTTAAATTCAAATCACTCTAGGGAGGACAAAGAGAACCATTGTTATTGCCCGAGGGGTACACATGCAAAAAATGACTACTTGTGAGTATGCATATCAAGTAGCTAAGTTAAGCTTCTGAGTATTTAGATGAAATAGCAATAATAATAATTGTTTTTAAAAAGACCTAATGCTCCTAATCATCCCTGCCTTTTCTGACTTTCCAGAATGAAAAGGGCCTAACAAGAGCCCATAAGTAAATATCACCTGAATTTAAGAAGAATCTCAGGGGAGTCTTCTGCTTCTTGTATGTTTTAAACTGTCAACACACTCCCTGAGCACATGATGATAGCTCCAAGTTCTTAATGTTCCATCATCCCTTCTCCTTTATGCAGGCAAACTCTGAGCACATGGGTTCAAAGATACTCTTTTGTTCTCTACCTTCTCAGCCAGTTTCCCTGCTTGCTCATCAGCAGGGAGAACTCTGATGTACAACCTGATCTGTAAAGCATGGAGGAGAAATCACAGCCAAACAATCATTTGGTTTAAAAGATCTACTTTGGGACCAGGATCACCTATGTTCATGATTGATTGAGATTGATCAATTAAACTACTACATAAATGTCTATTTTTCCTTTCTCTTTCTGCTTTAGGTGGCATTAATCAAAGCACATTGTCCACAGCAAGGCTGTTAGAACCTCCCTCCGCTCTGCAGTCTGGATCATGCCATATTGAACTGATGAAATACTGGATTTCTTTCTGGCCACCACACTTTAAATGGAATGGAGACAACCAGCACATCAACTGAAAGAGGACACCATAATGTGAAGACCTACAAAGAACTGATGAAAGAACTAAGGGCATTTGATCTGGAAAAGCAATGAGTCAAAGTTGTCTTTAAACATGTGGATGAGTGTGCTGTGCTCAAGAGAACAGGTGTACTCTTTGTATAATAGTTATATACCCATTTAGGCTTTTCCTTGCAAGAAGTAGAAACCAACTGGTTAATCTAAAAAAGAAGAAAGAAGAGAAGGAAAGACTGAAATGGAACTGGAAAAGAAACCAGTCACATATTGGAAGAGTATGAAGTAGTTCAAAAAATGAAAGGAAAACTGAACATGAGGTTCAGGAGCAATGGGGAACAGGGCAGGTCCAGGAACCCAGGTAATAGCTGTGGTCAACAGGATGACATAGCTCCTAGTTTTTTGCCCTTGTCTCAAATTCTTGAGAATAAACTTCCCTTTGGTCCAGCCTGTGTCACATGTTCACCACTGGGCTGCCTGCCTGCAGTAGGACACAAGTTAGTCCCCAAGGAAAAACCATGTTGAAGGGGGAAGGACTCTTAAGTAGTCTAAATAAAAACTACTCAAACGTAATCCTCACACCAATAACAGCAGCAGCAGAACCTGAAAGTTTGTTAGAAATGAAAATCTCTGGGGGTGGGCCCCAGGAAGCTCTATTGTGACAAGTTCTTCAGCACGCTGAAATTTGAGAAGCACTGATCCAAACATGCCTACTCCAGACTCCAAAGCATAAGACTAAGACAAACAGGTTGAAAGTTAAGAGAATAGATTTTAGACTGAAATAAGAAAAATGTCTAAGTGTCATAACAGGTGCAGTCACAGACAGCTTAGGGTAGTAGGAAGCTCCCTACCGGAGGACGGATTCAAGTAGGAACTGATTGGAATGCTATGGAGGAGATTCAACATCAAATGACATTTAAAGTCCCTTCCAATCTCAAGGGTCTCCACTATGATTTACTTTATATATCTGTTGGTCTCTGATTTTAAATATAATTCTTCTAAAGGGGCTACAATTTCTCTTTGAATTGTCCCTGAATAGAGAAACTCTATTCACCCCTAAAAGAACACAGAAGAGTTCATATACCCAGACTCCAGTGGTGGACGGGGACTTTTCTGTGCGGATGCTTGCAGCTGCCTTGGCCATGGTTAGACTTTCCCAAGGAGAGGTCAAGTATCGGTTGGGTGAACTAAGAAGAAGCCTGAACTCTAGGACTTTTCCAAGTGGGGACAGGACATATCAACTGTTCATCTTAACAAAAGTTCTCTCTTGTGTCAAGCATCCAGTCATTTATCTCATCAGATTTGCAAAATGTTATCCTAATTGTCAGCTGGACCATGAAAACCAAAAACTCAAAACGATAAATATTTAGTAGACAGATAAAGAAAAACCAAAAAAGGAAAAAGAACTTATGATCACATATGGACATACAATCACACCTGGACATCAGTACAAGTTTTTTCAGATCAGATTAGCATTTCTCCCAATTAAAAATGATCCTAGAGAATTTAGAAAAGACACAGGCATTTGATATCTTTATGCTTGGCTGTGAGGGTGACTTGTGGAATATTTTCCAACCACTCAGTTGAGAAATGTTCTTTCACGGAAATAACATGTTCCTCCAAAATAGACTCTAAATCATTTGATGAGTGAATTTTTGTAAAAAGCAAAAACAATCCTGATGTTTGCCATTCTCTCAAAATAATTGGCATTCCTTCCAAGCATCAAAATGATTTGTTTCCCCTTACTTCTACTTAGATCCAATGATAAAAAAAAAAAAAGCAATGAAATGCTACTGACATAACAGCTGAATACAACTGCTGGTTGTTACAGAAGGGCAATTTTAACTCATAAAGTAGTTTTACTCACATTTAGACCCATAAATGTACATACTGACTATTAGGTGTGACTGTGAATCTCGCAAGTTTGTTCATAAATGTTCTGAATAGAGAAGCATAAAGAGTGAGTGATGAAACTTAAAAAGCCTTTGCCAAATCCTGTCTGTTTCAGCTTTTTTTATTCTTGACAGATGCATTATGTTGTAAACGCCTAAGCGGCTAAATGTATTTCTCCTCTACCAAAAACAATTCCTGAATCTTAGCAAGTTTAAAACCTTTGTGGTAGGCATAAAATCATTCAATGTCATAAGCAATAGGTTTTAAGGTTATAAGACACGATAGGTTGTATGATAGAATATTAAGATGGAAAATAAGCTTTAATAATATAAAGAAAAATAATTTCTCCCATTCTGGAGGTTGTCTATTCACTCTAATGACAGTTTCCTTGGCTGTGCAGAGGCTTTTTAATTTGATCAGATCCCATTTATTTTTTTGTTATTGTTGCTGTGATTGCTCTTGGGGTCTTCTTCATAAATTCTTTGCCTAAGCCAATGTCTATAAGAGTTTTTCCAACATTTTCTTCTAGAATTCTTACAGTTTCATGCCTTAGGTTTAAGTCTGTTATCCACCATGAGTTGATTTTTGTGAGAGGTGTGAGGTGTGGATCCTGTTTCAATCTTCTACGTGTGGCTATCCAATTTTCCCAGCACTACTTAGAATAGGGATTCTTTTCCCCAATGTATGTTTTTGTCTGCTTTGTCAAAGATCAGATGAAAATATGAGGATGGTTTTATATCTGGGTTCTCTGTCCTGTTCCATTGGTCTACATCTCTGTTTTTATGCCAGTACCATGTTGTTTTAGTTACTATAGCCTTGTAGTATAGTTTGAAGTCTGGGAGACTGAACCTTTTCAAAAGAAGACAAATGGCCAACAAACATATGAAAAATTGTTCGACATCTCTAATCATCAGGGAAATGCAAATCAAAACCACAATGAGATATCACTTATCTCCAATGAGAATGGCCTTTTTCGAAAAGTCCCAAAGCAATAAATGTTGGTGTGGATATGGAGAGATAGGAACACTCATGCACTAGAATGTTTATAGCAGCACGATTCACAGTTGCAAAGATGTGGAAACAACCCAAGTGCCCATCAATACATGGGTGGATTAATAAAATATCGTATATGTATACTATGGAGTACTACTCAGCCATAAAAAACAATGGTGAACTAATACCTCCTTATTATCCTGGGTGGAGCTGGAGCCCATTCTTCAAAGTGAAGTATCACAAGAATGGAAAAACAAGCACCACATGTACTCGCCATTAAATTGATACTAATTGATCAACACTTATATGCACATATTGAAATAACATTTATTGGGTGTTGGGCAGGTGGGAGATGGAGTAGGGGATGGGAAAATTCACACCTAATGGGTGCAGTGTGCATTGTCTGGGGGATGGGCATGCTTGTAGTTCTGACTCAGGTGGTGCAAAGGCAATATATGTAACCAAAGTGTTCGTAGCCCTGTAATATTCTGAAATAAAAACAATTAAAAAATGAAGATGTTGGAAGTAAAAAAAAAAGAAAACTAATTTGATGGAGATAAATCATTTCAGTTTATTTTGTGTTTGTTTGTTCAGAGAGGGGTTAACCCCCATGATTTTATGCTTTAACTCTTATTGTCATTTAGCTTCCTTTTCCATAAAAAGGGAAGGGAAATATTTTTTATCAGCAACAAAGGATTTTATACATTCAGCCCCTGGGAAAGTAAATAAGGTCATTAACTCAGTCAAAGTAATATTTACTGATCCAGGCCACTCTCCCTACTGATTCAAGAATTTTGTCTCTAATCCTAGGTTTGATTAGGTCACTCCCACTGACACTCTTCATCAAGTCCACGAGAAAATTCAAACACAGTAGCCCAGCATTCAAAGGCTTACTTTGCCATCTGGCCCTACCCAACTTTCTTGCTTCCTCTTTTGCCATTCCTCTTCACTATATGTACAATTTAAGTTCCAGTCACAATAAACCATCCTCAATTCTCCAAACCTGCACAACATTTCTGTATCTCTCTTTGATAATTCACACCACTCACTCTGCAAGACTTGCACTTTTCCCTTCAGGAAATTTTTCAGATTTCCTCTCTTTAGTGAAGCCCAATTAACATCTTTTCTCTTTCTCATATTGGATACCACAACGTCTAATACTGAACACCAAAATACAGGGGGTTTTTTTATTATTTTTTACAAATCTATCTACCTCACCAAACTCTGAGCTCTATGAACAGAGCCAATCCTTATTCTTCTTTGGAATTTCAAAATCACCTGCCATGTAGAGATCTCAGTGTGAGGTGAATGAATGACTGATTTAATAAATTAATTAATTAGGCATGCATGCATTGTTAGAGGCCCCCCAAAATTACAGACACACAGAATAGTCTAGAAATTAGGCTATTTTCCAGAAAAAAAATCTTTTAATGCAACAGGAATACTTAGAAATCAACCTACCAATAAGCATTTCTTGAAATGACCATAAGAATATTGGCAACTACCTACAAATTGTTCAAATAACAAATATCCACTGCTATGATAAACACAAAAGAACTAAATAATGTGATCCCTATACTTCACATCTCTTCAGAACAGCACCTTACATACTTTACCTAGTTTACCCTCCACAGATAAATCTTTCAAAATCACAGTTAATTCCACTTTCTGCCAGTAAATTTTTCCTGGAAAATTATTAAGATTTATGTCTCCCTGGGAATCTCCAAAAAGCAATAGAAAGTATACCAGAGTCTGAGCTAGAGTCTATATCTGTCAACTTCCTGTTTTGTCTCTTCCTGAAGAAGTAGATGCATGTTAAGCTGTTCTGCAAATGATATTTCTCCTCATCTTTCAGACTTGGAGGATAAAATGAAGTTGGAGGAGGAGGTAAGGCAAGAGGAGAGGGAACAGAAAATGGAAGAAACAGAGAAAATACATCTTAAACCATTCTATGAGGCCAGCATTACTCTAACACCAAAACCAGATAAAGACATTACAAAAAAAGAGAAAACTTCAGACCAATCTCTCTCATGAATATAGATGCAAAAATCTTCAAAGTATTACCAAATTGAATTCAACAATGTGTAAACAGATTTATGTACCATGGTTTGTGAACTGAATGTTTGTGTCTCCCCAAATCCATATGTTGAAACCTTACCTCACTGCAATTAGGGGAGTCTCCTCAGTTTTTAGGAGGTGGGGCCTTTGGGAAGCAATTAGAATTACATAAAGCCATGTGGGTGGAGCCCTCATGAATGGAATTAATGTTCTTGTAAGAGTCATGAGAGAGCTAGCTTTCTGTTCTCTGCTCTCTGCCATATGGAGATACAGCAAGAGGCCAGAAATTAGCAACTCAGAAGAAAGCCCGCAGCAGAACCCTGATCTCAGACTTCTAGCATCCAGAACTGTGAGAAATAAATTTCTGTTGTTTATAAGCCATCTGGTCTATAGTATTCTGTTATAGCAGCTCAAACTGACTAAGACAATGACCAAATGGGATTTATCCCAGGTATGCAAGGCCCACTCAACATTCAAAAATTAATTAATGTAATCCACCACATCAATAAGCTAAAGAAGAAAAATCACAATATAAAAATGATAATATCAATAGATTCAGGAAAAGCATTTAACAAAATCCAATATCGATTCATGATAAGCACTCTTAGCTAACTAAAAATAGAAGGAAATTTTCTCAATTTGATAAAGAACATCTACAAAAAACCTACATCTAACATCATAGTTTATGGTGAGAAACTAGAAGTTTTCCCACTAAGATCAGGAAAAAGCCAAGGATATCCCTCTTACCACTGCTTTTCAACATTATACTGGTAGTCCTAGCTAATGTAATAAGATGAGAAAAGCAGAAAAAAGGTATATAGATAGTGAAGGAAGAAGGAACTTCCTTTGTTCAAGATGACATAATAGTCTATGTAGAAAATCTGAAATAATTGCCAAAAACATCTCTTGGAATTAATGTGTGGTTATAGTAAGGCTGTAGGATACAAGGCTAATATATAAAAGTCAATTACTTTCCTATATACTAGCAATGAACAAGTAGAATTGAAATTAAAAACACATTACCATTTATATTAGCACCCCAAAAATTAAGCAGTTAGGTATAAATCTAAAAAAAATATCTACAAGAGTTATATAAGGAAAACTATAGACTAGTAAAATATATTGAAGAACTAAATAAATGAAGAGATATTTCATGTTCATGAATAGGAAGACTCAATATTGTCAAGATGTCAGTTCTTCCCAACTAAATCTGTAAATTCAGTGCAATCTCAATCAAAATCTCAGCTACTTGTTCTGGGATTCTAAAGCTTACAGAGAGAGACAAAAGACACAAAACAGCCAACTCAATATTGAAGAAGAAGAAAGAAGTCAGAAGACTGACACTATCCAACCTTAAGAATTACTATAAAACTATAGTAAACACCATTTGATATTGAAGAAATAAGACAAATAGATTCACAGAACAGAATAGAGAGCTTGAAAATAGACTCAGATAAATAATAGTCAACTGATGTTTGACAAAGGACTAAAGATAATACCATGAAAAAAAGATAGTCTTCTTAACAAACGGTGCTTGAACAACTGGACATCCACACACAAGGGGAAAAAAGGAAAAGAAAAACAAATCTAGACACAGACCTTACATCCTTCATGAAGATAAATTCAAAATGAATTATAGACCTAGAAGTAAAGTGCAAAACTATAAAACACCTAGAAGATAATTTAAGAGAAAATATAAATTATCTTGGGTTTGGTGATGACTTTTTGGATATAACACCATGAAAGAAAAGATTGATATACTGGAATTTATTAAATTTCAAGACTTTGCTCTGTGAAAGACAATGTCAAGATAATGAAAAGACAAGCCACAGACTGAGACAACTGATAGAAAATGTTTGCAACAGACACATCTGGTAAAGCGTTGGTATTCAAAATATACAAAGAACTCTTAAAATTAACAAAAGAAAATGAACAAACAATTAAAATATGAGCTAAAGACCCAGACCTGAACATACATCTCAACAAAGATGATATAAAGAAGGCAAGTAAGCATATGAAAAGGTGTTCAACATCTGCCATGGTTTGAATGTGTTGTGTCTCCAAATTTTATGTGTTGGAAACTTCATCCCCAAATTCATATGTTGATGGTATTTGGAGGTCAGGCCTTTGGGAGGTAATTTGGATTAGATAAGGTCATCATAGGGGGATCCCCAGGATGGAACTAGTAACTTTATAACAAGAGGAAAAAGAGACCTGAACTAGCACACTTGCTCTATCTTGCCATATGATATCCTCTACCATGTAACGATGCAGCAAGAAGGCTTTCCCTAGATGTCAGCACCATGATCTTGTATCCCTCAGCCTCCAGAATCATGACTAAATAAACCTCTATTGTTTATAAATTACCTAGTCTGTGATATTCAGTTATAGAAACAGAAAATGGACTAAGACAACATTATATGTCATTAGAGAATTGCAAATTAAAACAACCATGAGCTGCCACTGCACATGTATTAGAATAGCCAAAATCCAAAATGCTAAAAATACTAAATGCTGGTGAGGATGTGGAGCAACAGGAACATTTATCCATTGCTGGTGGGAATGTAAAATGGTATACCCACTTTGGAAGACAGTCAGTGGCTTCTAACAAAAGTAAACATAGTCTTGCCATATAATCCAAAAATAGTGCTCCTTGGTATTTAACCAAATGAATTAAAAAATTAAGTCCACAGAAAAACCTGTGCATTAATGTTTATGGCTTCTTTATTCATAATTTCCAAAACTTGGAAGTAACTAAGATGTCCTTTAATAGTTGAGTGTATAAATAAATATGGTTGATCCAGATGATGGAATATTATTCAACACTAAAAAGAAATGAGCTATCAAGCCATGAAAGGACATTGAGGAACATTAAATACATATTGTTAAGTGGAGGAAGCTGTTTTAAAAAGGCTACATACTGTACACTTCCAACTATATGACAGTCTAGAAAAGTCAAATCATGGAGACAATGAAAAAAATGAGTGGCTTCCAGAGAGTATGTGGAGAGAGAGATGAATAGGCAGAACACAGATAATTTTTAGGGCACTGAAATTATTCTGTACAATACTATAAGGGTGAATACATGTTATTATACATTTGTCCAAACCCATAGAATATATGACAACAAGGGTAAACCCCCATGTAAACTATGAACTCTGGGTGATAATGATGTGTCAACATAGATTCATCAATCGTAACAAATGTACTATTCTGATGCAGGATGTTACTGGGGAAGTTGTTTGTTTGCAGAGATGGGGCTGTATGGGAACTCTTTTCACTCATCTAAAAAAATAAAGTTTGTTAATTTCAAAAATGGCACTCAAAGCATAATCATTATAAGGATACTTTTAAATCCAGATTTCAAAAATAGTTTTATAATTAAGTCAACAATGATTCACTCTATTATTAAATTTTATGCAGCCATTAAAAATGATATGAAGTTTCTCTTTTCACAGACAACATCATTCTGTACATAAAAATGCTAAAGATTACACGTGCACGCACACACAAATGTAAGAATTAATAAACTCAGCAAAGTTGCATGATACAAAAGTATACAAAAGATACAGATCTCGCTTTCATTTCTATACAGTAACAATGAACAATCTGAAAAAAAAATTAAGATAACAATTTCATTTACAATAGCATCAGAAAGAATAAAATAATTAGAAATAAACTTAAATAAGGAGATGAAAGACTTCTACACTGAAAACTACAAAATGTTACTGAAAGAAATTTAAAAAGGCACAAATAAATGGAAAGACATCCTGTGTTCATGGATGGAAGACTTAATATTGTTAAGATGTCAATATTACCCAACACAACCTACAGATTCAAAGCAATCCCTATCAAAATCCCAATGACTTTTTTTCCAGAAATAGAAAAATTCATTCTAAAATTCATATAAAATCTCAAGGGATCCCAAATAACCAAAACAATCTTGAAAAAGAAGAACAAAGTTGTAGGTTTCACACTTCCAGATTTCAAAACTTACTACAGAGTTACAGTAATCCAAACAGTGTGGAATTAGCATAAAGACAGAAATATAGACCAATGGAATAAAATACAAAGCCCAAAAATAAGTCCTCAGAAATATGGTCAAATGATTTTCAACAAGATTATCAAGAATACTGTATGTGAAAAGGACATTTCTTTTCAACAAATGGTGTTGGAAAATTGGATATCCATATGCAAGAGAATAAAGTTGGACCCTAACCTGATGCCATATACAAAAATTAGCTCAAAATGGATCAAAGACCTAAATTTAAAAAATAAAACTATAAAACTCTTAGAAGAAAACATGGGGGGAAATCTTCATGACATTGGATTTAGCAATGATTTCTTGGATTTGACACCAAAAGCACAGGCAATAAAAGAAAAAAATAAGTTGATCTACATCAAAATTTTAAAATTATGTGCATCAAAAGACACAATCAACAGAAAGAAAAGGTAACCCAGGGAATGGGAGAAGTATTTGCAAATCATTTATCTGACAAGGGTTAATATTCAAATATATTTAAAAAAAAATTCTTGCAACACAACGACAACAAAGAACAAACAACCCAATCAAAAAATGGGCAAAGGATTTCAATGAACAGTCCTCCAAATAAGATATACAAATAGCCAATAAGCACATGAAAAGATGTTCTATATCAGCAATCATTAAGGAAATGTAAATCAAAACCATCATGATATGCTGCCTCAAATACATTAGGATAGCTATTATTAAAAATAATAATAATAATAGCAGAACAAGAGTTGGTGAGAATATAGAGACATTAGAACCCTTGTGTAGTATCATAGTATTTTGGGGAATGTAAAACGAATGGTACAGCTGCTGTGAAAAACAGTATTGCAGTTCCTAAAAAAATTAAACACAGAATTAATATAGATCCAGCAATTCCACTTCTGGGTATGTATTCAAAATAAGTGAAATCAGAGATTTGAAGACATATTTGTACCTCATGCACAAGTGCCAAAAAGTAGAAGTAACCCAAATATCCATTGACACACGAATGGCTAAGCAAAATGTGATGTATACATACAATGGAATATTACTCAGCCTTAAAAAGGAAGGAAATTCTCACACACTCTACAACATGGATGAATCTTGATGACATTATGCTAGGTAAAATAAGCCAGACACAAAATGAAAACTACTGTGTGATTCAACTTAGATGAGGTACCTAAAATATTATAGTCAAATTGATAGAGACAGTAAGTAGAATGGTGGTTGCTAGGGTCTGGGAGGAGGAGGAAATGGGGAGTTATTGTTTAACAGGTACAGAGTTTCAGTTTTACAAAATAAAAAGAGTCCTGTGGCTGGATGGTAGTGATGGTGCATAACAATGGGAATATAGAATATATACACAGAATATGTTCTGTGTATATATTCTATAGTCTGTACTTTAAAAAATAGTTAAAAGTATATATTCTATATTCTATACTTTAAAAAATGGTTAAAAGTATAAATTTTGTATTATGTATATTTTACCACAATAAAAAATACAAAAAAAACATGAAGTAGTCCTATAAAGATAAAAATTTTAAAAACAGGATGATTTAAATTATGTACAACAAAAAAATTAAATTGCTGGGAATAATATACAAAATATTAATAGTCAATGTTAATGAGTACTAGTGTTATGGTTACTTTTTTAAAATTCCATTTATGTATTTTCTAAATAGTTTATAATAAATGTGTATTACTTTTATAGTAATATACACTAAAATAAAAATTGTACAACTAAGGGAATATACACTCAGCAGAAACATATATTCAGTTTAAGGCAGAAAGCAAGGAATTAATAATGCTTACAGAGAGCTAAAGGTCAGTGAGAAAAACAATACAGACATTAACTTGAAATTGATGAGGTAACTAAAAATCAGTTTCTGTGCTTCAACTACTACATATTAGCAAAACATCATTCTGGTTTTAACAAGAATGCCAAACCTATTAAAATCAGGGTCACAGGGAATAAACCAAGGTCACTAACTTCACTTGGGTGGTTGTAGATAATAAAACTTAAGACAGACTGCACGAAAAGGCTAACATTTTTTCTTCTCTTTCATTTTACAAAAGGCCTGTACTTTTACCCTCATGGAATTTCTAAGAAATCATTAAAGTTGACAAAAGTGGAACTAAAAAAGTAGTTCCTCTGGCAGTAGTAGTAAGTAGTAAGACCTCTGGCAGTAAGTCAGCAAAGTCATTACTTATTATGAAATACTAGAGAAGCAACAAGAGAAAAATAATTCAACAAAGAAAAAGAGAACCAGAGTTGACCCATAGGAAGGCCAGTTATGAAACTCTGAGATAACCTTCTTAAGATGATGCCATTTAAATTAGGCTGGAAAAACAGATCAAATTACTTTTTTAATATTTGGGAAGCAATTTTATAACAGCTTGAGTAATAATAAATTCAATATCTCCCTCTCGATTTGTAAATTCAAAGTCTTGTACCAGCCAGAACAACTGGCTGGCTCCTTTACACAGCAATTTACCCTCAGACACCCTAGCCCAGAACATGGCTCAGGCAAACTATTATGGATTCCTTCCTTTTTGTGGGGAGGGAAGAGGCGAGGAAGCACTTCCATACCTCTAAAGTTCTGCACTTAGTACCTATCAAAATTTAAGATATGCTCAATATTTGACCCACCAATTCTACTTCTAGGAATGCATCCTAGAGAAATTCTTATATAAATATGTGAAAAGGACAAGTGATGTTCATTGCAGTATTTTTTAGTAAAGGCAAATATTTGAAATCAACCTGAATGCCCATCAATTTACTAGGAATACTATATAGTCACTAACTAGAATCAAGTATCTATGTATATTCTGACATGAAAAAATGTCCACAGTATGTTGTTCAGAGAAAAAAATTAAAAATGTTAATATATATGATATAATCACCTATGTTTTAAAAAGTATGTTTACGTATGTGTGAGTATATGAACATATATATATGTGTATGACTGTATAGAAGGACATAATAATAGCTAACACAGTCTTAGCAATTATCAGCAATAACAAATTATTAGTAATAATACTCAAGGGAGTAGGTGGAGGTAAGAAAGGATGGGGAGAGACTATCCTTTTTTAATTTATAATCTTATACATTGATAAAAACTCTTTATAATTCTAAATATTAATTAAGTTAAAAACATTTTAAATTTATACTAAAGTTTTCTCTTCTAAAATTTTCTAATAACGTTGAGAAATAAAGCTTAGAAGCCAAGCCAAATTCACCCCATCAGTCACCGCAAGTCTCAGCACTCCCACTGCTGGGAATATTGGTGGGCTACAAAGAGAATAGGAAAAACTTCTCAGCATTTCTGAGACAAAAACTGAGCTAGAAAGACTATCTTATCTTGTTCACCTAACAAAGAGCATTTATTCTTGCTCTTCCTTCTTCCTCTTGGCTAGGAAATTCATGATTCAGCCTTCATACTTGGATCAAGTGTCACTTCCAGCCAAGCTTTCCCTGAACTAAGTCAATGTCCCAACTATAGGCTCTCAGAATGCCATGTATTGCTCTATCGTGACATATATCAACATTACAATTACTCCCTTGTTCCTGTCATTATTTTATTACAATTATGTCTGCCTTCTCACTAACCTCTAACTTCCACAAGGGCAAGCATTGTGGCTGTAACAGCGTCAGCCCTCAAAAATTATTTATTGGAGTAAATGAATGAATGAATGAGTGAAGAGGTAGTGCCAATTCATCTCAGAGGTTGCTGGCCTTCCTTGTGTTCACCCTCAGCGTGGGTAACCTTGACTTATTTGTCAGTACACGGCCCAATCATTAATAGCAAGGTAGCAATGTTGGTTTCATTTATAAAGTGTGATGTATAAACCAGCACAGCTTATGTAAGAAAGAAGACAAGGTTTTATGGTCTCCTACTTCAGCTTCTCTATTTTATTAGACATTCAGAGGCATATGTATGAAGTTAAGAGCAAAACAGGAAATTTGCTTGTGGGAGAAATAACAGGTGTTACAGAAAACCAATCCTGGTGATAGTCTAGCTATAATCCTGGCAGTCCACTCCCAGGAAGACTGGTACTGATCTGCCTCCCATGACAAGCAGAAAGCTATTTACAGCACAGAACACCCCCAACTCAGGTATGTCTACCTTCTTTTTGAAAGCTCTCAGCCTGTGCAACATTTTAAATTCTATTGCACTTATACTAACCATGGACAACTTTAGAATTGGAAAAATAAAAACTCCAAAGGAAATGTCAGTAAAATTGTAGTATATTTAAAATTAATAAATATATCAGTTAATTCATGTGTTAGATTAAACAAACCAGTAACGTAAAGGAAAAGGTATTTCTAAACACACACACACACACACAAAATTCTCTTTCTTCATTTTACTATAATAGCAGCTTTGGGCTTTTGCATTTCAACAATTTTAATTTCTAAAATCCACATATTTCAAATTTTAATGAGATTGTTTATTATGATTATTAATTGTTTCTAATTACTATTTCATTTTCTAAGAAAGTTCTAAATTTATTTAATTTGATTCTGTCTTACTTTCCAAAGCTAACAATCTTTTTGTTGTATTGTTTTTAATGTACAGAAGCTGCTTTTTTTTCTAGAATGCCCAAACACATCCCTACTCTTTCGTACTCTTTCTCCCCCTAGATAAATGTCTCTCAATGGGCTTTAGACTTATTAGGTCATTAAATATGAAATGTCCAACTTCAAATCAAAAGGTTTATTATATCTCAAACAAAAAGCAGTACAATTAATCAAAGTATGCACCTAAACTATTGACACAGTTTTGCCATCTTAATGGTAGGTTGCTTATGCCAGCAGATAAGAAGCCTGGCGAGCGAGTGGCAATGAAATTACAAAAGGTGTTTTCCACAGTGTGTTGAGAATTAAATATTTTTCCTTGCAAGAAGTGGTCCAAAGCCTGGAAGAAGTGGTAGTCAGTTGGTGCAAGGTCTGGTGAATACAGTGGATGACAGAGTTTCCAAGTCCAGCCTCTGTAGTTTAAACAGTGTTGTTTTCTGCAACATGTGGTCTTGTAAGAGGATTAGTCTGTCTCTATTGACCAATCTCAGCTGCTTAATCACATGCATCCTCGTCATTGCATCTAATTGGTTGCAGTAGATATCTGCTGTAATCAATTGACCAGGTTTCATAAAGCTATACTGGGTAATACCAGCACTAGACCATCGAACAGACACCGTTAGCTTGTTTGGATGAATATTCAGTTCTGGACTGTGTTTCAGCACTTCATCCTTATCCAACCATTGTGCCAAATGCTTGCAATTGTCAAAAAGAGTCCATTTTTCATCACACATAACAGTACGGTGTAGAAATGGTTCACCTTTATGTCATGACAGCAAAGAAAGGCAAGCTTCGAGACGATTTCTCTTCTGACGCTCATTTCATTTATGTGATACACATCTATCCAGCTTCTTTACCTTACCCATGTGTTTCAAATGGTCCAATATTGTTGGAATAGTAAGGTCAAACCTTCCTGCTAATTCACACGTACGTTGAGATGGATTCACTTCCAATACACTTTTCAGTACATCATTACCCACCTTGGTCTCAGGTCACCCACACGTCTCATTTTTAAGAAGAAATTCACCAGAATGAAACTTCTCAAACCATTGACATACTGTGCGTTCATTAGCCACAAACTTCTGAAAAGCTTCATTGATATCTCCAGATGTCTGTGCTGCATGTGTTCCATGATGGAACTCATATTCAAAAATAACATGAATTTTTGACTTATCCATGCTTTCACAAAAACTGTTCTTAAAAAAATTGAAAGCTAATCACAAGCCAAAACATGCATTTGAAAGAATGAAGACATACCTTCACAATGAAAAAAAATACAAAACAAGAAGTGTCAAAGTGAAATGTCAGAGATATCAACTGTCAAACTTAGTACGTAAGGAAATCATACATCCCATACTTAATAATGTAATAAAAAGTAGTGTACCTTTCTCCAGCTACAGCTAACTAAACTCACTTAGGTGAATAACTCAGAAACTCTTCTTACCTTGAATTGTCCCCATTACCAGTGAAGTTAAGCAATTTAGCACAACCACTATAAATTAAAGCATATCCACATTTAAATAAGCATACTTCATGAGAATATTCTTGGACACTGTTTATAAATCTGGAAATAAAGTAGCAGGGGCTACATTTTCATTAATGCAACAGAATTGCACTGAAAGGAATGGGAGTGCCAGACGCTGGGTAGGAGGCTGGGGAGAAGAAGACCAGATCAGTTCGCATCTGTCTTTCAGGACTTGAGCAGCTTGATAACAAGGAACATGCTCTCCCTCCAGATAAATCTGTTCTGTTTTGTTTTGCTTTAAGTTTCAGAATTTCCTGATTTGGTGAAATAGATGATGTCAGATTTTTCCCAAGTTTCTTCTCTTTATCTAGAGCAGGATTTCTTCAGGTACATGTGGCAGGGATACTCCTAAGGGTGGTGGTGTATGTTAGAAAGATGGGATGAGAAAAATGTGCAGCTTCAAAAAGCATTATGATACACCTTCTTGAGTAGGACAGAAGCAGGCACAGCTGCAGGGAATGACTCATAACTTGAGGTGTATTTTATCTAAGGAGCAGCCTCTTTTGTGCAGAGGAGCAAAAAATGTTGAAGAATGCTACTCTTGATAGTTGACTACACAGGGAGACCTTGATTGGAAACATGCTGTTGTCCCCAGGCAAGGACTCCTTTTCTGAGTTATCAGCCCATGGACTCATCCTGGCCAGAGCTGACTCTGGGCACAGCTGTGAAGCATGGTGCTGGCACAACCATGTCTTCTAATAGTGGTCACTTCAGCTTACTGGGGTCCTTTTCTCCCACTTCTCTGATTTCCAGAGGCCCAGTGCTCCTTTGTTGTACCCAAGAATGCCCAGAGTCTTCATCACATCCCCTATCTAGGCTGTCTTTTCCAAGACAGCACCACATGTGTTGACCCCATTTCCTCGTCCATCACTGGACACTTACTGTCTCAATGTCTCTCATCCATTGGGTGCCTCATGAGACAATAAATAATTCACTTTAATGTAAATGGTTGATTATAGCTTAAGGTTTTATGCCTGCACAGTAATAGTTTTGTTTAGACCTATGTATTCTATATGTAACTGAGCAGAAAATAGACTAACAATGTAAGATAAAATTCATTTGAACCAAGACAATTAACAGTAATGAGTGAGTACATAGGTAATTGAACTCTTGAGCAGATGTATGTTGACATAGGATGTAATATTATAAGCTGGTGTTATAGGGATAATGTTTAGGGAAACAGAAGGGAAAAGGGATGCAGAAAAAAGGATGTAAAGAGATTTTCTAGGCAAGAGAAGCGTAAATGATCATCTGCTGCAGAGCTAAAACAGATGTTCCATAGCCCAAAGTGAGATCAATATTGATTTCCAGAACAGTGTACCAACATACACCCCCAGTAGCCATTTGTAGCCGTGTCTATGAACCTAAGAGTCCACAAACCAGTGTAGTGTGTATAGTAGTTATTGTACCAAACTTTCTGGGCTTGTCTCTCTCCAGGTGTATGTCCTTGGGCAATTATTCATCACCAGTCTGCTATAGTTTCCTCATCTGTAAAATTAGAGTTGACAATATCTCTATCACAAATAGTTTTCATTATGACTAAGTGCATTAGTAAAGGCAAAGCACTAAATGTTGTATCAAGCACATAGTAAGCACTCAATAAATGTTAGCCATTATTGCTGATGCTGGAAATTAATTTTTATATCTTTACATCTCTTTGATCTTTCCAAATTCAATTTTATCATCTTAATTTTATTTATAGGTATAAATTAACATTTTTTACAAGTTGTATTAGCCATTTGTTATTTTTATATTGGAAATTATTATTCATTTCTCTCACCCATCTCCCCCATGTGGTCTTTCCTTACTGATTTATAGATATTTTTCTAAGCTTGATATCTGGCTTTTAAGATTTTTAAAATCACTTTTAAAAGTATATTCTTCCAAAAAAGAATTCAAATAATACCTTTTTTCAGACATGAAACTTATATGAAGTATATCTCAAAACACCAAGATCTTAAGGTCATTTTAAATACAAAGAAAGTGAAGGTTGAAATCTTATAGCTATAAAATAAAATCAGGGGAAAAAATATAAATATATACACTTCACAAGGTTTTTCTTAGAAAATGCCTCCAAACCCTTTTTGTAGAACTCCAATAAACAAAAGCTTTGAAGTATTTCACATATTATGGGATGTTAGAAATGTATAACATCACGCTGCCCTTTCTTACCCTGCTCAGTGCAGCTGGGTCTTCTTCAACAAGACTCCTCTGCATGTGAAACGCACCAAGGCCAGCTACATTCACAGAGCAGGAGCACCCAGGAAAGTTGCATTCTCTGTAAATAGCAAAGCCAAGGCAACTTTCTTTGTTTCGCAGAAGGTAGTTGTTTTTCTCCTTTTTAATTAAAAAAGAAAGGCAGAGCCCCAATTTATACAACGCTGGAGAAGACTTTATCCTAAATCAATGAATATCAATTAAGCTAATATATCCATCAAAGCTAAGTCTCAAATAAGGTTTTGAAGCTTCTAGTTAGAGATCCATACAAGTGCTGTCATTATTTTTACTATCTCTCCATAAAATGTAAAGCATTTTGTCAACACACACAAAGAAGCAACATCCAACAGAGTAACTTATCTCCAATCTTTAGTATCCATCTATCAGCATAAAGATACTCATATGTCCTTAATACTTCGTTATAACTTCATTCAGTAACAGTTCTTGCTGTTTAATCAAATATTTAATCATTGCTTACCATGTGCCAGGGCTGGAAATATGCAATAAACACAGTAGTCCTTATCTCTACCAATCATGGAATGTATGGGGTCCCTGCAGGAGGCTGGCAATGCCTTCCAAGCTGAGATATTAAGAATGTGAAGAAGCTAAAGGGAGAAATAAATTCTAAGCATAGGGAAACCAATTGCAAAGGTATAGAGAAGAAATAATATAAATCTTTGGAGGAATGGAAAGGACTGTACCATTGATGGGTGGCAAGAGATAAGTAAAGAATTATATCAGAAGGTTCAGGGGAAAAAAACTAGGCTTTAGATGCCCATTGAAGCTGCAGGATAGATTTAGATTTACCAAAGAAAATGTACAAGGTAAGAAGAGACAAGGGCCCAGGACAGTATCCAAGGAGTGCAGGTTTTAAGCAATAAGCAGAGGAAAATATACCCACAAAGAAGCCTGAGAAGGAAGAGAGGGAGGGAAGCAGGAAGGGAGGGAGGGAGGAAGGGAGGGAGGGAAGAAGGAAGGAAAATTAGGAGATTATGATGTCCCAAAATCCAAGGAATGATGGAGAGCTAGTCTTTAATGACTATAATGGCTATAGAGTTTCTGTTTGGAGTGATGAGAAACTTTGGAAATAGAATATTATTCAATCGTTACCACTAAATGTAATTAATCACCTGTAATCCTAGCACTCTGGGAGGCCGAGGTGGGAGGATAACTTGAGGTCAGGAGTTCGAGACCAGCCTGAGCAAGAGCGAGACCCTGTCTCTACTAAAACATAGAAAGAAATGATCTGGACAGCTAAAAATATATAGAAAAAATTAGCCGGGCATGGTGGCACATGCCTGTGGTCCCAGCTACTTGGGAGGCTGAGGCAGAAGGATTGCTTGAGCCCAGGAGTTTGAGGTTGCTGTGAGCTGGGCTGACACCACGGCACTCTAGCCTGGGCAACAGATGAGACTCTGTCTCAAAGAAAAATTTTAATTAATGGCATGGAATTGTACATTTAAAAATGACTAAAATGGCAAATTTTATGAGATATGTATTCTGCTATGATTAAAAAATAGCAATAAAAATTCAAAAAATGAGATTTTCAAGGAGGGTATAATCTGGGCTTGTCTCTTTCCAGGTGTATGTCCTTGGGCAGTTACTCATCACCAGTCTGCCATAGTTTCCTCATCTGTAAAATTAGAGTTGACAATATCTCTATCACAAATAGTTTTCATTATGACTAAGTGCATTAGCAAAGGCAAAGCACTAAATGTTGTATCAAAGCACAGAGTAAGCACTCAATAAATGTTAGCCATTATTGCTGTTTGCTCTTAAGAATTCTAGTAAGATAAGGAATGAAAGTCTACTTTTGAATACACTAACCAAGATGTCACTGGTGGTGTTGGTAAGTGCCTCAGAGAAGAGAAGAGAAGGGGAGGATGCAGCAGACTGAGGAACAAATAGAGAAGTGAAGTGGGCAAATGTAAACATATCTTTATCGAGCTTTGGCTGGAAAGACAAGCTAGGGTGGCAGCTGGAAGGAACTCTACAGTTGAAAGACTTATTTCCTTTTTAAGATGGTAGCAGTTGAGCATGTTAACATGCTAATGGGAAAAAGCCAGAAGAGAAAGAGAAGTTGAAGATACTGGGAGATAAAATCTGAGAAGCAGAAGCAAGGAGTGTAAGGACAGAATGGATGCCTGGAGAAGACAACATCTTGAGCAAGCAGTGCCAATCAAGGACAGCAGAGATCTAAGGAACAGAGTAATTTCAGGAAAACTCTGGTGCAAGGGAAGGGGTTGGCACTGAGGAGGTATCAAGCCTATCAACATCAGGCTCTTTTGGTGGAGGGATGTTTGCTTTACTCAAGTCAGCCGTGGAACCTCATGACATACACACTGACATATTTCTGGAAATTTCCTTTACTACAATAATTCTTAGATAAAACTCTTGCCTCTCTAATTTAGTAGATTTCAGCAGGAAATGTAGAGAAAAAATTTTAATTAGAAAACTACCAACTTCAAAAACATGAAGGAGCTAAGGGCTTAGTTTATTACCTGCCTTTATCCCAGATAAATGGTTGTCTTTTCCATTCCTAAAGGATCTCCAAGTATTAATAAGATTCATCAGCCCTCTCTATTAGTCCATTCCTTGGTTTTAGTCATCCATAAAGACAAGAAGACCCTCCTTTATCAAACAGAACTCTCTAGGTGCAATTTCATTCTATTTTCTCTTACTCTGATCTGCACAGTGGGATATTGAGGGCATTTGCTAAATGACTCCTCAGTCATTGATTCATTAGATTAAATAAACCCAGAATATCAGTTCTTCCTCCTAGACTCTATCTCTAACCTATTTTTCAATTCTTTTCCCAGGCTTCATCCAATTTCTCAACATTGCTCTTGCGGATCAATATCTGTCTCTTTATTGCTGCTTTCCTTCCTTTTGTCCTTGAAACATCTGTCAAAGTCAATATTCACTGCTGTTTCAATCAATCCTTAAAGAGCTGCCATTGTGAATAGTGCTGCAATAAACACTAGAGTACAGATATCACTTTGACACACTGATTTCATTTCCTTTGGATATATACCCAGTAGTGAGATTGCTGGATCATATGGTAATTCTATTTTTAATTTTTTGAAGACCTATACTGTTTTCCATAATGGATGAACTAATTTACAGTCCCACCAGCAGTATGTAAGTGTTCCCTTTTCTACATATCCTTGCCAACACTTGTTATCTTCTGACTTTTTTATAGTAATCATTCTGACTAGAGTGAAGTAATACCTCATTGTAGTTTTGCTTTGCATTTCTCAGATTAGTGATTTGAACATTTTTTCATATATCTGTTGGCCATTTGTATGTCTTCTCTTGAGAAATGTCTATTCAGGCTGGGCACAGTGGCTCACACCTGTATTCTTAGCACTTTGGGAGGCAGGAGGATTGCTTGAGGCCAGGAGTTTGAGACCAGCCTGGGCAAGAGTGCGACACTTTCTCTACAAAAAATAAAAATAAAAAAATCAGCTGGGTGTGGTGGCATGCACCTGTAGTCCCAGCTAACTGGGAGGCTGAGGCAGGAGGATTGCTTGAACCCAGGAGTTGGAGGTTGCAGTGAGCTATGATGACACCACTGTACTCCAGCCTGGGTGAGAGTGAGAACCTATCTCAAAAAAAAAAAAAAGTCTATTTAGATTGTTTGCCCATTTTGAAATTGTGTTATTTGTTCTTTTGTTGTTGAGTTGAGTTCTTTATATATTCTAGATATAACCCCTTTATCAGACGTACAGTTTGCAAATATATTCTCCCATTCTATCAGTTGTCTTTCTGCTCTGTTGATTGTTTTCTTTGCTGTGTAGAAGCTTTTTAGTTTAATGTAATCATAATCTCATTTGTCTATGTTTGCTTTTTTGTCCATGCTTTTGAGGTTTTATCTTAAATATCCTTGCCTAGACTAACGTCATGTAGATTTTCCCCTAAGTTTTCTTCCAGCAGTATTCACAATAGCTGAGATATGGAATCAACCTAAATGTTCATCGACTGATGAGTGGATTTTAAAAATGTAGTATGTATACACAATGGAATACTATTCAGCCATAAAAAATAAAATCTTATCAATTTACAGCAACATGGATGAACCTGGAGGATATTTTGTTAAGTGAAATAAGCCAGGCACAGAGAGACAAATACCACATGATCTCACTCATATTTAGAATATAAAGAAGTTGTTCTTGTAGAAGTAGAGAGGAGAATAGTGGTTATCTGAGAATGGGGAGGTTAAAGGAGAGGGGAGGATAGTGAGAGAGAGGTCAACAGGTACAAAGCTATAGTTAGGAGGAATAAGTTCTAGTGTTTTATTGCATAGTAAGATGACTAGTGTTAACAACAATGTATTGTATATTTCAAAATAACTAGAAAAATTTTTGAATGTTCTCACCACAAAGAAATGATCAATGTTTAAGGTGATAGATATATTATCCTAATTTGATCATTACACAAGGTATACATGTATCAAAACATCACATTGTACCCCCTAAATATGTACCATTATGTGTTAATCATAAATTTTTTAAAAAAAAAAATTTACTATAAAAAATGAGTTGCTAAGGAATATTGTTCCCAGCTGGTTCCTTGCTTTTGTAATTTAGAACTTGGTTCTCATTGAATTTTTTCCCTTGGCAAGTCCTGCAGCCTATGTCTTTTTCTCAAGTTCCAGCATCACAACTCATTCCTTTATGCAGAAAATATTTATTGGGATCATTCTATGTGCCAGGAACCATAAAAAAAAAAAAAAAAAAGACACAGATCCTGCCATACAGTTTAGGGAAGGAGTCAAACATTAACCAAATAATCACACAAATACATGCAAAATCTTCACTTTAGTAAGTGCGGTGAAGTAGAATGGTAACAGTATAAGAACAGAAAATATGTGAATTTGACCTGTTTACTGAAGTCAAAGAATATTTCCCTGAGGAGGTAGTAACTTTGCTGAGACCCAAAAGAGGAAAGTAAGAAGTAGCCAGACTTAAGAGTGCATAAAAGGGAGAAAGGGTTTGAAGAGAGAGAAGTCAGCATTTGGAGATGCCTTATGGAGGGACAGGATGTGAGGCATGAGAGGTATTAAGAGGGGTGAGTAGGTGGAAAAAGGAAGATTGAGGAAGAGTGTTATGTGAAATTAGGCTGGAGGTGCAGGAGGGTTTTGTTAAGGATTTTGTTCTTTGAAATGACCACTCTGGTTGCAGTGTTTAGTGCCAACTGGAGGTGACTGAAACATTGAGTGCTGGTGAGGAGGCAATTGTACTGGTCTAGGATCAAGACAATGTTATTTCAAAGTAGGATGGATTCAAGAAGTAAAATTTTAGGAGGTAAAACTGACATGATCTGATGATATAGCAGATATGTTGGGGGAAGGAGTATGAGGTCAAGGATGATCCCTGGCTTGAGCAGCTGGATGGAAGATGGTGCTACTCACTGAGGTAAGGGACACTGGGAGAGTTTGGTGAGGATGGTTGGGACTGGTGGGACGTGGGTTTTGAGTTAAGTTTAAGGGGACTGTGGCGACTAGGAGATGTTAGTACACAAAAGGAGAAGTAAGGTCTGTTATTCATTTTAGGTCACACATACAGTTTATTTTAATATATATATGTGTTTAATGTATAACAAATGATTTCAGAGCTGTTAAGTAGAATTTTGTGAGTCTATTTAAATTCAATTTTTAAAAAATATTAAGTAACATAAATATTAGTAGGAGTGATATATATGCATCAAGGGAAAACCTGCATGGTACATAAATATCACACAAGTAAAGTTTAAGAAACTCTGGCTACAAGAATCTCAGCCTCCAACTTCATTGGCAACTTTAGAGAAACAACAATAATTTATCTGACTGAAAGTTTAGACATATTTCCAAACCAGGTGTACAGACCCTGATAGACAATGAGTAAAAGAATATCTGAACATTAGGAGAGAAAGAAAGGCTTATATATCCTTTACACACTTCCAAAACTTTTCCATTCTGAAGAAATTTCACCAAAACTGCTGCAACATCTATATCTTCAAATTTGAAGAAAAATGTGTAACATAAACTTTTGTACCCCCATAATATGCTGAAATAAAAAAAATTTCCCACTTAAAAAGAAAAAAGAAAAATGCTTTGTCTTATAAAAATGGTTGAGTAGTCAAGTGGCATTTCAGCCAAAAGAAGGTAAAGAGAATTTCCCTCCATGAACACTATAAAATGATTTCCTGTATGAGAATGGGGCACAGAGGTTAATTCTGTGTGTTGAGTGGCATATGTTTAATGGTATTAGTCCTATTACTACAGTTGAATGGAAAGCTATGTACTTGAGCTTCAAAAAATCTAGAATGGCAAAGGCAACAAAGGCAAAATTATTATGTTATTTTCCAGAATATATAAAACAACTGCCACAACTCAATAACAACAACAAAACAAATGACCTTATTACAAATGGGCAAAGGACTTTTCAGATGTCCATTCAAAAGGACATTTCTCTCCAAAGAAGATATACAAATGGTCAAAAATATAAGAAAAGATACTCAGCATTATTAATCATTTGAGAAATGTAGATCAAAACTACCGTGAAATACCACCTCACATCCAATAGGATCACCACTATCAAAAAAACTGGAAATAACAAGTATTGGCAAGGATGTGAAGAAACTGGAACTCTTTTACACCATTGTTGAGAACATAAAATGGTGTAGCTGCTATGAAAAATAGTATGAAGCTTCTGCAAAAAATTAAAAATAGAACTACCATATTATCTAGCAACTCCAACTTTTGGTTTATGTCCAAAAGAAATGAAAGCAAGGTCTTGAAGAGATATTTTCACACACATGTTTATTGCAGCATTATTTACAATAGTTAAAAGTGGAAACAACCCAAGTGCCTGAAAGATTAATGATAAATAAAATGTGTTATATACATACAATAGAATATTATTTAGCCTTAAGAAGTAAATTCTGATTCATGTTACAACATGAATAAATCTTGAAAACAATGTGCTAAGTGAAATAAGCCAGTGACAAAAGAATATTATGTGATTCCACTTATATTAGGTCCCTAGAGTATTCAGATTCATAGACACAGAAAGTAAAATGAATCCTAGCACTCTGGGAGGCCGAGGCGGGTGGTTCGCTGGAGGTTAGGAGTTCGAGACCAGTCTGAGCAAAAGCGAGACCTCGTCTCTACTAAAAATAGAAAGAAATTATCTGGCCAACTAAAAATATATATAGAAAAAATTAGCCGGGCATGATGGCACATGCCTGTAGTCCCAGCTACTTGGGAGACTGAGGCAGTAGGATCACTTAAGCCCAGGAGTTTGAGGTTGCTGTGAGCTAAGCTGACGCCATGGCACTCACTCTAGCCCGGGCAACAGAGTGAGACTCTGTCTCAAAAAAAAAAAAAAGAAAGTAAAATGATAGTTTTCAATGGCTGAAGGGAGGGGGAATGGGAAGTTAGCATTTAATGGGTATAAAGTTTCATTTGGGGAAGATGAAAAAGTTCTAGAGATAGATGGTGGTGATGTTTGTACAATAATGTGAATGTACTTAATGCCACAAAACTGTACACTTAAAAATGGCTAAATGATAAATTTTATGTTATAGGTATTTCACCACAATAAAAAACACCATAACAAAATTTCAGGAAAAAAGTTTCTCACACAAAAATAGAACACATTTAGTTCAAATTCAAACATAACAATTTGGTGCCAACACCACTCAATGTGGAAAGAATGATTCACAACAGCCAAAAAGTGAAAATAACCCATATCCCTCAAACTTCTGAATACCAAAAAGAACATTTTAAAAGAAGCCAGAGAAATAAAATACATTTCCAAAATACAGTTACATAATGAATTTAAGTGACTTCATATCAGAAATTATGGAAGTCAGATGACAATGGAATAGCATATTTAAACTGCTAAAAGAAAATTCCTGACAATCCAGAATTCTGTATCCAGAGAAAATTCCTCCACATGAAGATGACATAACAATTTTTCAACAAAGAAACTAAAGAATTCATCACCATCACACCCATTCCAAAAGGAATACTAAAAGTAATTCTTTAGGCATAAGGAAAATAACTCCAGACAAAAACACTAACATGCAGAAATAAATAAAGAGCACAGGAAAGGTAACTATGTAAAAAAAAAAAAAAATAGCAATCATAACCTTACAAAGTGATAACTGTGGGCTATTAAGTATATGGAGACTAAAATACCTAACAATAACACAAAAGGCAGTCTAAAGGAAACCTCAATCCCGACTCCACACTAAGTCATTCACAATCATGTTAACTTTTGTATTATCTTAATTGCTTTCACCAGTATAAGTAATTATGTTTACTTTCGCTAGACTAAGTATAAATTTATTGAAATCAGATAGAGTAATAACTATATATAAATAAATGCATTGAATATAAGTATAAATAAATATATGATTCCTGATCCCTGTGTTGGGGAAAATATTTTACATGGTGTGTTAATATGCTCTGTTGCTCTTTTTATATGAAAGCTCTCCTCCATTAATTCTGAGACATACAATACTTGGGGACTGACTAGAATTGATACAGCAGAAATGCAATGAAAGGAAAAAATGTTCAAATTTTCCCTCCTAACATAAGTTTCTGAGGCCAAAGTGACACAATAATTTTTAAAACCAGGCTTTATTTAGAGTGAGAGAGTTTTCTAATTTTCAGAAGGGTCCTCTTATATAACCAAGAACAAAGCTTACATCTCTAACATGTCATTTTACCTCAAGCCATAGACAGGATACAGGACAGAATGCGATTCTGTCTCAAAAAAAGGAGGGGGGGAAGAATTCAGGGTATGACATAAAGGAGGTTCCAGCTTGTTCTGGAAGAAGTAGAGAGCTCTTCTTGTTGGAGGAAGCAGCCAGTTTGGAAGGGGCACAAATCTAGAATGCAGATGATGTCTGGGGCCCTCAGCCAAGGGAAGTGAGTCAAGAAAATAAAAATCTCAGATACATTGAGAAGGAAGCAAAAATCAGAGGGTTTCTGTGCCCACCTACCATTCATTGGTAACCATGGAAAGGCAACACAGCAGGGGAAAACTGTGCCCCCAAGTGTCCCTTGGCTTCCATGTTAAGCAGAAGAAACTTAGATGTTCCAGAATACTCCAAGGGGAAGGAATGGAGGAAGGCAAAGAAGGTGGCTGAGGGTGAAGGCTGAGACCTTGCTAAAGTTGAAATGTCCACATAGCAAGGGGTGCAAGAGTCATAGTTTAAAGGAGTCATGATCTAGAAGAGTCATAATGAGGCCTCAGAGAATGCCTGGCCCCAGCAAGAGCTGAGGTGATGCCTATTCGGCAAGAGGAGATACTTGAGCTCCTGAACCACAATCATCACACCTTCCCTGTGCCAGGACCAAATACTACATGTTGTGCCCACAGTAGATGAAGTGGTGACAGAAGTCAATTCCCTGAAACCTGGTAAGACAAGCTGAGAACAGTAGGAGCCAACAAAAGACACCCAATTAGACCAGACTCACTCCCCGCCTCCACCCTAGGAGGTTAAATAAACTCCTCCTGTGTCTAGAGGTTTCATGGCAAAGAAGGACAGAGAAGGGGTGAGGGTGGAGAAAATCTCTGAAAGGCTGATCAAATACCCAAAAGAAACCAAGTTTACCTTTAAAAGACTTTTTAACTGAAAGAAATGGCAGCCTTTAAACGGCAAGTTTATTTCCCACCTTCCACCCCTGCCAGTAGGGAGCAGGGTGTTTCAGAGCAAAAATCGATTTTAGAATTTAAAGAAATTCCCTTTATGTTTATTTGTCTGGGTAGGCTGTACATCTGTTCTTGTTTATTGATATTTCCCCAGCAAGAAGTCAATGCCAGGTGATTAATAATAGGTGCTAAATAGAGATTTGATGAATAAATGAATAGAATGCCCCTCTCTCATACCTTATCAGAATTCACTTCATGCATCACCCACTCCCAAAAGCCACCCTGACCCTTTATCCCTCTCCTGTCTGGGGTTAGCTCCACTCCTCTGAGTCTTTACGGCATACTGCGCATAACTTAAACATAGCATGTGTCTCCCTGTGTGATAATTATGTTCTTGCTCCCCTAGACTGTGAACTTCTTATCTCATTTGTCTTTGTCTCCCCTACATGTCATAAAAACAATCTTTGTTGAATTAATTCATTAAACCATGGATTCACTTGCTGTGCTTGAAGCAATAGGCTCAAGAAGTGAGCAAGCATGGACAAAATAAAAAGAGGATGAAAGAAGAACTGAGCAATGACCAAGACTAGGGAGAGGGCTATTCATTGCATGGTCCCACCACACTGAGCTGACCCTAGCCTTATCTTAGCCCTGGTGAGGGAACCATCTCCGGAACATTCTGGAGGCCTTTGGGAAGCCCTGGGGCAATGGAAGTTTGGTGGGATCCCCCCCTAGACATTCACGTTGTACCAGGCAGTGTGGAAAAGGGGCCAAGCAAAGGCAGTCTCAGAACCCAGGAAACTAAAACTCCTAAAACACTGCATGATTCCTACACACACGCACACATCCAAAGGGGCAAGATGAGCTCACAGAATAATCATTCTTCTCCAGCATCTCATGCCTGGCAGCCTTCCTCCCTTTTTGGCAAGGGTGGAACAAAGGGACCCTGCTCTGAAAGGAGAGAAATTGTGTCAGAAGTCTGCCTTCTCTTCTACATTTCTTGCCTTTCACTCATTATTTTAAAATCCTGACATTTATTATTAATCAGTTTCAGCCAGTTTGAAAGCCACATGACTAAGCTCTTCTCCAAGCCAACTTGAATTAATTTGGCAAGTATTACTTCTCCAAGCATGTGCTGAACAAAATCTAAATATATCAGCCAAAAAGATAAGCATCCGTGGCTCTTTAGCTGTGAAGACATGAAACTATAATTTCATTTGGGGGTGGGGAGACTCTCAATAAAGCTGTACTCAGATTTCTACTGCTGTTTAAAGGCTGGTGCATTCTGAATTGTCATTTTCTTTCTAAAGCCCAATGCTGTCATATTTTTCAGATGCACAATTCCCAAAAGCTACTTCTTACTTGCTCAGAAATGTAATAATGTCTTTGTTTTACCCCAATATTCTCCTTTCCTAAGTTTCCTTCTGCTGCATTCATTCTCTGGGAGTTCCTGGAAATAACACATGTGATTTATGTACTTACACTCAGTGTTCTGGACAAGTTATATATTCAAGGATTTTCCTATGACTTCCTTAACTCTCCCTTACTTGTCCTTGCTTTGCACAGTCTCATGGCATTTGCACTGTGGGGCTGGTGAGAGTGTACATATTTTCTATGGAAAGCTCCTCCCACAGATGTCCTCTGAGAATCCACTAAGTAGGAGCTCATGTTCTCTCTCAGAAAACCATCTGAGATGCCAGGGAGGTACTGTGAAGTATTTGTCATTGCCTCTCAAATTCTTCCTGTTCAACTAAGAAATTCATGCACGTAAAATGCTTTGCATTTGCTGGAGTGTCACAAAAGCTGGAGAACAGAAGGGAAGCTCTGAAACTACATATTCCCTTGGCTCATTTGCTAAGAAGGGAAACACAGACAGAAACAACGGCCCTTCGTGTTTCTCACACGCCTCTGTGCAGACTGATCTTATGAGTCTCTGGATTCTCCCTGCTGTTGCTTTGGCTCTCGTCAAGCCCAACATTCTCCCTGGTGGAGGCATCTTTAACGACTCGTCAGCAGTACAAGAATCCTCTCCATTTCCTTACACTCTGGTATATTCGAAATTCACAAGAAGTTTCTCAGCCCTGTAGTTTTAACGTGACACAGGTTTTGAAAAATGGAAGGTCAAATCTTTCCTACAGAACCTTACGTACTAGTAATTAACGCCACTCTAGAAAATGGTCCCAAACCCTATAATCAATCAGCAGATCTACCAGACACTGTCAAAAGCACAAAAAGAACATAAAACGCAATCCCATCTTTCAAGAATTTACAGTTTATCTGAAGATGTAAATAAGAAATAAGAAAAAGCACATCATCCAGTACTCAGTTACATGGACCGGAATTACAGCAGGTGCTGAGTGGGGAAGCCCAGGCCTGTGGATGTGGGTGAGTTGGAGCTGGGGCTGCCTTCATAGCCACCAGTCTTTTGCTGGGCCTTGAAGGAAATATGGGATCTGACTGAGCAGAGAGGAGAGGCAGGGGGAGAACATCTGAGGTGTAAGAAATACAGGAATAGAGGCCAAGAAGCAGGGGTAAGCATTACCCTGAGAGGACCAAGGAATTAGCTGCACTAAACACTGTACCATTTACAAAACAGCCACAGGGTCTTCACTAGACATCATTTTCCCTCATTTATGAACTCATATCTTAGTTGTGCATGTTTGCCTTTTAGAGAGATTGCAAACTATGAGCTTTAAAGTCAGAAAAGCCTTGGTCTCAGATCCCAGCTCCATCATTTACTAGCTGTGTGACTTATTTTACATCTCAGATTTCTCAATAATTAAATGGAGACAATAATGACATGTTTTTCATAAGGTTATTATGAAAATTAAACATCATGCATATAAATAACACAGAGCCTACCACATAGTGACCACTCAAAAATGTTAGCTATTTTATTAATGAATCAACTTTCACTAATGCTTACTCCTGATTTGCAGATTAAGAACCCCTACTTTAGCTCGTTCAATACTATTCTATCTTCTTGAATGAAAAATACTACTTCTTCTATGACACCTTCATTGATCCTCTGAGCTGAATATAATTTCTGTCTTTCAAATTTTCATAGCATATATGCTATGCCTTCAACATTATGATTATTATGTTATGCCTCATATCTTTGGTATTTAGGTCTAGGCTTTATTTTTGCCACCCACTAGCCTATAAGCTCATTGACTGCATGATCAAAGATCAAAATCCTCTCTGTTTTTTCAGCAGCACTTAGCAGAGCACCCTCCTGCTCATAGTGAGTACTCTGTGGAGCCTAATAAATGTTGAGACCTGAATTTAATAAGGAATATTGGGTCAGCAAATGGGGAAGGGATGTTCTATAAAAAAGTATATACCTGTCTGCATGGCGTGGTCTGACTACTGAGGTTGCTTCTGGTTGTGACAATGTTCAATGGGACTTTTCCTATTGGCACCTCAGAGTTTTGGCTGAGGCCCCAAAGCTGAGCACAATTGCTAAACTGAGGTACCTTGCATGTCCTTATAGAACTTGCCAAGATATGGCCAGTTTTAGCAGCTTGGATAGCTCCAGCCTCTCCATGCATTTAGAAGAAGGCTAAAGATGCTTTAAGAAGGGAAGAGATTGTTTTCACAGGGATTCTAAAGAGCAGAGAATAACGTATATTTTCTCCTCCTTCTACTTGTCCACTCCAGTGAGGGGCTTTGCTGGATTTGATGTTGCCATGTGGCCATAGAAGGCTGAGGTTACAGAGTTCCTGGGGAAAGTTGACACCAGTTCCCTGGCTGTGGAGAGAAGGCATAATGGAGACTGGTGCCCGGCTGTCACAGGAGAAGTCTGCTGGAAAGCTTGGCAGTGCTGCAGCTCCAGGATGCCAGTGTAGTTCCCACATGCTAAGCAGATCCCATGGAAGGGAACTGGGCTTGAGTCTTCTAGAGAAGAGATCACCCATGGTGACTGCATACTGGGGTGTGTTGTTCCCAGAGGAAGAAAGACTGGAGCTAGGGATGATATTTGAATACATACATCTAGTAAGATAGCAGCACCGAACAATGAGGTTGAACTCCAGTAACCAGTGAAATAACCAGTATAGATGTGTACTGGCTGAATATGAGTCTGTCTAGAGGTGTTCCCGAGGGAGCAAGAGCTGCAGGGGTACAGGGGATGCTACTAGGCTGGCTACTAGAGAAAGGCCAGTATAAAAGTCCACAGTGGGAAGGTGTCAAAATAACCAACCAAAGTGCCTGTAGGAGAGATTACCAGCAATATAATTAATACTTTGTATTTTCCCCTAATATGCTCTCTCTCTGCACCTGCCAACCACAAGTAGGAGAAAAAGTGGAGAGTAAATGAACAGATCTTGTGTGCTCCTCCCCTGTGCTGGTTGGTAAGAGAGAGGCAAGAAGATCTTAATTACATGAGGTCAAGTTCTGGTGTCTGTTTCATACAAGACAATTCAAAAACTCAACAGTAACTAAAAACCATGGAACCCACCCAAGCTAATATCTAAGAACATGAAAGAGAGATGGACTTAAAGATAGGAATCAGAGAAAAATGAAGTTATTTCCCGAATGCACTCTCCTGTGTCCAACCTTTTCAAAAATCTGATTACAAAGCATCAAGACTTTCAGAAGTTGTCATGCAAGAATTCTGGCATCAAAAAAAAAAAAAAATCACCTCTTAGTTAATACTTGGGCCACAGTCAAATAGCACTCTAAGAGCATATCTCTAACATGGGCCATTTACCGCAGGACAGATGAGAGGAGTTCATTTCCCAGTGCTATGGAGACCAGGTTGTAATGTGCATGAAGTGGGAAGAATAATTATGCTCTTCACAGTGGCTGAGCTAGAGATGGATATTGACGTCAGTCCGTGGATAGAATTAATTACCCTTTGTGAAATTCAGTCATGTGTCTCTTAGTGACGGGGCTACGTTCTGTGAAATGCATTGTTAAGCAATTTTGCCCTGTGTGAACATCACACAGTACACTTACCCAAACCTAGATGGTATAGTTTACTAGACACCTAGGCTATATTGTATGGCCTATTGTTCCTGGGTTATAAACCTGCACAGCATGTTACTACATTGAATGTCACAGGCAACTGTATCACAATGGTAAGTATTTGTATATCTAAACATAGAAACGGTATAGCAAAATATACAGTATTTTAATTTTAAGGGAACCATCATTGTATATGTGGTCTGTCATTGACTGAAATGCTATTACGTGGCACATGACTGTATCTAATTTCCACTGTGTAGAACAGAATACTCTTGGTGGATACTGAAGTGAGGTAGGAAGGCAAACTCAACAGTATCCCAGAGTTTTAACAAAAAGAACTGACTTCTCCCCTAGCCGTCAGCCCTGGTTCTCTAGGGCAGGGGTCCCTAACCTATGATGAGTTATACAATTATTTCATTGTATATTACAATGTAATAATAGAAATAAAATTCATAATAAACATAATGTGCTTGAATCATCCAGAAACCATTCCCTGCACTCCCTAATCCGTGGAAAAATTGTCTTCCATGAAAACAGTCCCTGGTGCCAAATAATTTTGGGACCACTGCTCTAAGGTAAGGATGGATGTGATATAGGAAAAGATAGGGAAGGCAATTTCCACTTACCTCATTATGTTTGGTATAACCAGGGCCAAAAGAATTAAACATCCCAAGTAAATTCTGAACCAGGGACAATGTCAACAAAATCACTAATATTAACCTTTTATTTGAAAGATCTCCTTATATTCAAATGGTAACAGTAAGCTCTTCAAGACATTTTTTCTCTCAACAGAGAGACACTGTACAATCAGGAGCCCAAAGTCAGAAATTTAAATTAAATCTATTTTCCTTATAATGAATCTTCCTTATTCCTCCTTCTATCTAAACACAAAGGCTAATTCCAAAAATCGTTAGATGACAAACACTAAGAAACACTTTAAAATAAGATATACATCATACTTACTATGGTTCAAGTAGACCAAAAATTTGAGAACAATCTTTAAACATATGTATGGAATTTACTTCTCCATAAAATAATAGTGAATTACTTATAAAGCCACAATGTCCTTGTTCAACATTCCTCAGAGAGAAATCCTTGTGGACACAGTAGGGTGTGTTCTGGTAGACCTAAAGGGGAAATTATCTAATTATTCTAGAAGGAGGGAACTTGTGATCAGCATAGTAATGCCCCCTGCGAATGTCTACATCCTAATTTCTGGAACCTGCGAGCGTGTTGTATTGCATGGCAGTAGGAATGAAGACTGCAGAAGCAATAATGCTGCTTGGCCTCAAGATGGAGAGAGTAGCCTGGATCATCCAGATGAGTTCAAGCTAATCACATGCACCCTTAAAAGCAGAGCCCTCTTCCTTGCTGTGGCGACTATGGAAGAGGGGTGACTGCCTTTGAAAGTGGAAGGGGCCACAAGTCAAGAATGCAGGTGGCCTCTGAAAGCTGGAAAAGGCAAGGAAACAAATTTTTTCCTAGAGGTACCAAAAAGTTATGCAGACCTGCCAACACCAGGATTTTAGCCTAAAAACAGTGTTGGACTTCTGTCCTACAGAACTATAAAATAATAAATTTGTAGTATTTAATCTATTTGGTTTGTATTAAGTTGTTATGACAGCAATAGAAAACTGTAACAGAGGGATACGATGTAGGTTATAGCCCATTTCTAGAAAGCCCCAGGTAATCCTATAAATCAGGATATAGACTAAAAAAAAAATCACATAAACCTAAATCAAATAAACAACATAGGGGCAGAAAAGTAACATTCATTTTAATTGATACTACACAAAGTTGATTTTGTTCAAAGCTAGGTCTTTAAGCTAACCAGTAAAAAAAGAAATAGGCCAAAAAGGAGGTGAAAGGCAAAGGAAAGAAAAAATGTAAATAAAATAATAATCCGTGATAATTAATACTTTGTAGTTATTTTATCATATAATTTATTGCTTTTTTTCTTGCTTTTCTCCTCTCGTTCTCTAGCTCGCTCTGGTTGTCTCTTTTATTTATAATACTTTCTCTCTATCCTCTCTTAATGTATAATGGAGAATTAAAATACATCTTTATTGTATGTTGCATTTATCAGGGAGTGTCCTATGTTTTCTATTCTTAATTTTTAAAGTGGATGATTGAATTTGTATTTCTTTCCATGAATGTAGTCCCCCATTCATTTTGTTCTGAAAGTCCATGTTCCTCATGCTCATGTGCTACTTCCTAATGAAAGCAAGACAGAGGGCGAGTGAGCATCAGGTGGAAGGACCACAGGCTGGTTCTACACAACACCATCTGAGTGCTACTTTATTTGTATTTTCCAGAGAACTAAAGTCTTCCATTTTCCAGGACAAACTGATTTGTTAACTAACTTGCCTGGAAATCTTTCAACTAAATGCTGTCAGAAAAGAAGATACTCTGAGTGAAAGAAGATACACTGAAAACGTTCCCTTCCCATTGCCAACCCCCACATGCAGAACGCTACGAAGGCTCAGTCAGTTGCCAGTAAGCTGTTCCCGGGCCTCAGTTGCATTGTCATCATTTCAGATCAGTCCTATCAATACCAGATGTACCATCCGGATACTCGCTCATTAGTCATATGTTTTAAAACGAGCACATTCTCACACCCACCCCATGGTGGGGACGGAAATGAATACTCAGGGCACTATGACGACGTGACTGTGAAAGCAACTGTTGGTGTTAACTGATTTGCATGCTGGTGGAGAACTCCCGGAGTCCTGCCTTGGGGACAGTCTTTCCTGCCTCTGCAGTTCTACGTGCAGTGCTCGTTCTATGGGAAGGGAGGCCAGATATTTAAGCAGTTTCAATCCACCCTATTTGAGGGAGCAGTGCCTCTTGTCACGCTACACTACCTCAGTCTAGTCACATGAACCCTTAAAAGCAGAGGGAGCAGCTGCTCTGGAACCTTCCATGACACAGGTAATGCATTCAGAGCCCAGGACTAGACCTGCGTGCCCACTCAACTCTAGGAGATAGATGAAAATAATCTGATTGAAAAATGTCCCTGTAGCCTCATGATGGGGGAATGTGAAGTCTTTATTCCCTCTCTCTACTAGTAGGCAAGCAGCGCTTTTTATGCTCCAGAAGTAACCCTTAGTAAGAATGGAGCTATTTGTTTCTAAAATCTTCATTCATGGGAATAAGCAGTTAAAAATAGGAGTCTTCCCAATGTCAAGGTGAGAAAGACTTTGTGAAGACATGGAGGATTAAAGTGAAAGTAGGTTCTGCCAGTGGCAGAGACCCGTGAGCTTCTCTGCCCCACCCTGTGCGTCAGGACATACGAGGACTGTCTCAAGAAGCTGGGAGTGGACTCTTGGGAACTGAGCCTGGGGACACAAGCTAAAGGGTCCATGTTCACATTGTACAGGGCAGAACTGCAAGTGAAACAAATAGACTTTTGAGAATAACTGCTAGACTCCAAATGGAACCCGATTTGGACAGTAGCCAGCTCATCATCAACAACAGTGACAGGGAGTGCAGAAGGCCCTCTGCAACTTCCTGGACAGTGTAAGAAACCTCCCATTCTTACACAATTACAGTGAGAAGGAGACTCCCAAACATGCCTACAATTTTATTTCTTAACAGATAAGCCAAAAAGGACTCAGAGCCAAGTACAGTTCAACAGAAGAAAAATAAAATAAATATTACATTTCTTGCACCTGAATATTGTGTATTAAACTCATTCACCTTTAGAAAATAAACAGGACAAATCCTATCATGATTTAAATCCCTATACAAGACTTCATGGTTACTTTTATCAAAATTCTTAAACTCACACCACTCTGTCTATCCCCAGTCTGAATCAATCCCTCTTTGGCCTCCTCCCTCTGAAACCTTCCACTTACCTCTGGAGTTTATAGTTGATATCAGCAAACAACCCTACATACTCAATCTCTTCTTGGAATGGTTCCTCCACCTTCTCATTTAGTTGAAATCTGGTTCTACCTTGAGAACAAAGCATCCCTGGGTAGCCTTCCCAATAAAGGCTGTTCCTATCTCCAGTCTTATGTTGTGGTGGGCAGGTTGTCTTCCGTTTCCCATTAACATAACCATTCCACTGTACCTCTGCCTTCTCACAAAGCCCCTATTCTTTGGGTCTACATAATACTGGCTATACCCACCTTACTCCTGACTCACAACCTTCTTCTCCACCCCAACTCCTTTTATCATTTTCATAATACCAATTACATATGAAAGACCTATGTAACACCTTGGGACACTCAAATTCTTGACCCTCGTCTTTTATAACTTGACTTTACTTCAGCCCCCCATTTTCATATTCACACTATAGTTGTACTTTGTCATCACCAAAAATTGCACAACCTCTGCCATCTTGAATGTAAACATTTCACTCTCTAGGCAGTCTTTTCTCCTGCTAGCACCCTGGCTTTAGTACCACCACTTAAAAATGTTTCAACCCCAACATGATTTCTAATCCACTGGCCCTATCATTTTTTTCTCTATCTAGAGCCTCATTCTCCATTCACTGTCTTCCTTGTCCAGCTTAGAGGACACACTGCATCATTCTAATTATATCTCTGCAAACACCATCAATTCCCTTACCCCTTCTCTCCCTCCATCATATCCACCTGGACAAGTCCCCATTTGGTAGCAAAGCAACCATTCACCTGTTCTGTTCCTGTACCCAAGCAGCTTAATATTACTAGAGAAATTCAAATAAACAACTAGGAAGAATGGTTTAACTTTTAATTCATATTCTTAAATTGCAAATAGAATTTCAACTGTCCAGCAATTCTACTTGTTTCTACAGTAAACTTGATTTCTGATCCTCTAAGATGACTCTATCACATATTCTCCTCTCACCTCAAATTTTCCACCCCACTCTGAACCTCAGAGATTGCCCCATGCTTCACAATGCTTCCTCATCTTTATACTATCAGATCTACAAACCTTCTCCCATGTGCACACGTCTACAATTTCCCTCTGTTACAATTAAGGAAGTGACCTGTTATTTTCTACGATAATCACCAATACTCTCACAGGGACTTAGGCTACCATAACTCTCCAGCGACATGAATCTTTCTCCCTCTACTGGATTATTTCCAGTAGTATATAAACATGCTATAATATTTCTCAGCTTGAAGAAGACAACAAGGGGAGGAGGAAGTGGAGGAGGAGAGAAAAATCTACCCTCTGTTATTACATAGTTTGCCAGCCATTGCTCCTCTTTACATGCAAACTTCTCAAAAGGATTGCCTGCACACAGTGTCTCCGTAACCTGCTTCCAATCTGCTCCTCAATCCCCTTCAAACTGCTAACTTCTCCCATCTCCCTGAAATATTCTAATAGTTTGTTGATTGTGCACAGGAAAGCTGTAAATTTTTGTACATTCATTCTCATTTACTCTTGCAGAAGCACTGTTCGTGTGCCACTGGATTCTGTTTTGATTTTTAAGTAGACAAACACAGCATCTGCATGTACATGTGATTTTTTTCTTTCTAAAAGTAATGCTTATTATGTATTTGGTTATCCTTATTGCACATATTAAGACTCCGAGTACAAAGTAGAATGGTAGCAATGAAAGCAGGCATCCTCTTGATTTATCTGTGACTTCAAAAAGAATGCTTTGTGTGTGATTGTTAAGTGTTTATTTTGAAATAATTTCAGACTTTTAAAAGTTGTAAAAATCATACAATAAATTTATATATATTACATATTTATATATGAGAAACATTAACATGATTCTAAATATATAAAGACATATACTCAGAAGTGTCCCTCTCCCCATCCCTTCTACCCCATTCTCAACCCCCACCCTTTCCATTCTGTTCCATTTATGTTTCTTTTTGCACAAATGAGTAGATACATGTTTTTTATTTCCTCTTCTTTCTCACATGAATGATAGCATAGTGTAGATATTCTTTTGAATTTTATGTTTTTCACTTAACAATATACCCCTGAATCATTCTATATTTTTATTCATAGAGATCTTCCCTATTGAGCTCCATTGTGTGGTTGTACCACAGTTTGTTCAATCACTCTCCTATACTTGGGTATTTAAGTCATTTCCAGTATTTTGCAATTTTTAAAATGCTGCCACGAATAACTATGTGCCTATATATTTTGAGATTTGGGGAAGTATATCTTCAAGGTAAATTACTAGAAGTGGGATTGCTGAGTCAAAATGTAAGTGTGTTAACAAACATAAGAAGAGTGAAAGCATATCTATGATCATTTCAAAAACAAGGTACCAATAACAGAAGGAAGCTTGGAAAATTCACAAATACGTGGAAATTAAACAGCATGCTCCTGAACTACCAGTGAGTCAAGTAAGAAATCAAAAGGGAAATTTAAACTCTCTTGAGACAAATGACAATGGAAACACAACATACCAAAACCTATTGGTTGTAGCAAAAGCAGTTCTAAGAGGGAAGTTTATAGCAATAAATGCCTATATTAAAAAGAAGAATGATCTAACATTATGCCTAAGGAACTAGAATACAAAGAACTAAACCTAAAATTAGCACAAAAACCAGAACAGAAATTAATCAAATAGAGAACAGAAAACCACAGAAAGAATCAATAAAATCAAGAGTTGTTTTTTGAAAAAATAAAGGACCTGAAACTAAAATAAAAGTCTATAATTGTCCAGATGTCAGAATCAATCTTTAATAATCAAACATAGATGGGTGATAACTTTAAATATCCAAGAATTAATTCATAATCTAGAATCTCACAGTCTAGTAAACAAAAATGAAATTCACTCAGTCTAGTAGAGCCACCATGGACTGCTAAATACTGGAAATTCATCCAGGTCACTGAAAACAGTCAGCTTTCTACCTCAGGATCTTGGAAAAGAAATCTGACAAAAACAAGCTAGACAATGTAGGATCCAAGGAAAAAATCCAACCACTCTGGGTTTTTTTGCAAACACCAGGCCTGAAAAAATTTCAATCATCCAAGATTGACTGACTAACTTTCAGAGATAATTTAAGAATTCAAATTAATGCATGTCCAGTGCTTAGAATTGTACTTACTGCCTTTTTAACTTAAAAGAATTCATAGATATTTTAATATTAAATTTTAAAAAGCATCAACAACAAAATGACGATGGGTAAAATATTCTGAACTATAAATGAGATACCTATACTCAAGATGAGAAAATCATACTTTAAAAAGTACTATAGGAAACTAATATAAAAATGTTAAGCTATCAGTTTTATAATACCAATAAAATTTGATAACCTATGAACTATATAAAACAAGAGATGGAACAGGAGCTAACTGTAGTGCATGAAGAGATGAAAAGTAGAGATGGCTGAGATAAGGAACTATTTCCCACTTTTGTTACAGATTTTAATTTTGTTTTAGAAGTAGTAGAAAAGGAGAACTGATAGTACAGAAAATCAAATCAAGATTTTGAGGACAAAAGGAAAAGGGCTGGATGAAAGAAAACATTAATTGAGAAGATGAGAGAGTAGAGGATAGAAAACAGGGATTCAAGCTATAAATAACTGCAGCTTCTGGAGAAAAGACACTAACAAATGGAGTAAACGATGTAAGAAAGAAAATAGAAGAAAAATTACTCAAATTATGGAAACTCTTGAAATAAAAAGGCCCAATTAATACCAAAGTTAACTAAAAGAAAGCTTATATTCAGATATTTCATGGTAAATTAATATTTTTAATGAGAAAAAAGTTATTTCATGACTCTATAAGAGAAAAATGTTACCAAAAGTAGTCAATGCTCACATTATTCTTCAACTTTTCTCTTTTTAAATTCCAGAAGACATTGAGGATATTTTAAAGACTTTTGAAGGCAAAGTTTTGTGCCCTAAATTTTTTACTCAGGCAAGTTTCATCCAAGAAAATAAATGTACAATTTCAGAATGTATCAGAAAATACATTGCCTGTGCATCTTTCCTGAAAGTTTAAAGTTATAATCCAGGAAAGCAACAAGTGAATAATAATAATGCTCAAGAATTGAGAAATTTTGTAATAAATTTTTAATTATAAGCATGGCAAGCAGTTAAAATATTAAGTATATTTGTTGAAATATGGTTAAAATTTGAAACAAACTAACTTCAATAATAATAAACTGTATCTAAAATCCCACATTATGTCAACATAACTTGGACAGTGAGTGGTTTAAAATAAAACTTCCTAATTAAATCTTAAAAAAAAAATCAATAAGCCCTTAGCTAGTCTAAGAAAAAAAACTCAAACAAAATCAAAACTGAAAGTGAAGAAATTACACTAGATGCATCAGAAATAAAAAAGGATCATAAGGAACTAGTATGAATAATTATATGCCAACAAATTGGATAAACTAGAGGAAATTAAGAAATTCTTAGAAAAACACAACCTAACAAGATTGAGTCAGAAAGAAATAGAAAGCCTGAACAGACCATAAACACAGAGATTGAATAAGTAATCAAAAACCTCCCCCACCAAAAAAAGCCCAGTACTAGATGATTTCACAGTTGAACTCTATTAAACATTCAAAGAAGAATTAATACCAATAATTAAACTTTTCTAAAAAATAGAGCAAAAGGGAATACTTTCAAACACATTTAATGAATCCAGCATCACCTTGATATCTAAGCCAGAAAAAGACATCACCAAAAAAGAAAATTTCAGGCCAATCTTTTTGGTAAACATTGATGCAAAAATCCTTAATAAAATGTTACCAAACTGAATCCAACAACATATCAAAAAGATTATACATCATGATCAAATGTTATTTATCCCTGCCACATAAGGACAGTTTAACATACACCATCAATGTGACACATCACATTAACAAAGTAAGAAATAAAAACCACAGAAACATCTCAACTGAATCTGAAAATGAATTCTACAAATTCTGACATACTTTCTTGGTTAAAAAATAACTCTGAAAAGTCTATGTATAGAAAGAAAGTTACTCAACTTAACAACGGCCATTTATGAAAAACCCACAGCTAACATTACAATCAATGAGGAAACACTGAAAGCTTTTTCACCAAGATCTGGTACAAGGCAAGAATGCCCATCCTCATCACTTCTATTCTACATATACTGAAAGTACTAGCAAGAGTGATTTTATGAGAAAAAGAAATAAAAGGCATCCATATCAGAAAAGCAGAAGTAAAATTATCTCTATTTGCAGATGACATGATCCTATATTTAAAAAAAAAACACCAAATATTCCACCAAAAAAAATGTGTTAGAACTTTTAAATTAAGTTAGTAAAGTTGCAGGATACAAAATCAACATACAAATATCAGTAGCATTTTTACACACAAGTAACAATCTAACTGGTAAAGAAACCAAGAAAGCAATCCCTTTTACAATAGCATCAAAAAAATAGAAAAAAAATTAACCAAAGAGGTGAGAAATCTGTACGCCAAAAATTTTGATAAAAGAAATTGAAGAAGCTATAAATAAATGGAAAGATATCTCAGGTATATGGATCAGAAACAATAATATTATTAAAATGTCCAAACTTCCCAAAGCAATATACAGATTCAATGCAATCCCTATCAAAATCCCAATGGCATTCTTCATAGAAAGAGAAAAACAATGCTAAAATTTGTATTAAAGCATAAAAGTACCTAAATAGCCAAAATAACTCTGAGAAAGAAAAACAAAGTTGGAAGCATCACACTTCCAGATTTAAAATTATATTACAAAGCTATACTAATCAAAATAGTGTGATGCTGACATAAACACAGACACATAGGCCAGTGGAACAGAATGCAGAGTCCAGAAATAAAACCAAACATGCATGTTCAACTAATTTTTGACAAGAACACCTAGAGGAACCAATGAGGAAAAGATAGTCTCTTCAATAAATAGCACTGAAAAAACTGGACTTCCATATGCAAAAGAATGATATTGGATTGTTTTCTTCCACCATACACAAAAATCAACTCAAAATAGATAAGACCTAAATTTAAGACCAGAAACTATAAAATTCCTAGAAGAGAACATAGGAGAAAAGCTCATGGGCATTCACTTTGGCAATGATTTTTTTGATAACTCACCAAAAACTCAGGCCACGAAAGCAAAAATTAATAAATGGTACTACATAAAACCAAAAAGCTTTGTATTACAAAGTTAACAATCAACAAAATTAAATGTCAGCCTACAGATTGGGAAAAAATATTGTAAACCAAATATCCAGTAAGGGTTTAATGTTCAAAATTTATAAAGAACTTGTATAACTCAAAAGTAAGAAAACAAATAAACTAGTTAAAAAATGAACAAAAGACGTGAATAGACATTTCTCAAAAGAAGACACAAAAATGGCCAAAAAGTATATGAAAAGGGACTCAACATCATTAATTATCAACACTATTAATTATCAAAATCACTATAAGATACCACCTCCTACCCATTAGGATGGCTAGTACCAAAAAGTCACAAGGTAACAAATGTCTGTGAGGGTGTGGAGAAAAGGAAACTCTTGTACACTGTCGTTGGAAATGTAAATTAGCACAGCTATCATGAAAAACAATATGGATGTTTCCAAAGAAATTAAATATAGAACTGTCATATGACCAAGCAATAATCCCTCTTCTAGACATATACCCAAATGAAGTGAAATAACCACCTTTTAAAGATACCTTCACTTCCACGTTCATTGTAGCATTATTCACAACAGCAAGATATGGAAACAACCTAAGTGTCCGTCAATCGATGAATAGGTAAAGAAATTGTGCCATGTGTGTATAAATATATACACACATCACTAATATTCCACTAATATTCCACATCACTAATATTCCACTAATATTCCACAATCACTAATATTCCATAGTGTGTGTGTGTTTGCGAGTGTGTGTATATATATATACACGTGTGTATATATATATACACACATGGCACATGTGTGTATATATATATACACATGTGTGTATATATATATATATATATACACACACTCGCAAACACACACACTATGGAATATTATTCAGCACTAAAAAAGAATGAGATTTTGCCATTTGCCACAATGTGAATGAGTCTGGAAGACATTACATTAAGTGAAACAAGCCAGACACAGGAAGAAAAATGTATGATCTCACCTATATGTGTATTTTTTTAAAAAAATCAAATATACATAAATAAAGAACAAAACAGTAGTTACCAGTGGGCAGAAGTGGGGGATGTGGGGATGGATGGAAAGATGTAGGTCAGAAGACACAAAGTAGCAGACATGAAGGATGAACAAGTCTAAAAATGTAATTACAACATAAAGACTATAGGTAATAAAATTGTACTGTATTTGAGAAACATGCAAAATGAGTAGATTTTAGCTGCTCTTGCCACAAAAACAAAAAAATAAGTAACTATGTGAGACAATGAATATGTTGATTTGCTTTACTATACCTTTTAACTATATATGTATCCTATAACATCATGTATTCCTAAATATACACAGCAAAATTTATTTTAAAAAGTGGCTGTTTCCCCATAGCCTCACCAACAGAATCTTCAGTAACACTATTTTTAGTTTTTACCAACAGGTGAGAAATGAGATCACATGTAGTTTTCATTTGTATTTCAATAATTATGAAAGAGGTTGAAGTCTTTGTATATCAAAGGGTGATTTCTTTTTATGTCTGTTCATGTCAGCTCATTTTCCTATCAGGTTTTTGGATTTTTTTCTCTCAGTTTTTAAGGGATCTGTTAATATATTGAATAGACATGTTATCCTTTATTTATGATATACTTTTAAAAATTTTATGCCAATTTGTCATTTGTCTTTTGACTTTGCTTATGGTGCTATTTGATATATTAACACAAATTCTCATTTTTACATAGTGAAATGTGTTAAGCTTCTCTTTTATAGCCTCTGGATTTTGAATCATAGTTAGAAAACCTTTCCTGATACCCAGATTATAGAGGAATTCACCCATTTTTCTTCTAGTACTTGGTTGGCTTCATTTTTTACAATTAAAACCCGCATACATTTCTGTTTCTTCTTGTGGGTGGTATGAAGGAATTACCTAATTTTATTTTTTTCCAAATGAATAAAGTTTTTTCCAACACTATTTATTAAAAAGTGCATCTTTGACCTGGTAGTTTGAGATGTCATCTTTATCATACACTTAATTCTTATATGTACCTAAATCAATTTTTTAACTTTTTATATGTTTAGTGTGTTTGTTTACTCTTGTGCCAGTACCACAATGTTTTATTATAGATGCTTTATGTTATGTTTTAATCTCTGATAAGATTAGTCCCCCTCATGGTTTTCCTCTTTTGCTACTTTCCTGTATATTCTTATATGTTTGTTTTTCCAAATAATCTTTAGAATCAACCTGTCTAGCCCCATAAGAACACATGTTGGTATTTTTATAGGGATTGCATTAAACTTATGAATGAATTCAGAGAGTCACATTCAATCAAGAACAGGGCATGTCTTTCCAGAAGATCAAGTACCAGTTTGAGTCTTCCAAGAGTATGTTAGTTTCCTCAAATAAGGATTGTGTATTTCTTGTTACATTTATTTCTAGGTATTTAGTCTTTTTTTTTTTCAGCTTACTATGGGGGTACAAAAGTTCTGGTTAGATATATTGCCCATGTCCCTCCCATTCCCCCGAGTCTGAGCCTCAAGTGTGTCCATTCCCCAGACAGTGCACATCGCACTCTTCTTGTAGGTATACACCCATCCCCTCCCCCCACCCCCATCCCCCCAAGTCAGAACTTCAAGTGTGCCCATTCCCCAGACAGTGCACATTGCACTCATCATGTAGGTATACACCCATCCTCTCCCCCCACCCCCCACCTCTGTCCAATACACAATTGGTGTTATTCCCAAATATGCACTTAGGGAAACCAATTTTTTGGTGAGTACATGTGGTGCTTATTTTTCCATTCTTGGGATGCTTCACTTAATAGAATGGGTTCCAACTCTATCCAGGAGAACCAAAGAGGTGTCGTATCACCGTTATTTCTTATAGCTGAGTAATACTCCATGGTATACAAATACCACATTTTACTAATCCATTCATGAATTTATGGGCATTTGGGTCTTATTTGTTTCTATCATATTGGGTTTTTTTTTTACCTTTGTATTCTCTACCTCATTATTTTTTATGGATATACAGACTATTGTTTTTTGTATGTTAATTGTGTAGCCTACAACTTTACTACTTTTTTATTGTTTGAGTTAATTTTATCTTTAATTCTCTAGAGTTTTTCAGGTATACTATCATATCATCTGTAAATTGAAATAGTTTTTTTTCACCAAGTCTTATTTTTAGTTGATTTTGCTTGTCTAATTGTATTATCCAGTACCTCCAATACAATGTTATGTAGTAGTGGAGATAATGGATTCCCTATATTCCTCAACGTTAAAGTTATTTATTGGTACCTCTGGCACTTCAAGGATACGAATTTTTAGTTCACACTTAATGAGTTTGTTGAAAATGCTGCTCCATTGTTGCCTTACATTTTATGTTGTTTCTAGGAAACCTCATGCCAATCTGACTCCTTTGCTTTTGTATTTAATCTTTATGCCTAGAGCCTTTGAGGATTTTTTAAACATATGACATCTCTGCTTACAAGCAAAGAGAAATCTAACAGAAATTCTACCCTTTAACTCCATCTCCAATCCTCCCCTTTTTAACTTTTTGTTGTTTCCATCCATATCTTTTTATACTATTTATCAAAAAGTTGTAGTTATTTTTGATAGGTTTGTCTTTCAGCCTTCCTACTCAAGATATAAGTGGTTTACACACTGCAGTTACAGCAATAGGGTATTCTGTATCTCTGTGTGTACTTACTGTTACTAGTTAGTTGTATACCTTCTGATGATTTCTTATTGTTCATTAATATGCTTTTCTTTCAGATTGAAGAACTCCTTTCAGCATTTCTTGTAAAGCAGTTCTGGTGTTGATGAAATCCTTCAGCTTTTGTTTGTCTGGGAAAGTCTTTATTTCTCCTTCATATTTGAAAGGTATTTTTGCAAGATATAATATTCTATGGTGTTAAGGTTTTTTCCTTCAACACTTTGAATATGTCATGCCACTCTCTCCTGGCCTATAAGGCTTCCACTAAGAAGTCTGCTGCTGGATGTAAAGGAACTCCATTGTATGTTATTTTTTTCCTTTTTCTTGCTTCTCTTAGGACCTTTTCTTTATCCATGACCATTAGCAGCTTGATTAATTAAATGCCTTGAGGTAGTCTTGTTTGGGTTAAATCTGCTTGGTGTTCTATTACCTTCTTGTACCCAAATATCACTATCTTTCTCTAGGTTTGGCATTAATTAAATGCCTTGAGGTAGTCTTGTTTGGGTTAAATCTGCTTGGTGTTCTATTACCTTCTTGTACCCAAATATCACTATCTTTCTCTAAAGTTCTCTGTTACTGTTTCTTTGAATAAACTTTCTACTCCAGTCTCACTCTCTACCTCCTCTTGAAGGCCAATAACTCTTAGATGTGACCTTTTGAGGGTATTTTCTACATCTTGTAGGCATGCTGTATTCTTTTTTATTTTTTCTTGTTTCTCTTCTGTGTATTTTCCAATAGGCTGTCTTCAAGCTCACTAATTCTTTCTTCTGCTTGGTCAGTTTTGCCATTGAGAGACTCATACACTTCTGTTTGTCAACTGAATTCTGAAGTTCCAGTATTTCTGCTTGATTTTTTTATTATTTCAATCTCCTTGTTATATTTCTCTGATAGGCTTCTGAATTCCTTCTTTATGTTGTCTTGAAGTTCATTGAGCTTCGTAAACACAGCTATTTTGAATCCTTTGTCTGAAAGGTCACATATCTCCATCACTCCAGGATTGGTCACTGGTACTTTATTTAGTTCATTTACTGAGGTCGTCTTTTGCTAGGTGTCCTTGATGCTTGTGGATGTTCATTGATGTCTGGGCATTTAAGAGTTAGGTATTTATTTTAATCTTCACAA